>WUAM01000263.1:4333184-4345494 GCA_024336885.1 Actenoides hombroni
TATTCCTCATGACACCCGTCCCCCTTTCCCCATGCTGTGAACTTCCTTCCTCCATTCCAGTTTTTTCAGCAGCTCCTTGCTCATCCATGCTGGTCTCCTGCCTCCTCTATTTGATTTTTTACTCAAAGAAATGCACCTATCTTGAGCTTGAAAGAAGTGATGTTTGAATATCCACCAGCTCTCTTGGGCCCCCTTACCTTCTAGAGTCTTAGCCCAAGGGATTCCTCCAAGTACGTCTGTGAAGAGCACAAAGTTATCCCTCCTGAAGTCCAGGGTTGCAACCTTACTTATTACCTTGCTTCTTCCTTATATGAAACTAAACTCTACCATGTCATGACCACTATCACCAAGGCTGCCTCCAACCTTCACATCCCTGACCAGACCTTCTTTGTTTGTTAATACAAGTCCCAGCAGCACACCCTTCCTCATTGGCACTTCCAACACCTGCATCAGGAAGTTATCATGAATGCCTTGCAAGAGCCTTCTGGACTGAGTATTCCTCGCTGTGTAGCCTTTCCAACAAATATCAGGGTGACTGAGGTCACCTGTGACCACCAGGGCACGTGATCTTGAGGCTACTTCCAGCTGCCTGTAAAAGGTCTCATCAAGACCCTCTTTTTGGTTCAGTGGTCTGTAGTAGACACTCTAAACAGTTTCACCCGTAGCTGCATGACCCTTAATTCTTATCCATAAGCTTTCAACACATTCTTCACCTTCCCCCTCACCACCCCCCGTCAAGAGCTCAATGCATTCCAGTTGCTCATGAACAAAAAGAGCAACTTCACTGCCTCATCTTGCTGGTCTATCTTCCCTGAAAAATACACAGCTGTCCATGACAACATTCCAGCCACATGAGCTGTCCCACTATGTCTCAGTAATTACAATGAGATCGTGGCCCTGCGACCAGACACAGATGTCCAGTTCCTTCTGCTTATTCCCCATTCTGCGTGCAGTGGTGTATAAGCATTTCAGAGAGGGGATTGAGTGTTTAGTTTTCGCACTTGGGAGGTGGAAGACCTTCAGGTTCTTAAAAATGTCAGCATGCTGCCCCACAAGTCCTGGGATTCAATACCCATGGCCATCTCTAGCTAGTCTGGGAACATGCCACTCCCTCTTCATATCTAGTTTAAAGCCCTGTCAATCAGACCTGCAATCTGTTGTGCTAAGACTCTCTTTCCCCTTTAAGAAAGGTGTTTCCCATTAGGTGTCAGCAAACCTGGTGCTGTACAGGTCATCCCATTGACAAAAAAGCCAAAATTATTACCGTGACACCAACTACAAAGACATGTATTAATAGTCTGAATGAGCCTGTTCACTCCGATGTTGCTGCCTGCCACTGGAAAGATGGAGGAAAAGATAATTTGTGCACCAGAATCCTTCAGTAGTCATCCCAAGGCTCTAAAGTCTCTTTTGATACTTCTATTCTCAGTGTGACCACCACCTACATGGAAGACCTGCAACAGATAATAATCTGAGGATTGTACCAAGCTAGGATGTTTCCTAGTGATGTCCTTAACCCAGACTCCAAAGAGATAGCAGACTTCCCTGTGAAAAGGGTCTGCCTGGCATATTGGACCCTCTGTTCCTCTCAGAAGAGAGTCACCTACAACTATAACCCTTCTTTTTTTTTCTTGTGGGTGTGGTTGTGATACATGCAGTAGACCTTTCTGATGGCAGACAAAATCTCAGGTGTAGGTTGCTCATTGACTGTCTCATCATTGGCTGGTCTTTCTCGACCAGGGCCTTGTATCTACCACTGCCTCTGGTCTGATAGGGGCAGGGTCTGGCTGATCCTGGGTGCTTTCTGACAGATGCTCCCATTTCTGTTTGAGGGAGAGCAGGGCCTGGCTCCATCAGTCTATCTCCTGCTCAGCCTCCCTGATGCTTCTCAGCCTTTCAACTTCCTCTTGTAACTTTGCTACGTGGCAGAGGAGATCATCTACCTGTTCACACCTCACGCAGCAGTTCCCGTCACTGACGTTTGTTGCTAGTGCCAGACCGTGACATTCCTTACAGTCCATGATCTGGACCGCTGCGTGTTTCGGTGGGGCTCTGTCCGAGTTCCACACCCAACCCGGCAAGTGCTAAGCACGTGACCTTCTGCCGGGGGGAGACCACGGCTGAGATCTTTCTAAAGACCGGTCTCCCCTGTCGAGCCGGCAGAGCCACCGTGTCCCCCACGTGCCCTGCTGCCGGCACGCGCTCCCCTGTGACAGCCGCTGCCTCGCTGCTCGTGTCCTGAGCGCAGCTTCCGGTTTCGCCGCGTTTAAATCTCCCCGTGGGTGTCCCGGCAACACCCCCAGGCACATCAGTCTCTCAAATTAGTATAAAGAAACATTTAGTAGTCTCCGTAGATATAAATCACTTGATTACATTTGAACTTTAACTTCACCTGCACTTCACAAAGTAGTTACATATAATGTTTTCAATTATTTTTATAGACAAAAAGAGGTGTAATCTTTTTAAGACAGCTTGCAGGACAGAGGCTTGGAGAATAGTTGGTATTCCTATGAGCAAAGTCTCTAAAAGGCAAATTTTTTTTTTCCTATTGTCACAGAAGAGTAAATAAATTAATTGACTTAAGTCCATGAACTTCTGAATGTAGTAAGGTAGAATTTAAGGAAGGAATTTAGATTCTGAATTTATTATACAGTTTTGTATCCTAATGCACATGGCATTCCTATCAATATCATAGACAGTTTTACACTTGTGATTGTTAATTATAACATTCTATCTATCTATCTATCTATCTATCTATCTATCTATCTATCTATCTATCTATCTAAAATGTTTCCACAGTGTGTTGTAAACCCAGTTAAATGTGAAGATTTATCATGTTTGGGTCTGGCACCTGGTCCATACCCTAATGAATTTGTAATTTTAAACAGAAGACCAGAGAGCTGGAGGGAACAAAAAGAAGAAATCACAGTACAAAATAATAGCAACTATCACTTTGGAATTGATAATCAAATTAATAAAATTAATGACAGTAGTTTAAATGGAAAAAAAAAAAGTAAAAGTACAGGTTTACAAAACATTTATGAAAGGTAGATGCAGGGAGAGCAGCGGATGTTCTCTACCTTGACTTCAGCAAGGATTTGGACACTGTCTCCCATAACATCCTTATGTATAAACTCAGGAAGTGTGTCTTAGAAGAGCTGATAGTGAGATTGGTTGAGAACTGGCTAAACAGTAGAACTCAGAGAGTCGTGATCAGTGACACAGAGTCCAGTTGGCAACCTGTAGTTAGTGGTGTTCTTCAGGGGACAGTTCTGCGTCCAGTCTTATTCAACATCTTCATCAATGACCTGGATGAAGGGATAAGAGTGTACCCTCAGTAAGTTTGCTGATGATACAAAACTGGGAGGAGTGACAGATACATTGGAAGGTTGTGCTGCCATCCAGCGAGATCTGGACAGACTGGAGAGCTGGGCAAAGGCAAACCTAATGAAGTTCAGCAAGGTTAAGTGTAGAGTCCTATACCTGGGGAGGAATAACACCATGTACCAGTACAGGTTAGGGGTAGACCCTCCAGAAAGCAGCCCTGTGGTGAGGAACCTTGGCATCCTGGTCGACAATAAGTTATCCATGGGACAGCAATGTGCCCTTGTAGCCAGGAAGGTTGATGGTATCCTGTGATGCATAAAGAAGAGTGTCCAGCAGGACGAGGGAGGTTCTTATCACCCTCTACTCTGCCCTAGTGAGACCACATCTGGAGTATTGCGTCCAGTTCTGGTCTCTCCAGTTCAAGAGGGACAGGAAAATACTGGAGAGAGTCCAATGGGGAGCTAGAAGGATGATGAAGGGACAGGAACATCTCTCTTATGAGGAAAGACTGGGAGCCCTGGGGCTGTTTAGCCTCAAGTAGAAGGGGCCAGTTTCTTTTCAGTGATGCCCTGTGATAGGATGAAAGGTAATGGTAGCAAGGTGAAACACACAAAGTTCCACTTCAATATAAGGGAAAACTTCTTCACTGTGAGAGTGCCAGAACACTGGAACAGGCTGCCCAGAGAGGTTGTGCAGTCACCTTCTCTAGAGACTTTCAAGTACCTCCTGGATCTGTTCCTGTGTGGCATGCCCTAGGTATTCCTGCATTGTCAGGGGAGGTGGACTCAATGATATCCAGAAGTCCCTTCCAATGCCTACCATTCTGTTATTCTGTGATCAGCCATTTCCATCTGAACTCTAAGATGCTTCTCCACCATGTCCCATAGACTTCTGTATGTTCAGTTTCCTCAGATAGCAATGAACATGATCTTCTCTTACATTACGAGGGACTATGCCGTCCTGCTTGCTGTCTTGAGGCATCTTGACTTGGGAGGTGTGAGAAGAGAGGTTGCCAGTGAAGACTGGGGCAAAAATATTGTTGAGCACCTCAGCCTTCTCCTTGTCTATCGTTTACCAACTTGCCAGTTTTGCTCATCAGAGTGGGTACACTTTCTTTAATCTTCCTTTTTTGGCTGACATACCTGTAGAAGCCCTTACTGTTCCTCGCATCCTTCAGCTCCAGAAGAAGCCTTCCTGACCCCATCTCTACAGAACCAGACATCATCCTTATACCCTTCCCAGGACACCTGTCCCTGCTTCCACTGCCTGTGCAGTTCCTTCTTGCCCTTTAGTTTGACCAGCAGCTCTCAACTCAGCCATGCTGGTCTCTTGTCTTCCTTGCCTGTTTTCTTACACCTGTGGATTGAGAGTTCTTGTGCTTTATGGAAAGTGTCCTTAGAGGTCTGCAAGCTCTGTTCTGCTGCCTTGTCCCTAAGGGTGGTTTCTCAGGGGATCCTATTAACTAATTTGTTGAAGAGCTGGAATTTTGCTTTCCTAAAATTCAGGGACCTGACTTTGCTTCTCACCTGACTCATACTTCTCAGGACTGTGAATTCCACCAGTGCATGATCACTGCAGCCCAGGCTGCCTCCAGTCTTGACATCACCAATTAGCTCACTTGGGTTGCTGACCATCAGATCCAGTATTACATCCCCTCTGGTAGGGCTGTCTATTACCTGGCTCAAACATTTATTCTCCCTGCATTCCAGAAGTGTTCCTTTTAGAAGAGAAAAAAAAAAGGTAGCTGTAAAAAAGTCTGTAGCTCTACTTGTTATTTTTCCAGCAGATGTTGGGGTGGCTGAAGTACTCCAGCAGGATGATAGTATGTAGCTGGAATAAGAATGTTTTGTCAGCAGGCTCCCCTTGAATCAGGTGGCTTGTAGTGTACACCAACCACGAGGTTCCCTTTGTTGCCTTGGTCTCTAATTCTTACACACAAGATTGCAATTTGCTCATGACAATTCTTCAGGGACAACTCTTCACACTCTATCCATTTATTGACATAGAAGGCAATGCCTCCGCCATTCCTACCTCACCTGTCCTTTCTGAACCGCCTGTAGCCCTCAATAACCACACTCCAGTCATGGGATTTGTCCCACTAAATTTCTTTAAAGGCAACCAGATCATAACTTTCTAACAGTGAAGTGGCTTCTAACTCCTCTTTGTTGCAGAGCTACCCTGATTGCTACTGTATTTTTCACCATTCACTTTTAATTCATCTGTATTATTTTGAAGGAAAGTTTAAAAAAAAATAGAGACTTGAAATCTGTATGCAAGGAAAAGTGAAATATAAAAGTAAAGAATGAAATGGCAAATGCATCAAATTTCTTATTCAGTTATTATATTTGGAGTCAACTGATTTAATTTATAATATGCTTCTTCATTAAGACATTTTCTTCTTTTGCTGTGAAATGATAGCCTTTCATAAAAAATAGTGCTAATAAATAACATCATTTCAAAGTTTAATGCATTATGTTACTTCCTAGGTGAGTATGAATTCTGACAATATTTTTTATATTGGAGGATAAACGTGATAATCATGTAACAACACAATACAGAAGACTTAAAAGAAATGAAGGACATGCATTATTAAGGTAAGATATATAGCTTACATGCCTTCATAATGTGTGAATGACATATATTAAACTACTTGTGTGTGT
This sequence comes from Actenoides hombroni, assembly GCA_024336885.1. Lineage (NCBI taxonomy): Eukaryota > Metazoa > Chordata > Aves > Coraciiformes > Alcedinidae > Actenoides > Actenoides hombroni. The sequence goes on from WUAM01000263.1 coordinate 4,339,172, forward strand.
AACATATTCACACTGTTTTATCACAGAAATTTACAATGTAAATTTTTTAACTGACAATTCATATTTTTCTAACTCACATAATTTAATGTACATTTATATTTTATGTTTGGAGATAATCTCTGTTTAATATGTGGGCAAAATTGTTACAGCTCTGAATACCACACAGTGTTAACATTTTTTAATATATGAAGTATCATTTTCCTTTTTACAAGAACTAAGACTGAGAGGGTAAGAACCAGCCTCACCCTCGTTTCTCAGACACATAAAAATTCTAGAACTTAAAATGGCCTGTAAATCTCCACTTCCACATAACACCAGCTACCTAAAGAACAAGTAACTCCCTGGTATATTAATGTTTAGTTTGGGGTTTTCAAGGTATTTAAGGTTATCTCTGTCACCTGTATCTAGACTGTCTCAGTAGGTCACAGTAGCTAGCACACATAACCAGAAACTATAAACTAGCCTATGGATCAATGATTGCAAACAAGACAGTCATCAAGGCTTGACAAGTTACTGGTCATTAGCCAATACACATGAGCTATCATTTTCCAGATCACTGCAATTGCAACAGAAAACAATTTAAGATACTTCATTGTATGGAGGGCATGTGTACAGACTCCCAGCCAAAACAAACATACCAGCAGCCAGGTGCAGGTCTGTTTCAGTCTCCTTGGTTTTTTTCCAATACAAGATTTAAAGAACTGTAACAAGAAAGCACAATAAGTCTATTCTAAATTGAGACCACTAGAATTCAAATTTTGAACATGACAAATGACTACCAATAACTGTTTATTTGTAATTATTAAATAGCTCTTAAGTACCTGAAAGTGAAAGGAAATGTATGTAGAACCAGCATTCTAGGCTTATTTTGTGACAGGCATGTTATATTTCAGCCTCTATTTTGAGTATATACTGACTACATTCTTCAGAACAAATTGTAACCAATATATTGGATTGTTAAGTGTCTAGCTTTTAATAAAGGAAAAATGAATGTCTCCTCCTTAAGTGAAAGCCTAGAGGCTGTTTATGTTTTTACACTTTTTTTCTGTCTTAACTGGTGAAGTATCAGTGGATGAGTTACAAGAGGAAGAAAAGCAAAGGAAAATATGATTTCTCAAATAGCCTGGACCTAAGATACAGAGAAGAGGCAAGTTTTGTTGCTAGAAGACAGAGTACACAAATGTTTACTCTTTTCACAGTGTACTAAAAGCGAAATTGTGGATGTGGTCATGCCTGTCTGCAACACATTTGTTTCCAAAAGAGGTTTCTGTATTCTATACGTGATCTGCAGCATGTTTCCAGAGGCAGCTGCATGACTGACTGCTAGCAAGAGCAGAACTCTGCAAAATATATGCACAACATATTGGGCATGCTTAGGAAAGCTCAGCATTAATCCTGAGCAGGCAGGATTTTCATATGCCAGAGAAGGAATACCAAATAAGGAAAACACATTCCTGTTTTTTCCTAAAAACTGCACTTGAAAGGATTGTTCAGACTGCATTAAACTCAGTAGCTCTGGAATTAAAGCTGGGATCTGTCACCACAATGGAATGATAATCTACAAAGTGAAGATAAGAGAACGTGTCTCTGTAGTGTTCCTACAGTTTTGCTTTGTATTCACCATTTCAATATAATAGTATGATATTAAAATCTCACTGACTTATGAACATGCCCAGTGTTTCCCAAATATTTCTCCAATTACCTTCTCTATCCTATCCCTTTTCAATAATATTATATAATACCACTGGTGCAACATTAACAACATTGGTGCCATAGATTGGATTATTTTCTAGTCAGTTTTTATGCTGATAATCTTTAAAGACTGCAACTGAAGTTTCTGTAGTCACAGCTGTCAACAGAGGGTGCATTTGGTCGAAAGTACTTTCTCCTGCAGAATAGGGTGTAGTTTATTATAATGAGAGAGTTTAAAATCTCATCCCATCCCTTGCTGTTCATGGGATGGAGTGTTCTTGTCATGGCACACCCATGGGCTTGGCCAGCTACACATCTTCTCACACAGACTAAAATCATCTGTATTGATGTGGCAGTTGTAGAAGGTATTTGAAATATTGATTAGTATATCAAAAAAAAAAAAAAAATCAACAATGCTTTACTCTAAAAAGCAACAGATTTCTGCTGCGCCTAACTCTGTTCTTTTATGTGTAAACTCCCATGAGATTTCATGGTGAAACATGGATTCTTGATTCAGTTTGAAAATGCACATGTGGTTATACTTCTAAAATATCCATGTGTGAAGTTTTGGGGTTTGCCTGGCCACTAGACAAATGAGAGATTCTCTCTATTAACGCCTCTCCCTTCCCAGAAGGGGAAGAGAAATAGAATAAGGTACGGAGACATGGATTAGAAAAGAAAACTGAAACAGCTGTAATGAAAATATTTACGATAAGACTTCAGAAAGTGGAGTTAGTTAGAAAAGACCTAGCTGAAAACTAAAATCACTGAACAGAATTAGTTCTGTTCTAACTCAGTGTTGGAGGACAGGACACCATGCCACTAGAATAGCCCATGGTTCCCAGATATTCTATAAAGTCAGTTCAGATGTATGGCTCTGTACTGCAAAACCATCTCTTTATGTGAAGACTTAAGCTTATTTCCTAAAGAATAAACATGTTGTGGCCTACTAAAACACAAAGTGTCATTGCTGAAATATTTATCAGATCTCAGAAAAATTAAAAGTCAAAATCTGCCTACTGCTCATCCATACCCAGAGATTGCTACACTGAATCAGCTTCAGCACTCTGAGTAGTATATGGCTGTAAGTGAATATCAATTTGAATGTAGTGTCAGTGATTTATGTTTTCCTATCCAGAATCTTATTATTTATTTAAACATATCTTAGGATCCAGGACTAGTACTGAAATTGTTTCAGTTGTATTGATTGTCCTTACATCACTGAATACTTCTTATCTATCCAACTCTGCTGTCTGTAATTAGCCACTCATCATGAGAAGTGATGCACTTCAATTTAATTAGCTTTGAAAAACATCTGCATTAATCTGATGATATTTTTCATGCAGAATGCCCACACAGTCTCACAGATATGTTGCAAAGATATGCTTTTACCTTTTTTGTTTGTTTGTTTAATTGGTTTTTTTCAGCTGCACAAGGCTGGTGCAGAATCACAGCTGCTGGCAGGTATTATTCACTGCAAAAGGATTCATTTTAATTATTTAAGGTCTTCACAATTTAAGGAAGCTATATTAATTATTTAATTAGCATTCTGCTCTAATTAATTGAATGCTCACAAATCAATTAAAAGAAGCTTATCTTCTGTTAGTTCAGTAACTTCAAAGGAGCCTTCTGAGAAAAAGGCAAAATTTACCTAGTACAGAAAATCCCATCCACACTTCAAAAGCCAAGTTGGCAACATGGTAGTCTGTCCTATGCATTGCACTACCATCCTGCGTAGCACAGCAGACAGCTTTCTAGCACTCTGAGTTCATGTGTTCTTCTTCGTGAAATCAACAATCACAGAAAATTCACTTGGTATTCAGGCAGGTGTTCTTTGCTCTTCCATGTTTCTGCCATGATAATTATTCCCACTGAAGAACAGAGACAACTCCAGCAATGGCAATTTATTGATGTACCATGGATTAACATTTCAAACTTTCTGCTTTTCTGTGTGCATTTGAATACAGATAGTTTTCAGCAGGCACCTGACCCACCAAGTTTTAAAGCCATCCAGGAGAAAAAGGAAGTAATTCTCCAGCAAAGTGGCTCCCATTTATCTACATGTAAAGTTGACCCACTGTCTGGCCCTGCACCCTGCAGTCTTTAAAAGCCCAGACAATGAAGCAGCCCTGTAACTTAAAAAAAAAGAATAAAAAGAAAAAACCACAACTTTGCAGTAGAAAGACTATTTCAAACTATGTAAAACCACTTTTTAAGCTTTCACCAAGTGAGTCACTGGGGAAAGCATTCATACACAACTGTTCCAAGTCTATTGTAATTCATTATTTTTCCCATGAGCTTCCTGGGAAAGAGCACACAGGACTTGCCAAGCCTGCTAAGCTTTTGCTATCATAGCCCAGAAATAAGGAGAGGTGATCTGGGACTTATTTGCCAGCTAACCTTTTATTTTGAATTCGGTAGAACTGACACTCAGAAAAGATTTGGCCAGTGACTTTAAGCTTTATTTTGAAGAGAAATAAATTGAAGATACAAAATTAAAGGTGTTTGCATTCATAAATGTAGATTAATCACCACTGTTGAGAAAGATCCAGGATAAGGTGAAATACTGAGAAACATTTTTCATAAAAGCAAATTAGTCAATTGTACCCACAGGCTTGATACCATAGATATCCAAATTTGAGCTCCTATGTAATTAGTAAAAGGAGATGGTATCCACATTTCTTGAACACCATTAAAATAGTTGGACAAAACAGTGATTTATGCAACAAAGCAGTGTACCTCCTAATACGAGAATTTTGTCACATTTGATGTAAAGTCATTATGATAGGCACTAGCTAAGGCAATGTATTATTATACGGGTATAAGCTCCTATAAATATCCTGAACCTGATTATACGCCAGCTTTTTATTCCAGTCTTATTCATACTTACGACTATTCTAATATCCAGGGACAAGCTGAGTCTCAAGCACTTCCTCCCATCAGTACTTCTGTGGTAGAAGCATAATTTCGTGGAGTATATCAGTTTCTCCTAAAAAGAAAAATAATTAGGCTATCCTGATTGCTTATATGTTTTTGGCTAGAACTGGGACACTTTGGTAGAAAGAAATACGCTGAATGCTGTTGCTTAATCATCACACAGCAACCAATGTATTAAAACAGCAGCACAAGAAATTGCTTTTCCCCCTCCATGTTTCTTTTGTATTTGATGCCAATAAGATGGTATTGTGACAGGAAAATAAATATCTTCGTCAAAGCAAGGTATCCCTTTAGGCTCCTCACTGCACCATTTCTACTTAAAGCCATCTGAAGGAGGGATATACAAGCTAGAAACACATTATTATACACAGGTTTACCCATGTGTGGTTCTGTAATTTATTACAGCTTGACAGGAAAGAGCATGTTGCTTCTGCTCTCAGGACAGCATGTAGCTCTAGAACTGTTCTTCACTCTTAGAATACGGTACTTGGATCAAACATTGTGAAAAGTAAAAAGCACAACCCTTAAACAAAAGTGGATGAAAAAGTAGGAAGTGACCTCTACCGCTTTTGACATTAGTGTATCTTGAGACAAGAAATAGTAGCAAAAGCAGCACAGAGTTAGCAGAATGAGAAGCAGTGTTGGGAATGCACTTCAAGGGGGTAATACTACTAAAAGCAAACAGTAGTTAGGAAAAGGGGCAAAAAGCCTGCTATTTTATTCTTACTTGGGCTTAAGGAAACACATCCTTCCTAGTTGAATGATACTGTGAAAAATACATCAGTTTGTGCTCCCAACCAACATATCCTCATGTAGCCTTAAAGGACCTGCTGATACATTGAATATGATCCACCATATCACAGGTTTTCAGACTTAATGAACTACATCTTTAAGGTGTTTAGCTTTTTGCCCCTAGTGCTTCTGTTTCTTTGTTTTTCTAACAATCATAGACTTCCAGGCCACATTTCTTTTAGACCAGTTGTTCTTCTGCTAATGTTGCCCTTTCACCACAAAAGCTCACCTTCCTCTTTTGTGCTTACCTTCTGATATGTTTATGTGTATCTGTTATATCCCCCTCAACCTTTAATTTACAATACTATACAAGCCAAGCTCTTTAAATCTCGTGTCAGGAACAAGCTCTCAGCTCCCCTTATCTTTCTTGTAGTTCTTCTCAAATAATGTTCCAGGCTGAAATCCATCTTTTCTGAATGTGACCCAAACTGTATGCAGTACTGCAGATTTAACTCTTAACAATGCCCTATACAAAAACACTGACTTCATTTCATCTCTTCAAGAAATACCTTTCCTGATCATTCCAGAGATGATTTACAGGTTTTACAATCTCATCACACTGACAGACATGAGTCTGAACTAGCTAGTCACTCAGGTTGTTCTCCACTGCCATAATTTCTAATTTACCAGGTTACTGATTAAACAACTGTGATTAGATTGTGAGCACACAATTTTGCACTGTTGCATTTCATGCTTTATCTACTTATGGCATTGTCACAGCTTAGAGTCAGGGCAGCCTCTTAGACCTATATCAGATGATCTCTGCTAAACCCCCTCCCTCCCCAAAGGGGAAGAGAAAAGGAATAAGGGAGAGAGACTTAGCGCTTAGAAAAGGAAACTAGAACAGCTTTAATGAAAATGAAATTAATAATTATAAAATGGAATATATACAAATATATACA
>WUAM01000263.1:4402749-4417757 GCA_024336885.1 Actenoides hombroni
CAGCTGAGATAGGAGAAGCTCTCCTTTGGTGAAAGGAGACAGTAAATCAACTATTTTTATCAACTATTAATTCAAGATCATTAGTACATTTGTAAAAACTCTTTCTGAACATCATAGTCATGATGGTCACCATCTAGCTGTTGCACATCTAGGACAGAAGCTTCTGTTTATTAAACTAATATAAATAGGTCACATTTATAGATATAGATAGATAGATAGATAGATAGATAGATAGATAGATAGATAGATATAGATATAGATATATGGCACCTTGATGCATCCTGGGTTGCATCAAGAACTGTGGCAAGCAGGACAGGGGAGGTTATCCTCCTTCTCTACTTTGCTCCAGTGAACTGGAATACTGTGTCCAGTTCCAGGGTCCCTGGCTCGGGAAGGACAGGGAACTGCTGGAGAGGCTAAAGCAAAGGACTAAAGGGTGATCTTATCAATGCGTATTAATACTGAAAGGGTGGGTATCAGAGGATGGGACCAGTCTTTTTTCAGTGGTGCCCAGTGACAAGACAAGAGGTCACGGGCACGAACTCAACCCAGGAAGTTGCATCTAAACATAAGCAAAAAGAAACTTTATCCTTCATTAGACAAAGAAGAAAGCTAAGTTGCATTGTTTTGTTAAGCTTTCTTTGTACAGACACAGACATTGCAGATGACCGAAAAATGACTGCCTGTTGCCTGAAGGGCAGGAAGGAAGCGATTGGAAAAAAAGGTGTATTAGCATGGTATTAGCATGTGGGAAGAGACAGGAAGTGGAAAAAACCACGTCCTTAGCACAGCAGTGGTATGAGGACAGAGCAAATAAATGCTATAAACCTGAGTTACAAGAAAATGGAAGGGACAAAGAAAGACAAATATGAGGTTACAATAACAGATACACCTATATTAATTGACATCTTTATACATTTTTGATGTTGCATTGTCAAAGAACAGTTTCCATTTCCTTTTTGATAACAACTCCTAGGAAAATAATTAAACTGATCTTAATGTAACACTTGATTATCTTGTTCCAAAATGCATTTCTGTAACAAACCGATGAATTTCTGCAAAGTGGAAAACTGCACTGGATGTCCTTGTTATGTTTTAATTGGAAAGGAAAAGACTAAAAATTCATTCTGAAACATTGACAGAGTCAATAAAATTAACATTTCTAAGTGGTGTTGGTATTTATCATTGCACTGGGTCTGGCCAGGATGAAATTAACTTTCTATATAACAGCCATTAAGGTGCTCTGCTCTGCATTCATGGCTAGAACAGTGCTGGTAACACTACTGTGCTTTGGTTGTTGCCGAACAGGGTGAGCTCATATAGCAGTAAGGCCTTTTCCTCCTGTGAGTAGGCTGAAGGTGGGAAAGAGGCTGGGAGGGCACATAGCCAAGACAGCTGACCCAAACAGGCCAAAGAGTTATTTCATACTATATGACATCTTACAGGGAGAGAAAGAAGGAGGGACCTTTGTGGTTCTGGCATTTGCTTTTGTTGAGTGACGTCCTGCTTCCCAGGGAGCAGCATCGCCAGTGATGCATAAATTCCTTGTTTTGTTTTGCTTTCCTTGCACATGCAGCTTTTGCTTTTCTAATTAGACTGTCATTGTCTCTATCTGCAAGTTTTCTCACCCCGTTTTCTCCCCATTCTGAAAGAGTGAGTGAGAACCTGAGTGGGTGTTTGACTGATGGCTGGGGTCAACCCCCCACACTCATTCTATAATTTATGATGATTTCGTGCACTATCCATTTATTTCAATATCTCCTCTCTATTACTGACTTTCTCTGACTAAAATATTCTGTGGAAAATACTGAAAATATTTTTTCCCCTTCCTTTCCCTTCATATTTCCTTTGGAAAAAGTGTGTTTGAAAATTTAAAAAATACAAGATAATTCAATGATGCAATAACTATGTATATATTTGACAATGCACAAAATAAATAGTCTTGAACAGAATTGTAAGAAGTTTTATTTTGATATTTTTCTGATAAGGCATATCTTTAAGGTTTGAGAAACATTTAAAAGCATCCATATAGACTCTTTACAATATAAACAAGCACAAGGACTTACCTTTGATCGTAATTCACAACCTTTTAATAATATCATTTGTTTTTAAGATAGAATATTTTGTAAGGAGAACATACTATACATGAACAATATTTTAGCAGTAATTGCAATAATTTCCCTTTAGTTTTCATAACACTTTTCCTAAAGCAAAAAGAGCCCCTTCAAAATGAAGCATGTTCATTTTGCTTCACTGCAAAGGGATGGATGAAGTTCTTGTGAAAAACTGAAGTCAAGAACATGGAAACTAGGACATGTTCTACAAGGTAAGGAATTGGTTAAAAAGGGAATCACGTGACTTTTCTTCAGTCATTTCCAACATGATGAGAAGAATCCAGATTTGTCATTAAGCAACAGCATGATGATGAATTATCAATGCAGGACAGTCAAAGAATAACAGTACATCTTTCTGGGCACCTGGCAAAAACATTAATGTTGCTGAACCTATCAGTGCTGAAACATATATGCAATTCAACATGTCACTTTAGTGACCAGTAGAAAAAAAAAATAAAATTTATTCAAAACAATCATAGAGTGGAGCTCCTAGGATAAGCACAAATACCAGGAAGGGAGAGTAACAGATCTTACCAGAGAAAATGAAAAGAACTGTTTAAGAAGTAAAAATGTTGCTGCCGGTATGCATTTGAGAATTCTGTACAAGGACAGGAAAAGTAATTATCTAAGGCCAACCTTGGTGCAAGAACAAACAAATATTGACTGGACAAAAATAAATAGGCACAAGGAGTTTCCAATTATCAGAATACATGGCTTGACAACAGCATTTGAAAGCAGTGATGAGATATGAACTTGTGAAAAGGGTAAGGAAAACAGCTCTTGTAATTTTCAGCTGGAACATGCAAGTTTTCAAGAGTGTTGTGAGTATTAGTCATGAGTGAAGTAGGCCTGGACTTGAAGGATATGCCTTCCAGTCCTACATGTCAAAACACCACACTGCCTGTAGCACATAAACTATCAAGTGCTAAAAATAACAAATGCTACAAGACCAGATGCACTTCACTCTATTTTGAAAACAGCTTGCAGTTTCTTGGAGAAAAAGACAAAAACTACTTCTGAAATCTTCCTCTGTAGTTACAAATGAATACAAAAATGATGGATATTTAACATCTGAAATATGCACTGCAAGTTGTTGTCAACATTAAATTCTATATACTTAGCACTGTGCAGAACAGCACAGTCTTAGTTATTTTAGAGTGTTAACAGAAAACTGTAGCAAAAAATATGCTGAAAGCTGTTAACTTATCAAAAAATGAAAACAGATCTGCTCTAGAAGGCATGATTGAAACAAAGAAAATATCCATTAAAAAAAAACCAACCCTGTCAAGAAAAGAAATTAGATAACCTTGTGAAATTTATACACCCATGACATAAGTCAAGCTACATCTTGTATTACATTAAAGCTACAGTAATTAGCACACAGTACTCCCCTGCCTTTTTGCTATCTGTTATAATTTATACAAAACTTTCCATGTATCCAGAGTGGAGGGAAGAAGGAGTAGGGGTTTGCTCACATTTTTAAATATCATCTCAGCTTTGAAGTTAAATGAACAAGCTTCAAAATTTTTGTGGAGGAAAAAACACTAGGACTGGTACTTCCAGTATTGTAACAAAAGCTGGCTTCAGCAGTGAGGCACTCCACAGAAGCAAGAAAACACGGAGGACATCCATTTGTAGGGCATTTGTGGGTCTGTAAGATAGCTTGGTCTGTAAGATAGAAATCAGTCACAGAACACTTATATTAGGAGTTACAGTCACTATGAACCCAGGAAGAACCTAATGTCTGCAGGATATTCATATCTAATGAATCTAAAGACATTAACCCATAGACCCAAAGGAAACAGTAGTAGTATATGCACAAAGCAGAAGGAAAGTAAAATATTTGTCCAGCTCCAAAAGTGTTGAAAAATCATCTGATCAGTAGCATGCAACATAACCATGATAATAAAGAAATTAATGTATATGAGTGTAATTTCCAGAAAATATCTATTATAACTTCAGAGGTTAAGTAGGAAGGTTCCTACTTAATCCTTGGGAATCCTTCTGCATTGGCAAAATGCCACTGATTTCTGACGTATGAATTCTATGGAATCAGAGTAATCACACCAATGTCAGGTAACTTCCCTTCTAACAAGCCTTTCTACTTCTAGAGTATGAGAAGGCTTTAAATTAAAGTGCTAGATATCATGTTAAACTTCAGTAGCAGTAATACTGAGGAGCAAAACCTCTGTATTCTACAGTGTGCTTATTAAATGTGACTCCTAGTTATTTGATCAAAGCCTCTCTAAAGTAATTGAGAAATACAGAGCAATAAAAGTATGCAACACATATTTGTATACCTCTAGGCCATAAAAGAAATCCCAAGGATAAAGAAGTCAGAGATACACCTGGCATTTGTGCTACACCAGCCACTGCCAGCAGCTGCATGCCTGTCCTAAGCATACACCTTTTCTCTAGCATGACAACGAAAGGAAGTGAAATGCCAACAAACTGAGGTGCCACCAACCTGCTCTCCCCAGTCTGTGCTACTAGCAGTGCATGTTGCAGAGCGATGATGAGCAGGACAAAACAAGAGATTTTAGTATTACTGGGTGGACTGAAGCTCTGCTTTGTGAATGTGTAGAGGTGACTAGGAACAGGGAGACAGCCTCCCATGGCAGAAAAGGAGACAGAGCAAGGTATAGAGTAGGAGTAGGGAAAAGGGGATGGAGGCTGCTACCTCTAGCTACCTACCAATGCAGTAGCTGTCAGCTCCAGCTCCTCGATCCTCTTTTTTGTTCATGGCACTTGTGGTGACTATATATGTCACATTTAGGAATCTCTGAACCAGACCAGAAAACAAGTCTCCCCTGCACTCAGCTGTCATTTCCTCAGCACTCTGCTGTCAGGCAGAGGAAAGGAAAGCAGCTAGATTTCCTGTCACCACAGGAGTCATTCAGATACAACTACTTCTCTCACTACCTTCTGGTCAGCCTTTATGCTCCCCCCACCCCATCTCCTGCAAATCAGAAGCAGTTTGCATGTGGTTGAGCTGGAAATGGTCCTGCAGTCGCTTTTATCACTCCTCACTCTGCATCTGTGTGTGTGACGTGGCTACAGTAGTAAATAACCTATTCACATTACAAAAGACAAAAGAACTGTACTAAGCCATGGAAATTTCTACCAACAGGTATAGTTGACATACGTTCTATGTACAAGTAGAGCCTGCTCTAAAGTTTGTTGAAAGATAGCTATCTAATTTCTGTCTTGAAGGGACACAAACAAGAAGGAGCAGCTAAGTTTTGGAGGCTAAAAATCTGTCTAAAATCTCAGAATGCAAATCTCATACAAGTTTGGAGGCATGTTGTTTTTTATAGACCACTGGTAAACAGTAAGTTAATAAAAGTTTTTTCACTGAATGTAGAGTTTAAGTTACTATGTCCAGAGCAGATAGCACACAGTCTTTTCTTCAAGAGACAACCGATATGACTGTGAAATGCGGTACCTTGTCCAGCATCCTTCTCAAAACTGTACAGGTCCTAAAGCCTCTATTGTCCCTGCATCACAGCACTTCTCCTAGCTAGTCAGTCCTTATTATTTGCCAACAGATGTTGAAATTTTACCTACAGAGATAACCAGGTAAACCAAGTTCTAATTAGCTGGTTGCACATCACCTTTAGCCACAATTGTTGCTACATCTGAACACAGTCTCCCAGAATGCTCCTTGGGATCAGAATAAACTCAAAACATTTGTCCAGGTTATTTTTCACTAAAACTACCTCTGTTAGTAGGTTAGAAAAATTAAAATTGTGCTCACGTTTTGAAAGACCTACATAAGACATGAAGCTGGAGAGCTAGGAAAAAAGTTTACAACCTAGCCAGAGCAATTATATGGAGGAAAGAGGTGAGTAACTCACACCCAAATTCCAGTGTGTATTTTAAATTTACAGGTTTTTTGAGGTATTCCAGTGCAGACTGAGAACCCTTTGGACTTAGAAGAACACACCTGTTTATGTATTACAATATTAATAAGAACTGCAGGTCATAGATTCAACAGACTTCCAGTATTTTTCAAGGAACAGATGTCAGCAAAAACTTCTACTTTTGTCTCAGAATTAAGAGGGGACTGTTTCTCCCACTTGCCCAAGCAAATGATATCCAAAGAGCCTGAAAAAGAAAAAGGTTCCAGGTACAGTTTGCTAAAAGTTGGAACACATTTTGAAATTAAAATGTAGCCCTGGGTAAAGATGTAAATTTCTGATACTTTTTGAAACTCCTTTGTCATGTGTTGTCATGCAGCAATTATTTCTCTAACATCTCTAGTCACTAAAACAACAGCTGTGAAAAAAAAACCAAGTGAAAACTTTGAAGCCTCTGACCCATGTAATACATCAATATAAGTTAAAACCTTTCCAAAATACTGAAGTCTACAGTCATGCCTTCCAAACACACTACTCATTTCATTCAGTAACACCAAGAGAAACATACCAGTTTTGGGCTTTCCCTCTTGCAAAGTGTCAGACTTCCTCCTCCATTCATACCATTTGTCATGCAAATACCTCGTATTACCTCCTAGAGATTTAGAAAAAAAAACAGGAGTATAATGCCATAAAACCAGAAGATCTTAAAAGGTAAACCTTGCGCTTTGGATTACAGTAACACATTGAACAGTGCTTTGGAAGTGCATAAATGCAAACACACACGTTTCCTTCCAAACAGCTGACCCTTGATGCCTGTACTCAAATTTAAAACCTTAAGCTTATAAAAATAATATGTTGAGGAAACATGTAATTTATAAATCAGTTTTGACTAAATTAAAAATTCCAGTAGGAAACTGCTCCAAACTTTCTCCCTTCAAAATAAGTATAGGAATGATCAGTGAATTCTGTTCAGAGCTCAGTTAGTGGTTAGTCTGCCTTGGGTTGCTTGGTTTGGTTTTTTTTTGTTGTTTCTCCTATTTTTTTGTCTATATGGGTTTTAAATAGGCCATTAAGAATTTATTGTGATCTTTTGAGGAAACGAAGTAAAACAATCAACCAGGTATGAAAGTACTTGAAATTGAAACTGCACAGAGCATGAGGGACAGAGTACAATAACGAGAAGACTGCACGTAAAATACAATACTTAAGTTCCACAGATGTGGCTGACATTTTGTTCCCCAGAGTTCATTCCTATTCCTATATAACAGATGTGCCAATTACAATTGTTATTCTGATAGTTCACCATGGCATGTCCCATGTGTTTCTGCTACATTGATTTTAAATAGATCACACAATGTCAGGAGTCAGGTCTAACTATATAACCTACAACTCCCTCACAACCTGGTTGCTAATGCAACAAGGCTGTAGTTTGGAGAACATTTATTTCAGAGAAAATGTCAGAATTTCCTTTTGGTGGAAATGCTTTCCTAAGCTCCTTTGTGATAGTAGATACAGTAAAGCTGACCAAGGACCTGATCTGAGTTAAAAATAACCCACAAAAAACTTAACCAACATCAGTTCCCTGAAGGGTCAGAAGGCAATATGAAGAACTAATTATACTGACATCACCACAAAAAGACATGATTGTCAAACTCTGACAAGGATGTATTATTATCCCTCAGAGATTTCTTCAGAAAATATTCTCTCTTTCACTTAGTCTTTTATATTTAAAATGACTTTACATAATGACCTGAGCTTGCAAGTGCTCCTCATATTTCAGATTGGATTTTAAACACAGCCAAGAGGCTGCTTGTCCTTTTTTTTTTCTTCTTCTCTTTGTTTTTTAAACACCAAAACCAACAAGCTGTAACAAAAGCACACCAAACCAATTGTCTGCTTATACACTTGTTCTCTACCTTTAACAGAAAACCTTGTAGTACTAATGATGAAGAAGGGAGTATTATAAAGTACATGGCCATTTACTGTGCACTTTCCACAAGTCTAGGCTAATAGCAGATAAGGTGTAGTCCAGAGGTCATGCGTTAACTGGAAATCCAGGGTTATACAGACTTTCTTATCATGCTGCACCAAGGGGTACACAACAGAGGCCTGAAACATTCCCACAAGGGTGCAAAATGACAGTGTCACTGCAAAAATCTGCTGAAATTATGGTATTCACACGTATTAATCCAAAGATCTGATGCACAGTACAACAATACCGGTTTTGGCAGATATAGAGGGAAGCAGTTTTAGCATAGAGTAAGTTGCTCTGTTTATTGAAGTCTCTTATAATATCCACAAATGATGATGAATGTCAGGCAGCATTCACTCATGACTTAAGGTAAAATTTCAGTCTAGTTCTCCTAAACACTACTGTATTATAGAAATATTCAGTCAGGATTTATACTCAGGGTGTCAGAGCTGACAACATAGCAGATAGCACTCTTCCATTAAATCTGCTGTACTGAACCTGCACCCAGGCCATACAAACAGACTTTCAGTAGTGTTGAAATGTTAAAGCTGGAATTAGCCACAAGAAGCAGAGCAGCTTTCAGGACACCTGTCCTGTATGTGGGTCACAGAACAATTGAAGATGGAAGATAAACCCTAGGCATAACCTGGTCCAACACCTGTGCTCAAACTCTTATCTGGAGTAGATGGTCCTTCACTATGTCTAGAAAGCTTCTGAATATCTCCCAAGGTTGTAGACTCTACCAAATCCCTGGGCAATCTGTGTCAGTGCTCAGTAACCCTCAGAGTACAACTGCATACAGATCTCCAGTTCTTCATGTTTATTCCCCAAGCTGTGTGCATTAGTGTGCAGGCACTTCAAAAAGGCACCCCAGAATGCTTATTTCCCAGAAACAGTCTGGAGGGTTTACCCATAATGGTGTCCTATAGGCACTGTCTTGCTTATATGCAAGTGCTTGAGCCCTGTCTTGTGGATTTTGTTTCCTTTCACTCACATCAGTCCTTTGTATGTCGATGCTGTCCATCACTCCTTCACAGCACTGCTGGTAATGCTCTCCATCTCCCATCATTCTCCATTTAAAGCTCTTCTTACCAGGACAATCATTCTGTTTGCAAAGATACCTTTGCCTTACTTACGGATTCCATCTCCCTTGGGCAAACACTGATTCTCAGACAAGGTCCCATGCTCATAGAAACCAAACCCAGCCAGCAACACCAGCTCGGCAATGGATTGTTAACATATAGTCAGCCCTTTCCCCTCACCAGCAAGATTGAGAGCAACAGCCTTTGGGCCTCATAACCCTATCACCCTCAGAATTCTGCAGTTATTTTGATACTCTTGAGGTTGTTCCTGGTAGTATTACTCATGTCCACATGGGAGAAGAGCAGGGGGTAAGAGAGAGTGTGACAAGCTTTAGCAGTCTCTCCAAAACATCCCGGATCTACACTGCCAGGAAGCAGCAAAATTCTTTGGACAACAGGTCAGGTTACTAGGTGAGTACCTAAATCCCCTGTCCACCACTATCACTTGCCACTTCCTCCAGCTTATCCTGACTGCTTCAAAGTTAGTCATCCTGGTTGCTTTACTTGAAAGCTTTGATGGCAGCAAACCAGTCCCACAGCTGTAAGGCTTCAGGTAGTGCAGGAGCCTTCCAACTAGCCTGTGATGTGCCCTGGGATGAAACATGCACATGTTTTTAACAACCCAAGGGATGGTTACATAGCAAATACCAGAGTGTTAATTTAGTCTCATATGTAGAGCATTTAGTGACAGACATGCAGGAGAAATTAAGTTATAGAAGAGATTTCTAATATGAACTTGTTATTTTATAATCATGTGCTGGGTTCGGCTGGGATAGAGCTAATTTTCACAGGATAATTAACACAGCCAGGGTAGCTGACCTTAACCAGCCAAGGGGATATCTGAAACCACATGACGTCATGCTCAGTATATAACTGGGAGACATGGCACAGGGGGAGGATGGACCAGGACTCAGGAAAGGGCTTTGCATCAGGTTCCACAACCACATTGTGCAATATTCCTTTCATATACTGTTTTATTAGTATTACTGTTATTATTATTTCTTCTTTCCTTGTGTTGTCCTATTAAACTGCCCTTATCTCAATCCATGAGTTTTTCTCTCTTCCAACTTTCTTCCCATTGGGGTGGAGGGAAAGGGGAATGGGAGGGGGCATAGAAGTGGACAAGCAGCCATATGATGTTTGGTTTCAAGCTGGGACTAAATCACAACAAATAGTTAGCTAAATAAGAGAGTGAAAGAAAGAGTAGAAAAGGAAAAGACAGGTGAAACAGAGTCCTGAACTCTGTTTCCTTTCCTCATATACCCTGAGCCTGAAAGGTACAGGTAGTTTGGCTTAATACAGTGTAACTTTATGCTAATCCAAAGTAAGAGGAAAAGGAACTACAAGATATCTTCTGGACTGATGCTTTTCTATAGTCAGACCCTCCAAATATGCAAAACCTGCTCATATCATAAAAACAGATATATCCTAATAATTTTCAACCATATCACAGTATTGTCAATGGTCACTTCACTGCAACTAAAATACTAATGCTTTCTTTAAATCCTGGTTTCTAAAATGATGTGCTACCTTAAAATGTCAACATGTGCTTTGATGTACAGCTCCCATAGCTGGTTCCAGAAAGGAAGTCTAGTGACATGGGCCTTTTCAAAATGTAAAAATTAAACCAACTTTACATTTAAAAAAAAGGAAAATATTGATCTCTTTTAGCTACCTCGTTGTGTCAAGTGTTGCCACTTGTGGTTCCTGCAGTTGTCAAAGTCTAATCACTGAACCCACCTTCTCTGAATGCACTCAGGGAAGACAGATGACCAGCTCTACCTCCCTGGGACTGGGGCATCAACACAAACACTTGGGATCAACTTATTTTAAAATATTTATCTTGCAGAATGTAATACAGATACCACAGGTGACATATCATTGCTGTTTTTCAACCAGCAAACATAGAATAAGAATGAAAGATTGAATAACATTTCATGCCATTCATAAATCTGTAGGAAGTCTGAAAGAAATATGTTGTGGTGTTCCTCTGTGCAAAACACTGTAACTAGTGTAAACCCAAGAAAATCTGACACTTCCCACAGCAGCTTCAGTAGCTCAGAGGAGCAACACATGTATTTATCAGCTTAAGACCCAACAGTGTAACATAGTTTTTTCTGAACATACTAATTTTGACACTGCATAATACATAGGGTCAAAGGCTAACTCAGCCTCAACTTATCTGGACCTGTGTAACAAATGAAGAATAAATGTTGTATCTGGATTAAAACATTGTTCTTGTATAGCCTAAGACTGATTTTTAGTTCTCTAAGCTGATATTCTTCCTTACGGATCTACTCACCATGTTTTGACAGCTACTTTAATTACTTTATAAATGTCACTGTTGAATTTATGAAAAGGCTGTAAGCATTAGTGGAAAATAGAAGCTTTGAACACAGCAGAGGCGATATGTTTAAGATGTAATTGCTTTTTAAATATAAAATTAATCTTTACTAAGATTTTGTCCAAGTAGTTATGTTGCAGTTGGCAACAAGAAAACAAGAAGTTCCAGGGAGAGAGCCAGAGAGATAAAAGACGGTAATGATCCTTTTGTATTAATGTATTTTGTATTAATGCTAGTCAGCACATAATGAAAACGCCCTGCAGACCTTCTGTTTACACTAAGTAACGTCAATAGCTGTTAGTGGACTAGAGGAGTGAAGTGAAGTGACGAGTAAACTGTAGGATAGAATATAGTCACAGCTGGAATAGCCCAAGAAACAGTTTCAGCTATTGAAAAGAAGGGAGATTCTTCCCAAACTGCTCAAAATATGTAAGGGTTACCTGAGAGGTACATAACCATGGTTATGCTAAGTTTCAGTTCTTCTGTTTATTAGGACTAGTTCACATGAGGCCTCAAAATCAGAAAAGAAAAAAAAAAAAAGGAAAAAAAAAAAAAAAAAACAAAAAAAAAAAAAAAAAAAAAAAGAGTAAACTACTTTCCAATGTCCTCCCATCCTCTATTACAGAGGAGCTAACCTGTGTGGAAACCCCCCAAGAGATCAGGACCTAGTGGTTACTGAAATCAAGTTGAATCATCAAGAAAAGAACATTCCCTTTTTATCATTTTTCTCGGTGCTTCCTTTGCAGAAAACTAACACAGTAAAACTGCTCTAATGCTGTGTAAATATTCAAGGGGGGGGGGGGAATAATATATTGTCCACTGTTAACTGTAAATTTTAAACCATGATCTGATGCCAGACTATGCTATTCCTAGGTGCTACTTAATTAAATTTCAGGTTATTTGCTTTCATTATAATTTTGGTTTTCTACGTTATACTTTTTATAGAAACGCAATGAAAAATAATTATCTGATTTACTTTTGCACATTAAGCCAGTGAATATTCTACAACACATTTTTCAATTGCTCCCAGTCTTGCTGGTTATGAATAGCAGCTACTTGCAAAGCAGAAGGAAAATGTTGAGTTTTAGGAAGTGTAGTATTTGACAACTGGTCACGGACAATAAAAAATCTGTACACAACACATGCATGTTGATATTGCAGCTCAGAATCAAAACTTCATTGCTTTCCTTTAGGTATCTAAGTATCTGACATCAGAAGCCTGAAAATAGCAGAAATGGTCATTAGTATACACAATTTCTTTAATTCATCAAATTCTTCACCTTCAAAAACTGAAAAAGAAAGTATGAAACATGCCAATAACAGAATTATTTTATCAGAAGTCTTTTTTTTTTTTTTAGTGAAAGATAATAGTTTAAAGTAAAATTACTAGAAAACCAAGTTGGGTTAAAAAAATAATTAGAACAAATTCTAAATGAGGTGCCTTTTGACACGCAGATTTTGTACTGCAGTTTATAATACAAATAAAATTATATTTAGCAGCATGTGATAAGTACGTTCTCACCATAGTTTTGCTGTACAGGACATAAAAACCAAACCCCTCAAATGCACTTATGCTGAAATTAGTACTTTCAGCTATAGCTGACATTACCCACCAGCCATCTTAGGTATAATGGAGACAGTTGTTCATGTACACCATCTTCCCCTTAAACAGAGGTACTTGATGAATTCTGTGACAAAAATAATCCTTTCTTTCTGTGGATAAGATTTTAGGAAGTAATGTTCTACAAAAGCTAGGAATAAAAGTTCTCAGCCCTACAGGAAAGTACATGGGGATACTGGTGGATAAGAAACTAGACTTGAGCCAGCAATGTGCACTTGCAGTCCAGAAAACCAATCATATGCTGCATCAAAAGAAGCACAGCCAGCAGGTTGAAGGAAGTGATTCTCTCACTTTACCTGACTCAAATGAGATCCCTGGAGTACTGCATCCAGATCTGGGGTCCCCATTACAAGAAAGACATTGCCATGTCAGAGCAGGCTCCAAAGGAAAACCAGTGAGCTGCAACACCTCTCTTATGAAGAAAGGCTGCGAGAGTTTACAGCCTGGAGAAGGCAGCTCTAGGAAGACCTTATTGCAGCCTTTCTTTGGACATGACTTTGAAAAACCTGATATGGTGAAAAATGTCTTTGCCTGTGGCAGAGAGATAGGGCTAGATGATCTTTGAAGGTTCCTTCCAACTGAAACCACTGTAGTGATTCTCTGAAAATTAGATTCATGGAAGTCCAAAGTCAAGTTAGGAAACACTACTTCAATCCCCCGTATACCATTGACCTTGCAGTTCCCACAGCTTAATTGTTACAGCAGTTTTTAAAGGAAAATTTTAACCTGGACTTAAAGTTTGTTAGAGACTGAGAATTCATATGTGTTTTGTGAGTTTTCCCATAGTTAATCTTACTGAAAAACAGGTCTCTTCTTTCTAGATCAAATCTTTGCATTCAGATTTTAGTCTTCTGCCTTATGGTTGTCTGCTGCAGTGAAAAATCCTGTTTCTAGACTGTAATTTTTCATTGATAAACACTGACAATCAAACCGACATGATCAGGGTTCAGTTAACTTAAAAATACATGTTCTCTATACTATTGCTTTTCTTCTGAATGTTCCCCAGTTTATCTGCATCGCCCTTATCTGTGAAGAGCAGAAATCTTTCAAGTAAGATTAGCAGCAATGCTAAATAAGTTCTAATACTAAATCTAATCTATTCAAGTACCTTCTGTTTAGATATCCAACAATTCTGGCACTAGAATTTGCACTGTGAAATTTTGTTTAGTTAATTATGTTTTCACCCCTAGTTTTCCTTAGTTACAACTCCAGTAATGGACGTCTCCATCATGTTAACACAGCAGTTGTGATTTCCATTCCTACAATTTACAGGGGATTATATTAGACTACATTAGAACTCTAGAAATAAAATTTCAGGCAATGCCAAATCAGATGTCTTACAGAAGTTTTTTACATCAATATGAAACAAATTTCTGATTCGCTGAAAGAAAGTATGGTAAGGTAGTTTCATACAGCCTGATTTTCATAAGCCCACTTTGATTGCTTCTATTTTATAATATTGCAATATCTTTGTAATACAAATAAATTTAAATAAATAAATAAAACCAAAACACATTTTCATTCTTCCATCATTCTGTGTCAGATCAATGCCAAGTTTTCTTGGAGTTTTTTGAAAGGTCTCTTTGTTCCAAGACTTGCTTAAAAACAACATTAATACCTAGAGACTAACTCAAGAAGGTTTCTTTTTGGATAGTAATGTATCTACAAGAGTCTGTGACTGGAATAAATAACACACACAGAATTTACAAATGATCTTCTTTCAAAACAAACAAACAAACAAACAAAAAAACCAAACCACTGCTGAAAATATTAAAAAGAAAGAAAACATCAAAAACAGGGGCTTTTTTAATACGGAAGTCTTGAGGAGCACATCCTTTCTTGCTTTCTTTTTTAATTATGATTGACTTAAGTGGCACTCTACTTCACAAAACTGGACATAGCTTATCTATAATAAAAAAGTAAGACGAAAATATAATTTCCCCTAACTGAACTCATAAGTTTAAGGGTATTTAAATTCTAATTTGAGTCCAAATTCTCAAAGTCTCAAGTCTTTT
>WUAM01000263.1:4439525-4450648 GCA_024336885.1 Actenoides hombroni
AGACTACAAGAGTGATTGTCCTCCTGTACTTGGCACTGGTGAGGTCAGACCTTGAATACTGGGTTCAGTTTTGAGCCCTTGACTTAAAGAAGGACATTGAGGTTCTGGAGTGTATCCAAAGATGGGCAGCAAAGATGGTGAAGTGTCTAGAGAGCAAGTCTTATGAGAAGCAGCTGAAGGAACTGGAATTTTCTAGCCTGGAGGAAAGAAGACTCAGGGAAAACCTTATCAATCTCTACAACTACCTGAAAGAAAGTTGTTGCAATGTGGCTGTTGGTCTCTTCTCACAAGTAACAAGTGATAGGACAGGAGGAAATGGCCTCAAGTTGCACCAAGGCATGATTAGATATCAGGAAAAAATTATTCTCTGAAAGGTTTTCAAGCATTGGAACAGGATGCCCAAGGAAATAGTTGAGTCACTAACACTGGGAGGTATTTAAAAGACACATAGATGTGGTGCTCAGTGATCTGGTTTAGTGGTGGGCAGTGCTAGATTAAAGGTTGGACTTGATATAAAGTTCTTCTCCAACCTGAATGATTCTGTGATTCTATTCTATAAATACTTATATTGCTTGTCCATTGCAAGGTGCTGGCAGTATGGGGTCTGCGGGATGGCCTTTGTGGGAAGAGACCAGGGGCTGCCCCATGTAGGACAGACAGTTCCAGATGGCTTCAACAGACCCACCGCAGGACACAGTCAAGCTCCTCAGCCAAGTGTGTGTTGCCATTGTAAAAACTTACTCAAGAAAGGGAAAAAATGCCAGAGAAAGGGGAAGAGAACAAAAAGAGTGAGAAAGAGGAAAGTCAATATCAACATCAGAGTAGGAAAAGAAGGAGGTGTTCCATGGTTGAGCAGATCACACCACAGGTCATGAAAGACCCACACTGCTGCAGGAGGATATTCCTGAAGAAAATGCAGGAAACCATGGAGACCCCATGCTGAAGAAGAGGAGAAGTGTAAGGAGGAAAGAGAAACAGCTGGAAACCACTGTGTCCTGGCTATAATTTCCTCTGCATCCCTACACCACTCAGGGCTGGGAAAGGAATTGTCATGGTTTAAGATAACATAGCTGCCAACAAAGCACCACCCAGTGAGATGGGGAGGAGAAAAAACAACAAAGGGCAGGAGAGTGGAGACAAAGGAAAGGGAAGGCTGACTCATCAATTATGGTCACAGGCAAAGGACAGACTTCACTTGGGGAAACAATATCAATTTAATTTAAACAACAAGACCACCACCTACCTACCAATTGAATCACAGCAGGACAGTGACAAATACAATGGAATCTTAAATACACTTTCCTCCCCCCTCTCCCTTCTTCCTAGACTCAGCTCTACCTCCTCCCCCACAGTGGTGCAGCAGGTCAGGGAATGGAGGTTGTGGTCAGTCCACCCCATGTAGTTCCTGCTGCTCCTTCCTCCTCAGGGGGAAGACTAATCACAGTCCTCCCCTGCTGCAACCTTGGGTCCCCCTCCCATGGGAGACAGTCCTCCACGAACTTTCCCTATCAGCACTGGTCTCTTTTATGGGCATCAATCCTCCCAGTGACAGACTGCTCAAGCATGGGCTTCCCTCAGAGTCATGGCCTTCTTTGGGAGCAGTCACCTGCTCCACTGTGGGGTCCTCCACAGGCCACAGAAGACAGGATTCTGCTCCACTGTTGATCTCCATGGGTTGCAGGACCCAGCCTATCATCTCAGCACTGGATGAAGGGGAATAGCTGCTCTGGGAGTGTGCCTCACCTACTGACCTGGGTGTCTACATGATTCTCTCCCTTAAGTCTACTCCTCTGCAAAACAAAAGGAGCCCCAAAACAAAAGAACCTGCTCCACATTTTTTTCCTCCTTTTAAATATGTTATCACAGAGGTGCTGATTGGCTCAGCCTTGGCCAGAGGGGGGTCTGCCTTGGAACCAGGGGAGCTTCTCAAAGCTTCTTAGAGGGGCCATACCAGTAGTCCCCTCCTCCACTATCAAAACCCTACTAGATGTAAATCCAACACAGCTGTTTCAGAATTGTAGAATGCTGGAGTACATTTTTTAAAAAAGGGAGGAAATTGTTATAAAAAATATGATCCTTGGTATCTCAAGAATTGAATTCACGAAACCTGTGTCATACTTTTTCTGAAGTACTTCTTGCCCTTTGTACATGACTTCTTGCCAACACATTTCTCTTTGCTCTTTCCCATTTGCATGTCAGGGCTGCTAATGATATTAAAACTGCACAGGAGAGATCTTTCAACATGAGTTTTTACAGTATAGTACCACAGACCTTTATTTGCAGTTCTATGTGCTCTGGTAATAATGTATTGTAATAGACTGTTAAGTTTCAGATGTATTTTCAAAAGAATTCAACTTTTAGCATTTTTCACTTTTGATGTCTCAGTAAACAAGTTGAATATAGAGTGTTCGGTATTATTCTACTAGAACACCAGTGAGGTGTTTGTGCCATATTCTGAGGAAGAAAAATATTTGAACTGTGTTTAACTGTGACACAGAAATAGATGTTTTCATTATTTGTGGAAATGTCAGCTTCCTCTGAATTCTGCAAAGTCCTTAAACTGAAAAACGTGCTGTTGTTGCATATCCCATAGCCTTACTGTATAGAAGGTTCATTTTATCAGCAAGTGCAATGCTTTTTGGTTATGTTGCTCTTGTATTGTGAAGGAGAATGCACCATGAATTAATCATTTCTTGCTCAAGTCTTCTAATTTTTAGTCTTTACTCATCTTGATTTAGGTCTTTCAGAACTATTACAAAATAAAACATTAACAGAAATAATGAAGTCTTTCCAATCTGTTAGTGACTGTTACTCTTCTCTGAATCCCATCTACCTAAGCAGTAGGGTGGGTGTTTTTCTACTATCCAAGTTTAGCCCACTACAACACTTCATAGTGTCTTTCTCTTTTCCCTTTAGACTGACTGTTCAGACTGCTTCAATATTATAATTCATTAAATTCTATCATTAATTTATTAATTGCTGCCGGTGATTACCACCTCTTGCCCATCTGAGAATTATACATCAGACACCTAGTACACTAGCAAGGATATTGGTATTATTTCTCTGAATAACATCAACCATATTTAATATAGAATCATAGAATTATTCAGGTTGGAAAAGACCCTTGCTATCATCAAGTCCAACCATTAACCTTGCTCTTCAAAGTTCACCCCTAAACCATGTCCCTCAAAACCACATATAAAGGACCCTTAAATATATCGAGGGATATATCCCATCTCCCTGGGCAGCCTATTCCAGTATCAACATAGCAAAGGCCAAAAGCTTTGCATCATTTTAAATAATTTAACAGATGTGTTCCTTTGATTGAACATTTGGCTTCGAAAGTTGCCCTTGAAATGTTGATTCTGGAAAATTGATTTTATAAACTAAAACAGAAGAGCCTACTTCCCAGGTCACTACAAGTATAAATTAAGTGCAGCCTCCAAAGAAACAAGGAAACACAATAGACAGTGCCAACAGTTTTCTTCTTGACCTTGTAGACAATGTTGACATGATGTTGCTTCCAGTTTTTGCTGTAATATATAGTCATTTGCACGTCTCAAATTTTTTTTCATAGATTCTACGTGAACCATTACCTAGCAGCCTACACTCACTTTTTGTGGCTTCCAATCCCATTGAATAGGAGACTGACAGAGCAGAACAATATTTTTGAGCTTTCCAAGAGAAACACTGGTCTCCTCTTAGGACTTTGCACTGGAAAGACTTATATGCGCAGTTTGATTTATATGCAGAGTATTCATAATGCATAGACATGGGTAAGCTTTTGCACTATAAGGCCTTACAAGTAACTGGGAAAATACTCATTGATTTTAGCATACCAATGACTGAAGCTAAATTCACCATTCTAGTCTACAGGTTTGAATATATTCTCTTTTCCTAGACCTTTACATTTATTCCTTTCCCTGTTTACAATATGTTTTTCTGATTTTATTATGGTTCCTTTTTATCACTTAAGTTTTATCTGGTTTGTGCCCTATCTTTGCTATCCAAAGGAGGAAGAGGAGAAGGGAGAAAGGAGACCCTGTTTGTGGCGTTGCTAGCATTTCTATTCAGTGTCCACTTACAACGTAAAGCTAATACTCACCCTTTGTTTCTGTTTCCTTGACGTAATTTGTTAACAATTATTTTCAGATAAACTACTTTACAGTGAGAACTCATAGGGGAAAGTTAACTACTGTTCACTTTTTCTCAGAGCATAAGCATGGCCAAAACAGATCTCATGTAAATTTAATCTGCTCCAACATTGCCTGTAAATCGCCAGTAATAAGACATTTAGATTAAAAATAGGAATCAGTAAAGAAGAGCCTGACACTTCTCCCTAAAGTTGCCCCAACTCATCCTCCAGGAATCAGGATATTAAGACCATGAGAAATACAGATGAAATCTGAAATTGTGGTTAGGTACCAGCCAATGGTTTCATTTCTCCATGAACAATAAGTCTCTGAGCAGCTGTGGCAGAGAACAGTTATGCATCCTACACAAGAAATAATGTTGGTGAATGCCTGGGAGTCCTTATCTCATTCTTTATTATATATTCATAACATGCCTCACATGTAATACCCTTCTCAGACAGATATTTATGCTCATAGCAACATGGAGTATTGTTTATAGAACTCTCTGTACTCTTTTTAAAGAAAAACAGGCAGTGGGAACAAATGAAGGTTAGTATGTCAATTTGACTGCCAAGATGCTCTTCACTTTTTCAGAAAATAGCTATTTGCAGCCTTCTCCTTATCACCACTGGCCAAATCCCCTTTGGGATCATGTCTTCCTTCATATATCAGAATAAATACATACAAAATGTAGTCACTTGAAAACCAAAACAAAGAAGCTTGGTCCCATTTAACTTCTGCTAAGGCATTTTCAGTGATATTAGTAATAAAACATTATTGCTAAAAACTGCAAGGAATGTGATTTAATCGTTTAAGAAAAGATTTTAAGACTATGATAAAATGCCTCATAAGCCAAATTAAAAAAAAAAAAAAAAAGAAAAATAAAAAATAGAAAAAAAACCCAAAGTTTTTTATCTTACTTCAAATGGGAGCTCTGTTATTTCCATATTTCCAGACAAATCCAATTTTTCCAGATTCTCACAATCACCCAGTTCTGGAGGGACTGACTTCAAATTATTGAAACTCACATTTAGCACTTTAAGGTTTTTTAAGCAGCCTGTCAGGGAAAGATAATTAAAGTCAGTGCATAGGAAAAAAAAATGGAGAATGTAAAAATAAAAAGCATACTCAGTTTAGCAAAGAAAAAACTCCTTAACTTGATGATAAGTAAGAAATTAATAAATATTTTCTGCAGCACTCATTACTATTGCAGGGGGGCCTCTACTGATATTGGAAATTGCACCAACCCAGGGTCAGGATCTTGGACTTGGCCCTGTTGACTATTATGAAGTTCACATGGTCCCTCTCCTCAAGTTTGTCCAGGTCCTTCTGGATGACATCCCTACCCTGAAGCTTATCAACTGTGCCACTCAGCTTGGAATTATCTGCCATATTCCCCTGTAATCAGTGATATTCCTGAAATATTCCCCTCTAACGAGTGATAGAGTACAGCATTTACATGAAAAAGCAGCAGTAAGAAACTTCAATACAATTCAGCAGTTGGAAATTGGGAGAGAACAGCATATTGTCTCAACATGTTCTTAAAGTATATACTGGCAAACCAAGACTGAGCATACACAGGATTGACATTTTTATATCAGTCTTCCGCTTCTAATCAAATTTTGAAAAAGAATCTGGTGTTTCATGGGGTTTGATAACACTGGAGAGAATCTCCCTGCAGTACATCTCAGGTGTTCAAATCAGTGTCATAATAGTGAGCTTATCCTTAAGGCACTAATGTTGTTTCTGCATCACTTGTTTGTTTGTTTGCTTGTTTGTTTTTCTTCACTTATTAAACAGTCCTCACCCCAATGCAAAAGTTTTCTTACTTTTTCCCTTCAAATTCTCTCTCCATCCTGCTGTGGGAGACTGAACAAACAGCTGTGGGGGACTGAGCAAGCTCTGTGAGGCTTAACTGCCGTGTTAACCCTCAACAGATGTATTTGCTAACTTTTCAGCCACTGAAATTTCTACCTCTCTGTTCCATTAGTAGCTGGAGAATTAATCTGGACAAGACATCTAGTGTCACCAACATCCTAAAACACAACTAACAGCCTTCTTGGGCAGAGTGATGGAGACAAGCACAGCTTCCCTTTCTGACTTTCCTGCATTCTGAAACCATGGCTTTTCAAGATTTTTTTTCTCCTTTCACAGTTTCTAAGCAGGTATGTCAAAGTTCACAACATGGTTTGTCACAGATTGCAGGTATGAGAAAGCAAATAAGTAGAAGATACATCACATATTATCTTGTCATATGTAATCTCTCTCTCTAACCTGACAGAAGCACACTATAGAATCTATAGTCAATTGCCAGTAATTGCTGTGGCTAAGATTATGAAAGTCACTGGAAGAAGTCCTAAGTGTTAAAACAGAATTTAACTCTGGTAACAAACTTGGAGCAAGATAGAGGACCGGGTTCCAGTTCGCCAAGATCTGCCTGCAAGGAGCAATCTATTGCATGTCTGTGTAAGGGCTGTTTTTTTCATCTTTGGGCTCTCTGGTGGATTAAGTTAGGCCACCTGACAGCTGAGAAATAATCAAGCATTAACCCTACCTCAAGCTCCATAAGACATACATAAAACTGACAAAGACCTCCTGGATAAAAACCTTACTTCAACACTTCACAGACTCACTTTTTTATTATTTATTTATCACATTCCATCTTAAAAGCAGTTTTGTTTTTTGGTTTGGTTTTTTTTTTTATGTTGCTACCTCTTGTGGAAAAACAACATTACAGAGTTTCATTCTTTCATGATCTGGAATGGTCTTTCTATTACAAGCTTGAACTTATTCATAGAAGTTTTATAACCATTAATTCTTTTGCCAATTTTATCTTTAAACAGATATTTTCACTTCCTAATGTAGACTTCTCTGATGTTTTCATAGGTAGCAGATATATCAGAATTTATTTTATTAGCCTGAATAAGCCAATTCTTCTTATCTCCTCTCACAAAATAAAAATTCCCTTCCTTGAATGGTCCTAGTAGATTTCTTGTGCATCTGTTCCGATCTGAAGTACGTTTTCTTAATCTGGGTGACCACAACTTTATGGATATATCATACTGACTTGTCCTTGTGTGACTGTTTGATTAGGAATTCCTTCTCTTCAATTATTTGCATTTAATGAGCTCATGACTTGCTGCATAAATTGTTAGGTCCTGAGTACATGACCTCTGCAATCATGAATTTAATCTCTCTACTTTTTTGGAGGCTCACCTACTTATCCAGA
The DNA here is from genome assembly GCA_024336885.1 of Actenoides hombroni. Classification (NCBI taxonomy): domain Eukaryota; kingdom Metazoa; phylum Chordata; class Aves; order Coraciiformes; family Alcedinidae; genus Actenoides; species Actenoides hombroni. The sequence continues at coordinate 4,446,888 of WUAM01000263.1, forward strand.
TTTTCATATTTCCTGCAGTTTGTGCGGTGACAATAAAAGGCAAAACATGTTAGCAGAAAATTTCAGTAGCCGAGTTTTTTCAAAATAATTGACTCAAGACTAATCCTTAAGAAAATCCCCAAGTGGTATTCCTCCTGACCAATAGCTTCTCTTTCTAAACAAGCACCTTGTTGCCTCTTCATTAGCAAATCCTTTTCTTATTTGTATAACTGTTGCATCAAAATCTGTTTTATTAGATTCAAATATTCACTTTTGTAGTTTACTGTGTCCAGTACTTTATGGGATGCCAGATAGACAAGATCTACTACCTGAAACTCAATCTTCTCAAAAGAAAGACAGAAACCAAATGAGTTAGTCACAACTTCCTTTTCCTTTATAATTTTTTTTTTCTTTTCAACCTAGTTTCCATACAGCTCCACATCTATAACTACTCCATGTCTGTAACTACTCTTTTCTCTAAAATCTCATCAAGATTCTTACACGCAACAATCTACACAGGGATAGAATGATATTATATGAGTTGCCTGAGTGGTAATCCATGTTACAGACTGAGACCTTTTTCTTTTTCAGACAAAAGGCGTAAGACTGTCACTCTCCTTTTCTCCTATACCTGTTAAACAAGGCTGTTAGGCTATTTTTATCACAGAAAGAGCACAAGTATATGACTATAAGACAACATTCATGACAATTCAAGATTCTCAAATCCAGGTATCTTGGCTGCAGGAGTGAAAAATTGGGGAGCAATAAATCTCTAAATAATCTTCAAATGTCATAGGCATTGTCAGTAAGATCCCAGCTATTCTCATCCACATTTGGATTTTATTGCAACAGCTGGGGGATTGAGGGGTTGAGGAGAGTGGTAAGGCAGTATGAGTGGTGTTCACTATACTGCAGTCTGTATTTAGGGTCTTACTTATACTTTCTTAGTGCAGAAGTTCTCCACTCTCTTAGATATGATGCCTAGCTACCCCCAGGCTTACTGAACATGCAATGCAAACATTGAAGCACCTTAGGAGAGGACAGAGGAGGCGACATCCCCTTCACTGCTGCACAAATGTAGAGGAGGACTTCACCACTACACCTATCACCTATACATTCAAATAATACTCAAGTACAGCTTCTCAATTAAAAGGAGTAATAATACAATTGTTAACTATGTTGTTAACTATGTATGTTAACTATGCTTAATGGCACTGAATTTTCAGTTCAATAAAGACAAATGCAAATTAGGGAGTTAAACAGCTAACTTCTGTGTTTTCCAGGGAGAGGTTGTAAAAGTAACAATGAAATCCACGGCTTCCCTGTCAGTTTCACAATTAAGAATATATTATTTTTATGTGGGAGTTGTAATGCCATGTTGTTGCCTAAGATAACACTTATTCCCAGTTTAAAATTTTAATTCATTATTTAAAAATACTAAACCTGCAATTAAACTCTATCATTTCTGATGGGCAATGCAGCATAGTAATAATGATAATGCAACTTCACCGTTTAGTCAGGCCTACATTAATGCTCCTAATAAGGTGTCAAGAGTCAAAAAACAGATGAGATTACAGAGAATCTTTATCACCTAAGGATTCCATTCAATGCAAATGCAGATCCGCTTGTATAAACTAGAGTAAAACGCAAAGCAAATTTTTACACTGATCTGCAATGATCTGATAGCAGCTTCCTAGGGGCCAAGACAAATCGTATCCTATTTCCAGTCTTCTCTGCTGAATCAGTGACATCCTCTCTGATTTATCTGAAAGGAGAGATTGATGTTCAAGCTTACAGGTAACGGTTAAAACATCAATTTATTGACTGTTTTTTACTTCTGCCCAAAGCATCCAAGCAAAGGAGAGATGAAAACTTCCTGAAATCCATTAGCATTAAAAAGTTGCAAAACCACCTTTTGCCACTAGGGCTTATAAAAGCTGTAGCACAGTAACAGATTGACCCTGGTCTAGTAAAATTTCATTCTTTAATCAAACTTTTAAAAAAGTAAACATGCTGAAAGAAATTACAAGTGACTACTACAAGCAAAAAATAAAAGAATAAAGCTTGGGATCTCAGCCTGTGGTGAGAAGAGCATCAGTACGTTGTAAGGTGGGGGAAAGAAGGTTTTCTTATAGCAAAGCAGCAGTAGAAAAACATGAAGTTTTGTGCGCTGAATGGTGAAGAAAGACAACTTTGAAGAAAAATATGTACAGTGAGGATCTACTAAAAGGACTGAAAAGGAAATTAGTGAAAAAAGCAATAAGCTGAACTGAAGATACTTCAGTAGATCAGAAATTCTATAGAAAAGCACATGAGCTCCTTTTTGCATGTGAGCAGATAAGCTGAAACATGGACTTTGATCTCCCTGGGGATCCTCAAAAAAGGGTGTACATGCCAAGGCCATCAGAAATAAACTTGTAGTAAACTGTTTGGGAAGGGTAGAATAATATATTTTGATCACCTTGGAAACTGAAAAAGCTTCTTTTTTGGGATAAAACTTTCCCAGCATAACCAGAATGGTGTGCACAGCCTCCAACATTCCCACTGTGACCCAAGTGAAGACTGAAAAATGAACCAGAGAGTTTGGTAATACCAATCTGCTCTGTAGAAAGAGCACATTCTAACATATATTATGCAGTTACATGAAGGAATATGACACAGTCAATAGATAGGAATTGTTTGGCAAAAATTACATATGTAATGAGGAGTTTCCATGGCAGTGCTTACAGACTGAGCTCAGTACCCAATAGCACTATTTAAAATACTTTCAAGAAATTCAGCTTCATAAAGTACTGGCCTTTGCAAGATCCAGTGATGTTGAAAATTGTAAAAGCAGTATGTTTATATAACATTTTAGTACAATAATCCCATTTTTCGACAGCTTAAGCAGATGAATAAAAAAAGATTACTTCCTCTCTAATTTGTCCAATAAAAAGTACACATTTTCACTTTTGTGATGCACTAACCAAGGGTTAGATTCTGAGGAGCTTACCAGCTGTTCCTGTATGAGCAAACCATCATTTGAGCAGCTAACCTTAAAGTAACTGGCATCCTCCTAAAAACAGTTAACTTGCAACAAAGGTGTTTAATACTTCCCCTTCAAATGGGGAATATAAAAAGAATTTTCCTCAGTTCTATAAAAGACTGAGCTGCTGGACAGATAACACTCAGCACTGAATAAATGGCAATGCTAAGACATCAGTCTGCAACTCCTCAGACCTAGACTGCGTTTAAGATGAGAACATGTATTTTCTTGGAAATTCACACATCAGCATGCTGGAAATCTGATTAATAGAAAAACTATTTTAGGTACCTAGAAGTCATTTAAAACTGTATTACTTATAGTTTTCCCCTCTGAGTTCTAGGAAATTGGATTATTGGTATGCACAAAAGAAATTTTATCCTGTGAGGAAGGGAGGAGACCAAAAAAATCCCTGTGATTTCTTTTAAAATATGTTTCAAAGGCACATTTATTTTTCCTCTTAAATATTTGGCATATAAAAAATATAAGTGAACACAATAAGGCACAAAGATTTTATTAACAACTCTTTGAGATGTTTCATGAATAATTTGTTGGACAAAAAAAAAACCTCACTATCCCAATCCAGCATAAAAGCTTTGGGGTCACATGAAAAAGTTCACAACTTCCTATGGGAATATGTTGTATTGGATATTTTCAATTATGGCAATTACCAATATACTGGCACTAACTGATATACAGCAACTGCACTGCAGCCACAGAGTCAGAGCCAGAACTGCAAAATTACCCAGAAGCCATTGCC
>WUAM01000263.1:4454237-4465797 GCA_024336885.1 Actenoides hombroni
GGAACTGTACAGCCAAACCTCAACGCTTTGTCTTAATTGTCTTGATGTAGAACAACAGTTTGCCAAACCCTCACAGGGGCTGTTTGCTTTTGAAGCGCTTTGCAGATGTCTGTCACCACATACTCATTTTTTAACCACTACTGCAATCATTTTGCTCTAAAGCTGAAACCTATCTGAAACATTCAACCAGTTTGGTGTCTCCCATACTATCTCTTTTTTCCAACTGGAGGATTTTTAAATATATATAGGTATGTGGAGAATATCTCAATCAGGTTTGCCAAAAATAACTTACAAAAAAAAAAGTACTACTTCCTTATTACCTACCAATGGCTCAAATTTGTTTGTCAAGATGAAACACAGTCCAAGGAACAGAAACATTTCAGATAGGATGATCAGATAAACACATAACATCTACTGAAAGTATTTTTTAAAATAACTGACTTAACTTCCAAAGCTATTTCAGAAATGTTTGAAAATTTTTACTACATTTCTTTAGCAAGAATAAAAGTACTCAAATTTTAAATCAGTCCACAATTACAATTAGTTCTTTCTTTAGTCATACATATCTTTTTCTTTAAGAATTCTAGTATTGTTCCAAATACACATCAAATAAATTTCATTCTAAGTAATTTTCAGACTATTCTATTTGTCCAAAATCTCCTGTGTACTACAGTTACTGAAACAAAAAGTTTTAAAGCCTTTAATTATCATAACACTGCATTAGTTAACTGGTATTCAGTCCAGATGTACACCTCCTTGTTTGAATTATGTCATCAAATTCCTTGAATTTGAAAGAGAGAAAAATCATTTTATAAAGTTGAAGGTAAGATCATTTAAATTCTACTTTCTAAAGCAGCACATAACTTACCAGACCTGGTTTTCATATCACTGTGCATTGGTAACATGAAACTAATAATCTGGATGAGGTGCTGTCATTAACTTTGCTCCATAAAAGGAGATGTAAGGCCTTCAGCATTTAATTCCTTTATAACTTCCAAACCTGGTTTGTGTGCATGAAGAATATGACACATTACTAGTTATTGTACAGAGGACATTGATCACTCTTTTTTTTTTTTTTCCATTTGGATTTCATAGATGCCCCAAGAAATTAACAAGAGTGATGTATTTTAATTGTTTTTTATAAATTCTGAACTTCTGAACTAGGAAAAATGTTATTTAACTCTTAGCTAAATTAAAATATCTAAATGTAATTAAACTGTTGATCATAAGCTGCTCTTTGTTTGCTCTTGCTGCCTGCAGTTTCAGTTCTTCTCAAATTTACACATGCAGAAGCTTAGACTTTATATGTAGTTCTGCCTTGCTACCTTCTCTTCCATATTTGACATGGATCATTTCATTTCTTGCTTCATTTTCCCCACTACGTGTATATTGCATTGTGATTCATCTCCTATGTTTGTCAGTTTATGGCAGTTAAAAAATAAAATACCTGAAATGCCTTAGGGCTGGTAATGAGAAATCTTTCCAGCTTTCTGGAGTGGGTTTCCACTCTTCCGCTTTCAGTGCTGCACATTTTTCTGCAGCAAAATAAAGAAATAAATACCACCTGCAAATTCAATAAGTATCGTCCTTCCTGCCTGTACAAAATTGAAAATGCAGCTCATGGGGGTTAGCATTTAGCTGGAGTGTTATAGATGCCACTGTAGGGAAGAACCCTGATTCACAGGGAAAGCAGATGCAGTATAGTCACACTCAATGGAAAAAGAAGTCTGAGTAACTGATACCATTTGCCACTCTATTTCTCCACAGTCCAGGTCTGTCTTTGTCTTTCTACTGATCTACTGGGGTTGCACAACTGACCATCTCTAGCTCCTTACAGATAGATATGGCAGGGAGCAAAGAAGAACACTTCCTGCTGTGAAGTCAACAGCCTTGCTGTTTTCCCAGACTGAAGGGGATATCCCAGAAACTTCTTGATACATTGAAAACATTGAAGCACACAAAGCATACCCTTAGTTTACAAACCAAATCCTTCATCATTTTAGAAAAATTAAGCCAAAATATTTGTAAATTATTAATGCAGAAAGTATTTTTTTTACAAATTTACTTCTATGTTAAGGGTATTTTAAAGCACCACAATACTCTTGTGCATCAACTGAAATAAACTCAGGTGTGACTTCAAACAAATGGAAGGAAGTTCCATTCTTCAAAACTAGTATGTCTCAGGGCCACCTGTATTACCTGACTGGGTCAGGAATTTTATACTTTTTTTTTAATTATTTTTTCCTTCATCTCTGGAAGTTAAATAAGGACAAGAAACCTTTTCTCTGTCCATTTAACACAGACATTCTACTCAGTCCTTTGTGGCAAATAAATACCTCACTGTCACTAACGGCTGGGAATAACAAAAGGAAATTCTCTGTTCTCCATGAAACTACAAAGCAAGTTAGATGATAAAACTGGGACAATAAATACAAATGTAGTAAAAAATTTGCTGCCTTTTTCTGTGAAGAAATGATATGCAAGAAGGTCATGATTTACAAGTAAAGAATTTTGCCACTCCGCATTCATTTACTTGTGCATGTTTGACATTAAAGTTGTTTAAAGTAGGTTTACATCCAGATGCTCTACTTAGGTAAAGCAACACAGCCAAGAACAGTCCTGCTCTGTGTTTGAGTGGACATCATCACCTTTCCTTTGCCAATATTAGTATCACAAAATCAAAAATTTGTTTTTCCTGACTATTTTCTGAAAAACATTTAAAATTCATTGATCTGCTGGAGAATAAACATTCATTAGTTAGGAGCAAAAAGTAAACAGTCAGAGGGGAAAAGCAGAGTTAAGTGAATTCATTGAAAAATTCATATGAATATTCATGGCATTATTTTGCAACATTTTTCATTCTACTCTAATAGCAATGATATTTCTCTGAAGAACTAATTTAATTCAGTAGATGCATGTTTACACGTACAAAGGATCTCAGTTAAGTGTTTTACCAACTCTCCACCATCCTCTCCTAGGCAACTGATTCAAAACCACAATTCAGGAGTCCAAAGTACTTACACAGCTACTTTACATGCTGGAAAACTCTCAGATATTTTTAAAAAAAAAAGTTTTTCTGAAACAATTACTTGTAGCATATTACACCATTCTTGTGCTGTCAAATCTCAAGAGTTTTGAAAACACAAGAGGATTTAGGAGACTTGCTGCTGAGGCAATACAACTGGGTTCTGCCCATTTCTTATAAAGATAAGAGACTGTCTGATCTAATTGATTGAAGAGATTCTGACTTGAAGAGGCTGTTTGATTTAATTCACAACATCAGATAATAAGACTAGACTACTTTTTATTATGAGGCTTTTTCTTTCCTAAATACAAATATTAATTCATTACTGTTTCCAGCTGGCAGAAACGCAAGAGATGTGGACAAGTTGAACCATAAATATTTGGATAACCTTGAGGATGTTGTCACAAACGTAAAACTCTGACAGACGAAAGGGTAAAACTGTCTCATCACTGCAGTTATCAACCACTGTCCACAGCTAGAAGCTAATAACCCTGGACAGGCATGGACAAACCAGTACTGAAGTTACAGGAGAACTTTCAGGTTCGGAGGGACTCAAGGAGTACATGTTCTTCAAGCATAAACATTTGATACTAATCCTACTAACAGCAATGTAGTTCAAAAGATTTCCATTAAGTTACTGTGAACATGCTGTTAGAAAACCATTGTGAACTGAGATGTCTAGAGGCTCAAACTGCAAGTCTCAAAAAAATTAGCCTAAAATGGAACATTTACTAGTAAGAAATAATGATCCACAAGGATCATCATGGGTCTGCATAAGCAGGATGCAATTCCTCAGAATTCATACACTGCAAAATCAATCCCTACCCTGTTTACCTAGTAGTCTGTGCCTGTTTGTCTAGTGTAATATTCATTGTATATGCTTGTCTTTCCTCAGGTATGTTAAGATAATTACTTTACCAATATAAGGAACAGTGGGTCTGCACATAATGAAAATACATTATAATTGCAATGACATTTGATAGGTGGGAAAGAAGTGGCATGGAGCTTTGAAAGGAAGGAATTCCTATTAGGAATCCAAAAAGTGTGTTCTGCCCTGATTCTCTCCCTTACCAAGTTTCTCAGGAGATCCAAGATAATTTTCAAAAGAGCACTATCCAGGTTATGTTCAAAATATTTCTCCAAGTTACCCCAGTATATGATGGAGCATTTTACAAACCCCATTTTTAATGTTGTACTCAACAATGCAGAATTGGTAGGCCAGTTTCACTATTGTGCTGTATGGATATAGTGCATGAGACAGTAGTGTCTTTGTAACATGTCTACATTTTTGCCATCTAGACAGCCTGGGCACTGATTACTGCACAACACAAGCTACCATTCTAATCATTAGTGGATATGTGGACTTAACTCATTTGCTGCTGAAATTTCCAATGAAAGCCCTCACATTGAGACCTATGGGAAGGATGTAGTAAAGCCACTTGGTTTGATCTTCAAAAAATCCATATGCAGGGGATTACTCCTCTATGAGACTTAATTTCACAGCATCCAGAAAGAAAACTACTACAGCCCAGAAGCAAACCCAGTTCTCAAAATTAAATCTTTAAGTCATACCTGCAACATACTCAGATTTAGCTATCAACTCTCTAGAGGATATATTACTGTTTCATTGGTGAAAGGAAAGAGGAAACATAATAGAAATATTTATCAGCTAAAAGCAAGTGAGACAGAGGATTCAGCAGCTAATTCCCAAAGGGACACTTGACAGGGCTGTGCTCTTAGCTGCTGTCAACAGTAAGTGGCCAGTTAACAACAAACCAAGATGGTTATGTGCCTGTAAAACTGCACAGGTAATCGCAGCTTTGACTTCTCCTAGTGTGAGTGCTTAATCATCCAGACTTTGAACTCGTAGATGGATTTGTGTGCAAAACATACTAAAAAAACTAAGCCATAATTGATACCACAGCTCCCAGCTACATAACATACAGGCTTTTCTGAGAAAATTGTCACCTGTCCACAGATCTTTTCAAATGCAAATTGCCTGCCTGTGCAGCTCTGGTTGTATAGTCTGCAAATTCATTTTGCCTAAGTGCTTTTTTTGTGAAAGGTTAATAGGGGAAAATAGTGTCACATCTGATTGTCTTTGGTTTAAAAGCCACAGTTGAGATTTTAAAAAGCAAAATAAATTATATGTTTTGTATGACTGATCTGTTTTTTACAAAATTTGTACACAAAGAGGAAATGCACTTCTTTCAGAACTTTGTCAAGTGGATTTTCACATTTTTAAAATAATTTTCAGCTGTTAGAATCAGACAGTGTTCTTCAATTTTGGAGGAGCATTGGTCTTCTCAGAATAAAACAGCTTTCATTTTATCTTTGTCTACAGACACCTGAACTATGTCACAGTATGTTGTTGAAACAGGAGGACGATTTTAGCCAGGCTAGAGATGAACAATGTGTCACAGCAGGTGTATAATATGGCCACAGTGATCATATGATATGGAGGTAGAATCAAATGGTGATTAGGAGTGTACTGGTCAAGGTGGCATAAAGAACATAACAGTACACTGACATGTCTTAAGTGTGATCTTTCAGCAAGTTAAAATTGAAATTAAATGCTTTGGAAAGCAGAGCAAATTGTGTATGTTTGATCTTTGCCTCCTAATATGAAGCCTTGTTGATGGCGACAAAAGCAGAATTTTAACGGTTTAGCAAAGGAGAATAAACAACAGAAGAGTTTAGTTATGCAGCCCTCTGCTACCTGAGGCACTGAAAATATTTGCAGTTGTTCTTTGATTATTACATTATACACTACTATATCAGTGTCAAAGGAGATGTAATAGCCCTTGTTTTTCTCCTAACATACCTACAAAGTTTACAATACAGGAAACTGTGCAGTATAAGAACACACAGTTTTAACATCATTTTCAAAATCCACGATAGCTCTCCAGCAACCAATTCTACCACATGAATGATTTGCATCAGCTAAAGAAATAGCCTCCTTACTAGACCTATATGGGAATCAGGATCTTCTGTTTTCCACGAATTTAACCTATTTTATGTTTATTCAGAAAATAACTATATCCAGGAAAAAAAAAAAAAAAAAAAAAAAAAAAAGAAAGCTGAAGAAGACAACATATTCATATTCAGGATCAAATGTGGGAGAAAGTTACATTTCATGTCAATAAAAAGAATTGTTTTAGTAAAATTCAATTATTTTATCTATTGACTTTTTAACTTGCATTTTTTCTAATTAAAATCTCAAAAATATATTTCAAAATTATAAACTACACAAAAGTCAAAATTCTAATTTCAGTTTCTCAATGTAGTAGTGTATATTCAAAATACATTTCAGTCAAAGTTTTCAAAAAATAATTAATTCAGAGCTTACTTCTGTACTGCCATTTCACATCAAACACAACTGCAAGTTAAAAGTGCTTTTTTTCAGCAAGACCATTGTGGATTGATGCTAATATTAGTTCTGATTTTAACAGAGCTTGAAAAAAATGTTGTCACACCATTAGAACAAGAAGACATATCTCTGAATAGAAGAACACATCCACAAGCCAACAAAGGTTAATATTATTTTCATCTCTTTACAGCCATGTAGGAATTTCAGAGAAAGCTATCTTGTTGCAATATGATTTCTTATACCTTTTTGAAAGGGCTAAATTACATGTATCAATAGAGAATTTAAAATAAGCATATTTGAAAACTAAACCAGAAGTTCAGGGAAAGATAGGAAATGCTTTTGTCACTTCTAACACTGTGAAAAAGCATCAATTTCATATGCATTGGCAAATATATTTTCCATTATACTTACCGTCCACTGCTCTCCAGAAAGCTGAAAAATAAACTTGCTTTTTTCCTTATTTGCTTCATCTGACAAAACATGCCTCTTCTGGAGCTTAGGAGTCTTTCCATAATTGTCTAAGATTTTCTCATCAGTGTCTACAAAGCCATTCTTGAGGTATTTTGATTGAGGAATGCCTTTCTTCCGGCACTCCAGTATGAAATTCCATTCCTGTTTTATTCTGAAACAATGCCGGAAGGATTTATATGACTCAGTTAAAACAATATGGGAAATCAGTCTTAAAGCTTGGTACTTTGTATACTTAACAAAATATAACTCAACAAAATACAATTCTACACTTAATGTATTGATAGTTTTAAAAATAAAAATGGGAAAAAAAAAAAAAAGGCATTTCTGGAGTGAGGCTTAGATTTCCTAAACTTAGATATAGATTTCAAATGAACAGGATTTTATTTACTGACTACAAAACAGTGACACCCAGGGAATACCAGAAAAGTAGAGACTGAGCACAGTGTCACTAAAACCAGTAAGAATGATGCCCTTTATTTCAATAGGGTAGGAAACAGATTCTCAAAGAACAAGTTATATGTATAAACCAAAACAAAGACCTGGTGATATATCCAAAATTTTTCAGTTGAAGAAATGTCATTTCAGAAAATAAGAAGTTAGAAATATTCTGTTTTCTCTGCCCTTTCTTGTTCAGGTATAATGATCTATTTTCATTTTTCAGAATTATCTTCCAACATCATCTTAAAAGGTGGAAATAAAGATCAAAGTTATCATGTGCTGACTAATTTCAGATTTAATTTCAGTATAACTTCAGGCTCACCTCCAGGGCAAACTTCTATCTGTATAACTTCAGGTGTAAATTAAGTTTAATTAAGCACTGCCAAAATCACGTGCTTTAATTTAAGAGAGATTTATTTCAGCTTAGTCAATTAAGGAACAGGTTGATTAGCTGAAGCAAGCCTTCCTTATACCAAAATAAAACTCTGCAGAGCATCATAACTTGATATCACTCTTTGAATTTTAGATTCTTGTGGTACATGAAATTCATTTATGTAATCTCCACCCTCTGGCAGAAATTTTAATCTAGACACTTTAAGAAAATTCACAGGTGAAGAAGGGCACAGAGTTCAGGATAATGTGCCCCTAGAGAAATTTTTAAATGACATGTGCTAGAAAGAGAATCACATTCAGGTTTGTAAAGTTCAAGTAGGAAGTAACAACACGTGTAGACATATTTCCAGCTAAGCATGGGATTTTCTCTAAAATGGTAAGATGTTTTAAAAAATGGTATATGAAACAGAACGTCTGGGTTTAAGTCACATACAAGTAATCAGTTACAAACTTAGGTACAAGAAGCATCTTCCAAAATTGGTGAAAATACATAATTTTTGGACATAATTTTATGAGATAGAAACTGCTGGGCAGAGTATATTTATGGCAATATGATAGTGTAGATTAGAAGTCATATTTGACTCCATGCTATCAAAATAAATCTTTAGGGATCAAAACTGCATGCCTCAATAGGAAATTACTGAGACAGCTGTAAACTGCCCAGCACCTACAGAAACCTCAGGGGATATTAGGGAGACTGGAAAGCAGAGAACACAGCAACAGCAGGAGACTTCAGGTATAGGCATACACCCAGCACATTGAAACACCACAAACGATACATGTTTTTGGAAACTGAGTGTCACTGTCTAGAGCAGCAAGCCTGAGAGACCAAAAGAGGACCTGATTTAGTTTCAAGGAGCAGTATAATACCCAAGGCCTGTCAGAGAATTACAGAAAGCCCCTTCTGTAATAATTACTGCAATGGACTTACATGCAGAAACCTTATAAGGAGAAAATAAGGGGGAATATCTACAAATATTTCACAAAATGAGCTGCATAAAACCACAAAGTTGGTTTAAAGCGCACATCACTGGGTAAAGTGCTGGTAGACTGTATAAAGACAGTACAACCTCAAAGTACATTCTAACAAAGTCACTGTGAGGATCTTTCTCCTCTCATTTCCAAAAACAGGAAATAAAATAAATGGCATTTATGTTCAAATGGAGAAATGAGAAGACAAGATAAGCTTCTATTCTTCTTACTGCAGGTATACAACTGACTAGGAAAAGGACTTCTATCATACCAGAAGCAGGAAGCCTCTCAGAGAGATGGCAAGAGCAATAAATTTTAAAGTATGAAACAAGCAGTGAAGAAATAGCTAAAGAAGTTATTGAGAGCTGCAGAAAAGTTACTCATTCTTGGCTTCAGTTTCCATTAGAGACATCAGTATACTTTTTACAAGTAGGCATCTGAGAGACTTTCTTAGATTTAAAGTGTCAACAGAGAAGGCTTGACAATAAATATATATTTATTTTAAGTAAACCTTCCTGTTTCTTTCAGGGTCTAATTGTGGAGTGCTTTATACCACAGAGAACTGTGATATGCAAATAAGTTAGGAAGAAAAGTCTGGACAGAGAGAAATCATGTCCAGCAACATGTTCAGCTCAGAAAGTCCTTAGAGGGATATTGAAGCTGCTAGTACAGTCAAGGAAGAGATCAACACCAACCTACAACATACCAAAATCTTTTCTGAAGCTACTTCATATAACAAAGACAAGAAAATAGGTTACAACAGACACAGCTCTTTAACCCATTTTGTGATCTTTCAACATGCTGCATCTGATACTTTTGGTTACAGAGGAAGAGACACCCAAGTACCTGATTGCACTAGGCAGCCATATCAAAGGGTATCCCTTCCAGCTGCAGACTGGAAGCACCAGGATGACAGAATCTTCCATACCAGCAGACATGAAAGTTGAAACATCTCCTTCAGATGCTTTAACATGAACCAATTCAATTTTTAGTGCTGGTCTTGTCTATTGAATCTGTCATTTGAACCCCAAGGATCATCAGCACAACAGAGGTTGGACAAGGCAACTGCAGGTCTAGAAAATAACACTTTCATATACTATACTATAAGAACAATAACCAGGCCCAAACCATCTACTAATCTTTTTTTTTTTCTTTTTTCCTAAAACTCACCCACCAGTGAGCATAGCTAATTATTTATAAAATTTCTGTATTACTGTACAAGGTGAGTGGGAAGTGAAGTAGCTGGGGAAGAGGGGAGTCAATTGAATGGAATCCCCAGTGAAGAGAAAAACAAAAGGATATGAATAATTAAAAGCAGGAACTGAAAAGGACCAAAACCCTGGCTTTCCCTGCCCCCTCACCCCCACGCCTCCAGAACCTTCTAAAGAATTCTAGCTTTACCTACCGCTGTTATACTGTTTTTTCTCACATCCTCCTTTAGTTCCCCACATACAGTGTTTCTGACCCTCTGTGAAGCTTAACTCTGAATTACTGCCCTCTCATTTCTATGGAATTCCTTCATTTGATCTCCGTGCATAATTCAATGCACTGAAAAAGCTTGCCCCCAGATGCCTTTTTTGTATTTGCTGCTCTTCACTCATGTACAAAAAACGACTGACTTGTTCCTCACAGTATAAATTTTAAGAGTGCTAGAATCTTAGAAATATAAAGAGGTGAGAAAGTCTAATTCCCAATAAGAAGTAAGGCACTGAGCTGCTCTACCACACCTCAGTGCTGGCTCTGTCAGGTAGACCCCAGGAACTCAAGAGCAGAGAGCTCAGATCTAAATTTCTACTCTATCACAAGGCAAAGAAGGGAGAAATGGCAAGAAGGGAGATACATTAAAGATGGAATAATAAACTGACACCTTATTGATAATATGTACAAAACGCAGATCTCAGGAGGTCATGATACATTTTTAGCCAAATAAAATAAAATGCATATAGTAAAATGGACTGTTAACGAAATCAGTCAGTGAAATATTAACCTCAGAAGAAAGACCAGCACTAAGAATGAAGCCTGGTTAGGATTCCAGTGTGGATATCATGCACTGATAAGAAAACCTGTTTCAATTTTTCTTTTTTACCTATACATTAAATGATGTCAACATGATCTGTTAAGCTTTTAAAGAATGCTTGGTTATGGTCACCACACTAAGTACTATGTACAAACACATTTTGAACAGATGAAATGTAATTAATAATAGAGAAAAAAAATACATAACTTTGTACAGTAAATCTTGTAATGAAAAATTATATTCCAAATGATTATTCCAAGGGCAGAGGGTCTAATACAACCCTTGCTTGTACCCTTGGGGTGCATACTTAGCAAATGAATCAATATGAGCCTTCCTGGCCCAGAAGTGTGACTTACATCAAGTTCATATGTATCATTAAGCAAAGATTATGAAGCTGTAATATGCAGGTTGGAGTTGAGAGCAAACCAAAGGGATCTATTCAGCTACGTGGTTGTCATTCAGCTCTGTCATTGTCAAAAAACAGACCTGTAAATTCCCAAAATCTTTAAAAGACTCCACCATTAATGCAAACACAGTTCAATCTTTGCATTTATTTATGAGGTTTTCCTCTTAGAAAATATTCAGTCCAAAAAGAGAAATATCTTACATATGACTGCTTACTGATCCTGCACGAGCTATATTACCTTGCCCCACGGCAAGCAAAGTTCCCTAGAGGGTAATTGGCAGTTTTTCCTCCAATAATGCATACTACATTCCACTACATATTATCAGGTAATTTTACATAACATCACAGCTGATATGGAATTGCACAATCTCAAGGGCATTAGAGAATTGTAACCTCTTTGAGAAAAAACAGATTTGTGTTAAAAAAAAAAAAAAAAGGAAAAACTGTAAAGCAGCCTTAGTAGGTCAG
>WUAM01000263.1:4471327-4487536 GCA_024336885.1 Actenoides hombroni
GAAAGAGAGAAAGAGAGAAAGAGAGAAAGAGAGAAAGAGAGAAAGAGAGAAAGAGAGAAAGAGAGAAAGAGAGAAAGCAAAAAGCAAGCAAGAAGGAAAGCAGAAAAGCAAGCAAAGAAAGGGAAAAGAAGAAAGGAGGAACCATCTACTGATCATTTAAAAAGCACTCTGTCCCTTCCTTTACTGGGTTTTTTCAGGCTTGTATCTACTATTTTTCCTCAGACCTTACTGTGATCTGTGCTTTTTCCAAGTTCTACATCTTTCAGATGGGGCTATTGATTATCTGCCCTTCTGTATAATACTGAGGATGAAGGGAAAATTATCCTCCCCTCTGCATATTTCTTTTTGTAGCTTCATAACTCCTTTTTCTCTTTAACCTTCTTTCACCTATACATCTCTCTGTAATATGTAACACATAAAGGTATAATTTTTTCTGAGCCAGAAAAACACCCTCCTGTCCTCTGGAAAATGCACAGCATTGACTAAAAGGATTATGCATAGGTATACCAAGAGGAAAGGTTCCTACCTGTCCAGTCTATTTTAGTCATCTCAGTGAGAAATGCCCTTACAGATACCTCATAGTACTGGCACAGCAACTGGTCAGAGATCAGTATATTTTTATGACACAGTCTTCTGTACATTAGTATGTTTATATAAACTGCTATCTTCACTGTTCATAAAGCTTCTCCCATTCCTTGTTTATCTTTATGAACACTAACAATGAGGCAAAAATAGTTCCTAAGCTATCTGGAATCAACTGCTGACAACAGCCAAGTCAAAACCCCATTAATAGCAGTGTAATGAGAAGAGTGACCTTACTCTCAGTGGAGAGGTTTATCTATAATCAGCTGCAACATTCTAAAACATATTCACTAATAATTTACACGAAATTGTTTACCACATAAAATAAAACATTCTCCTTCACTGCCCAAATCAAGAAACCCAGTGACAAGGACTTCCCTCTCACAGTACCTATAGACCAGCAGTCACTCTGCAGGATCCAAATCATTTTAATAGTCCAATTCATAGCAATGTGTTTTGGTATAAAAGCTATTGCAGGAGCTGTATTGATGAGAGACAGACAAGGGACAGCTGGACACTTGACCTCTTTTGGAACTAGATGGCCTTAATCAGCACAAAGTGTGTATAAACTGTGAAAATACTCTATTTCCTTCCTGTCTTCCAGTTAAGTCATGTGTTCTTCATAGAGACACAGATTTATTAAATACTCAGGTTGAAAAAGTTCCTATAGCTTTTATCCACCTTTCAGATTAGACTGCAATGCACCAAGGGTTTTCTTCAGTGGTAAAATCAAGCAGAGGAAGAACATAGATGGAAGGTGAGAGGTGCTCAGATGTCCATTTTAAGTCCCCATGACTAATCTCTTCAGACGGAAAGCCACAAAGTCTCAGATCATGATGTGGCTAAAGCTTTGGCATTCCTCAGGACAAACATGAAACTTTGTTGCTATCTAAAACTCAAAAAAGGTCACCCAACAACCTTCACAAGGACTGTTGCTTTACTCCATAGCCTAGTCCAAAAACGGGCATGAAGTGTCAAGTGTGATGACAGAATGTGTATTTACCAAAGTTCAGGCATGAACATTTTCCTGATGATGAGATGTTGCCCAGAAAAAAAAAGCCTGAGCTGGTAGAACTAGACCTATCTAAGTGTAGGTTCTTCTGGGTGCTTACTCATGCATGGCAAGAATTTGCAACAGAAGAAGCAACTACTAATACTAATTTCCATCTCCAGAAAATACACAGGGCTGTACCCTTTCAAGCTCACATACAGCAGTTGCTTTCTTCCAATCATCAAGCTCACATACAGCAGTTGCTTTCTTCCAATCATCAAGCTCACATACAGCAGTTGCTTTCTTCCAATCATCAGGTTAGGCCTGCACAAGAAAACCCGAACTATCAATCTATCGCTCCCAGGTGGGAAGCTACATTTCAGTAAATAAATGCCTCAGTGTAGATTTCTTTCTAACTTGTTTCCTTCAAGTGACATTCCACACCTGTGTTCCTTCCCATATGTGGGCTCTTCAGAGATATTCACTAGGTAGGTAATCACTAGGTAGCACTTTACCCGTTGTCAGAAATCACAGAACTAGTGGGGCTGGAAAGGGCCTCTGGAGGTCACCTAGTCCAACTCACTTGCTCAGAGCAGTTATATGATTATTCACCCAAATCTACACATATTTCATTCCCCTTCCTCTTACAATTTCCCCATCTTTTTTTAATTCATCATTGCTCCTTTCACACCCCATACTTACACATGATCCTTAAGGACAAGCTTTGGTCATACTTGCGAGGATTACCCAAGCAACTAATATGGCAGTAAGTGAAAAATAAAAAACATATGCCTATTTCTCACCCAAGAAACAGACAACCCTACTTTCACAAAGGACAGGTCCTGACCACAAAAACAATGATCACTTGTACCTGCAAGGCCCTACTTCATAACTACGCTAAGTTTGCAGCTTAATGCCATCTTCCTTGGCTGACAGCTACATCTAAATTATGCTGTATGTCATTGGCACACCTTTCTTAGACAATGCATGGTTATAACATTCATTCAGTCTTATGAGTTATTAGCGACATAGATCACAAAAGCAAGGCTCTTCACTAAAGTATGATAGTGAAAGCACAGTGCCTTCCAGGGGAAAAGAGATTCAGACACATAAAGGAAGGCAAAGACATCATTTACAAGAGAATCACTTGTGGTGACTATAGTTCTGTGTGCGTGTCTATGGAAACAAATAATCTTATCCCTAGTCATTTTCTCCTCCCAAGAGGAATCTACAAGGCCTTAATCAATATCCTTAAAAGGCAACACACTGGGAAGTCAGTCTGATTTCTTATCTTTCTCATGATGGTTAACTCAAAAACAAAACTGGCCATGCAGAATACATTTCTTTTTCTAGTGTTACAAGATTTTCTCTTCATAAGCAGCTACACTAATTTTTAAGAAATATTTTTAATATCTATTTTAAGTAATTAATTTTAAAATAAAGATATGTTTTGATAATAAATATTTGCATTATTTGGTGAAGTGATACTAGAGTTTCTAACCAGAGAAACTTGTACTAATGGCAGAGGAAAGGAGTTTCCCTTTACCTCACTCCTTCCCTCTCTTTATACTTTTCCTAATAAGAGAGAGAAGAAAAAAAATAAATTCCTTTTCTTTCTAAAGAAAAATAATCCCTTTTAACACCATGGCCTTTGCAATATCTCTTCCTCAACTAGCAAGTTAGATCATCTGCAACATTTTCCAAATTTTCATCAATAAGGGACTCACAAGAATTACTATGAGTAGCATTTCTGCTCTCTCCATTCTAGACCACAATCTCATATTTCTCCCCTCAGGGCAGTACTTTCAGCCCTAGACACTATAATCTACAAACTTTTCATTTTCACTATTTCATAGCCCTGTCCCTTCACTAAAGCAACTCCTCAGCCTTGCCCTTCTGCAGGCCCCATCTCAATGCTGAAACCCATCTTTACTTCTTTCCACTTGAATTTAATAACCTCTCTGAGCCAGCTGAGTTGAGAAAAGGTGCTTGCTCACAAAGAGCACTCTTTTGCTATCCATCTTTGGGTTTAGGTCTCTGATTGCCATGAGCTATCACTGGATGCATGGAACAGAAGAAATGTCTATACAGATGCTTCTATGAGATTTCTGGTCATAAAAAGAAGACAACAGTTCCTTTAAAATCTTGCAAAAATTTTATTCCTTTAACTGTATTTATACATAGGCCTATTAAAATCAAACACGATCATTATGTGTATAAGGAAATTAACACTCAAGCATTTGGAGGATTAGGTGGCAAAAAAAGCAAACTCTTAGTGATGATACTCATCATTTATTTCCATTTAAATAATGCAATATTAATGTCAAATGTTACTGCTAGTAAAATCATCAGCTTAAGTATCTGCATGGATACTTTTTATTTTATCATTTATATTATCATTTATTTTATTTTATTGTATAAATTTACCTAAAGGTACACAGACAGTTCCTTAAATAGTAGAACCCAGGAGCTCTAGACCAGAATCTATTCAGTAACGTCTTGAAAAACTACAGAATGGAAAAGAAGACACCTGCCTTGTAGTGTCTATATTGTTTTCTATTTATTGTTATTCATGTCATTGCTATAGACATATGCATACTTCAGACCTTGTTGACCCACGTATGTTATCCCTTAAATGCCCTTGCTCCCTTTAGCTACTGATATCTCCACCCCTGGTTACAGCTGTGCCACATACCTACCTGTCAGATGTTTCCACAGCCATCTTTGACAGCAGCCAATGATCTCATGACCACTTACTTGTATTCGTTCCCATTTAGCCTCTGAACCCAGAGCAGGCATTTAACTGCTTTTTTCTTTTTCTTTTTCCTTTGTCTTTATTTTTGTTCTGGGCTTAATAAAAACAGTGAAACAATGACTCGCAATACCTCTGGAAGTGTAACCAACCTGGGATATGGAGGAATATTCAGGCAACTAGGTTTTAAAATGGGACTATTTTGGAAGCTCCTGGTGTTCAATGCTGAAGGAGTTTTACCTCAGTTACATGTGCTTGCACCACAAGATGCCATGGTCTGTCTGATCTTTGGGAAGCAAGCTGTTTAAAGATACATAAGCTAAAAGTAACCCTGAATTTCAGACAGTGCATTCCACAGAGAAGTGCTCTTCAAATCAGCAGCTTCATTGAATGAAAAATTTCCAGCTTTTCTGCACCCATCTCACCATCTGAGTTATATCAATGTATAGATGCACTAAGGAGCATACTACAGAAAAATTAAGGAAAGGTCTTCTTTGGAAAGGAAAATAGTGGAGCACAAGGTAAAACGTTCTTAGATATGATTGTGCGGACTTCCAGGACTAACTGTACCAACTCTTCTTCAGCTCCTCCCTGTTTACCAACATTATCTCTGCCTTGTCTGGAGTGGGTCAAATACAGGAAGTCATAAGCCAAAATTATATTGGCTTTATTACAGTCTAGCCTCCTCTGAACATAGCTGGCTTCAGTATTAATGTTGGACAACTTTTCTGTGCACAACATATTCTGCAGAACAAGATCTGTGTTTCTTTTGAGTCTGGAAGGTGTCCAACATAATTCTGATACTACAGATACAGCCAATATTAGTCTCTGTTATAACCCTCATGAGTTCTTATGGGGCCTGGTTGCCCTCAGTAACAGCACTGTGTATACTTTCTGTTGCTGCTTTACATGAATTACCAAATGATTAAAGTTTTGGTTTCTTCAATTTGTCTAATAGCCTTATTCACTTGGGTCCTTTTCCTTTCAGATACTCACTGTGGGACATCTGCTGCAATCTGTGAATATTACTGGCAGGATTACATAGGTGAAAATGTGGGTGAACATATTTCCTACAAATCCTGCAAAAAACTTCATAGGAAATAAGCTTGCTCACACTGTGCTTCAGAATGATCAAGTCATTTATCTCACAAGTCTTTAAACAATTCAAAGGAAACCTGACATTTGGATAGCAACTGAACACATTTTTTGTGTTATCAGGGAAAGATTAAATTATAGAAACATGCTGTGACTAAAAGAGCAATAGAAACGGTGACAATGTTCAAAGTATACAACTATATTGTGCTAACTGTGCACAGCTTCTAAGTGGGGTAATGTTTCCCTGTGCCACCTGGGGAGTGGGAGAGGACTGCAAAGCAGGAAGCTGCTCTTCTCTAACTAGTCTTGCTGCCAGTAACAATCTCTTGTTGTACTACTCCAGCAGGGATTTATCCTCCTTGCTAGTTCAGCTGGTCTGTCTGTCACTAGATTTGCTGAATATGCAGACTTGACAATCTGAGTTATGGATCAGGGTTCCAAATGAGGTTGTGCTTCAGATCATATACTCATGCATGTGATGTCTAGGTCCTGGGGAGCATGCAGGCAGGACAATGCTATGGATCATAGCAGGTGCCCTTCTGTAGATCTGGGTCCACAGAGATCCAGCAAATGCAGCTGCACCACAGAATAAATAGAAGAGGAAATGGACAAGCTGCTCAAGGCCTGGAGAAAACAGTTCTGACACCTGGACGTGAGCCCAGATGTTTTGGGAGCTTGAAATGTTCCCTCCTGCTCTCTCCAGAGTACAGCCTCAGTCAGCCTGCTTCTAGATAAACAAACCCTGACAGACAGTGACACTTTCAAGCTATTAATTAGTCCAGGTTTCACTGAAATTAATATCAGAAATAAGTGTCTTTGCATATCACAGGGATTAATCATAAATGCTCTGATGAATAAAGTTCTTTTTGAGTTTTCTGCTTTAACTATTTCATAAAAGAGGCATTAAAGAACAGAAACCAACATTAGTCTCTTTCACACACAAGTGTGAAAATTTTTCTTCTTTTGCATGCAACAGCTAAGAGAGCAAATATGTCTTTTCTTAACCTACTTATAATCCAGGTAAAAATAACTACAAACATCACAAAATTTGAAAGATATGTGAGTATAAATGTACAAAGGTTGAGCTTATTTTCCACACACTTTTATGTATCTCTTTGTCCAGTACTGCAGCACAATGTCTTACTGACAGTTTTCATTAATCAGTTCCTATTCTAGATGTAAATTAACCAGTCTCAAAAACAAGATTCCTTTTTATTGCTGCAGTCTTCACATCTTGATTTTTAGATAATTTTTCACAGGATAATTCATTAATTAGGTCTTTAATTATGGATTAATTAGCAGATGAATTACAATATTCCTTATACTTCCTCAACTCTTGTAGCACTAATATGTTTGCCATCAAGCATGATAGATGTTACATATGCAAGGGGATTTATTACAGATGTATTCCCCTAGCACTTCACTGAGCTGACTAATTATTGAAAGTGATTCTTCCACTGACAATGAAGATAATGAAACACTGGACTGACATCTGTGACATAAACCCATTCTTTTTTTTTTTCATTGGGCGTTGCTGAAGAGAGATCTAATTTTTGTAAGATTGAGAGAGGGCTGATGTATATGAAATGGGTATGTATTTTAAGGCTGTTTCTAATCAGTGAAAAAACAGTAAGCTTAAAAGTGTATTATGTATTTTTAAAGGTGGCTGAATCTCTAAATGTAGCTGTAGTCAGCAGGTGAAAACTATTGTCTTAGGCAGCAGACAACAGAATCCTAGGAACTAGAGCCTGTGCTGAAACTTGATTAGAGAGATCCCACTTAGTTACTCATACAAAGACCCACAGCAAATAAAATTGCACTCAGTGCCACTGAACAAAGCATGGAGTCTTTCATATACAATTAGGTGATATTAGTTCAACATAAAATTACAGTCTTAGGTTTCTCAGACCTGTTTTATGCCATCCATTTTTTTAACATATTGTTTGACTTATTCTCATTTGTCTTAAGGTTAATGGACTCAGACCATCCCTAGAAAGTGAGGAAATTAGTGTTATCTTTCATGTACAGGGTCCAGCCTCTGAAGTTATCTATGTGGATGACACCATCACAAATGTTGTTTTAGGCTCTCTGTCCTAATTGAGACTAGCCAAAGACCCTCAAAATTTTGACCTTTTCCTTTTTCTCCCAGGAGTCCATTTTCTGTGCACTGTTCTAAGAATCCAATCCTATCAGCTGCATCTTCCTCTGCTGCAGAAGGAGAGAAAAAACCTACATCTGACCTATGTCATCAACCCTCTTAGTCCTATTTCCAGTGTTACATGAAAGATCATTTTACTCATATTGTGAGTAAAATGTTCTTAGCCAGTTCCTAAGAAGTGAAATTCTGTGATTTAAGTAAATGTGGCAGACAATTTAGATAAGCAAGAGAAGATGCTGCTTTCAACTACTCCAGTAGATGTTATTTTAGCTCAAATTGTCCAAACCCCACTACACAGTCATGAGGTAGCTTTATTTTATCAGCTCTCTTTCCTCACCACAACTGTGTCTCTAGCCTTTCCCACAAAACCTTCCCATGCCTGCAGAGAAGAGATACAGGTGACATGGACAGCTGGACATTCTCCTTGGAATAATTCTCCACCTTCACCTTCTGCCTGAGAAGAACAAAGTGAATGAAACTCTTTCGTAAGATCTACCTCTTTGGCTAGTGAGCACATCATCCATCACTGATCCTTGAAACAGTGCTCCATTAACTACTATTGAGAGGCTGGTCAGTACCTTTTAGCCTACAGACAGTAACATGTCAGTGATAGACAGCACATAAATAATTAACGGTAGCAA
This sequence comes from Actenoides hombroni, assembly GCA_024336885.1. NCBI lineage: Eukaryota > Metazoa > Chordata > Aves > Coraciiformes > Alcedinidae > Actenoides > Actenoides hombroni. The sequence continues at coordinate 4,479,547 of WUAM01000263.1, forward strand.
CAACAACAACAGTAATGACAACATTTGACTTTAAATGATAGTCTTTGTTCACAAAAGATTTAACAGGCTAGATTTCTCATACCAGTTAGATGAGCTATAAGTGGCCTTCAGAAACTGAAGGTCTATAACTCTTTTTAAATTTCACTCTAAATTTTGACAGACAACAAAGATAAAAGACCAACCTCTCCAACCACTTTTTCATTAAAAGTCATTCTCACACCATCTTATGTCCTTGAGATGTAATAGCAAGGGTTTATTACATCTGAGTCACAGCATGAGTCTTGAAAGATTTCCTAAATTATAAAGTTTGGATTTGTCACAGATGTAAATCTACTTAGAGGAACTATATATGGGGTGAATCTTAGTATCTTTAAATGTATCAAGTAAACACGCCGTTTTGGACTAATGCTCCCTGTTTCAGCTATTTTTTCCATACACATTAGCTTTTAAAAATCCACAGGTAGCAGCAATGAAGACCTGATAATGACTTCTGACTTTCCCTACCATTTCCCACCTTGACCCCATACATCTGAAGAAACACAATAATCAGCTAAACTGTCACTTACCTACTACTAAAGAATATGAGTGTCCAGAGCTCCCGAGTGTTCTCTGTGGTTATTCAATTTGGAACACTGAGGTTGTTTATAGCAGCACATAGCTCATGGCCAGCCAGACCTGTTTGAACCCCACAGCGTGACTAGCCTTCCAGATGTACTAATATGCTATATTTGTAAAGTGATAACATGATCTGTGCAGAGACACAGGGAGGATAAATTATCTGCATTGCATGACTCAACATAGGACAAGAAACAACAGCACTAGGGCAGCATCTCATTTGCCCCAAGGAAAGTGTGACAGAGCTAATGTTGCTCGTGCTTTTATTTTTTCCTTAGAAAAGGGCGAGAGGAATCAAGAAAAATAAACATAGCCTGTATTCCTCTGACTATCTCTTCCTCCCCACAACCCTGCAACTGCCAGAGACAGTAGACACACATGCACACACACTGACCATGCAGTTGCCATGCGTGATTGATTTACAGCAAATTCTGCTTTTACTTGCTGATGATAGTTCACTTTTGTATGCCCGCTGCTTGGTATTGATGGTAGTACTCCTGCTCACTGTTAGTGTTGCCCCATGGCCTGACAGGAACAGGGCTGTGGAGAGCTGGAGGCCATCCCTGCTGTGACTTTGGCATCTCTGGGGAAGAGGCTGATGACCCCAGGGGGCTGACATGAGGTCCTGTGCTGTGGGCAGAGGGAGAAGGCCCAAGGGTTGTGGCTGGGGTGGGGAGAGGGAAGATGCAGGCAAGGACAGGGAGGCTGGTCAGGGCCCTGAGAGCCCTGATAATTCAGCATGAATGGTTGACCTTTTCTGACTGTACCTTTGATGGCTGCCCAGGGAGGTGGTGGAGTCACCATCCCTGAACGTATTCAAAAAACATGTAGATGAGGCACTTCAGGACATGCTCTAGTCGGATGGTAAGGTGGTGTGGTTTTTTGTTTGGTTTTTTCCTGTTGTTGTTGACAGTTGGACAAAATGTTTTTAGGGGTCTTTTCCAACCATGAGAATTCTGTGATTCTGTGAGATAAAACCACACATTCCTAATTAGAAAGTATTTCTTAGTCAAAAAGTAACTTATTTACACCTAACCAGAGAAAGAAAGAAAGCACTTTTACAGCAAAGTTTTGGGTCTGATTCTTTCCAAAAATTGAAGTTTTTTATCAGAAAAGTTTCAAAAAATGTTTTTGATTCCATTTCCTTTTAAATTCAGCTTTTCTATTAAAATATTATTTAATTTTCTGAGAAAAAAACAACTGGTATTTTTCAACCTTCTCTGTTTATTATTCATCATTGCCAGTAAAAATATGCATTATTTACAGCAGCTGATCTTGGCTGAAACTTCAGATTTTACATTTTATTGTTTTCAGTGCCCTTACTGAAATTATATCACATTGTTACCAATGGAAGAGGAAAATCAGGGAAAACCATGAACTGTGGATTTAAACATTTAATCTTGTCTTCAAGCCTAAAGGAGATAATATCAGGATTCACCTTGATTCTTTTCAATGCAGTGTGTTTTGAGGCATGGTGACATTCCTGAAGGATCTGCGTCACAAGTCCTTACTTTTCAGTCATCCTATTCTTCACAAACATCAGTGATAAAACATGTATTGATCACCACTAGCACATCTGAGTTGTCTAAGATATTTTTATCTACTCATACATCTGCCCACTAACATGCACATTTTTGCCAAATAGCCATCTGAGTCTCCTGTAGCAGTGATGCATATCAGATTTGAGCTGCAAGAGCTGCTGAAGAATTAGTAGGGAGGCAATACTTTGGGGCAAGGAAGTGCATTATAGTGTGATCTTATTTCCGCTTTCTTGTACATTGCCTAAGAAAATACGTTCTTATATTTTTGTTCCGAACAAAAAAGCAGGAAATAATTGTTAATTAGTAATTATATTAAGAAACTTGATCTCCATATCACTTTTTCAGGATCCACCACTTGCTGTACAGGTCTTGATTTTGGCTCGAGAAGGTAAGAGGTCCTCTGCTCTTTAAATGTTGAAATACTGAGAAGTATCTCAGTAACAGACAGCTGACCTTGCAATTACTTCCCTGGCCCTAGCCAAGGAATCACAGATCAGCCATTCTTCAAGTTACAATCATAGCCCTATCCATGAAAAGGAGAGACTTGGGATGTGCACTGGGAAGGGAAAGAGAAAAAAAGATCAGCTGCTGAAATAGACATCACTTAATATTAAACAAAAAAAAAAAAAAAAAAAAAAGACTGCCCTATGAAGAAGACACTAATCATGGAGGAACAACTGAGGACTGAGGAAGAGCATGAGAGATTTAGAGGTGGTATAAAAAGTGGCATGGGGGAGAGGAAGAGAGAGGATGGGGAGAAAGATAAAGATCATCTATAATACTGTTTAGTGCTGGATCTCAGTGTACTTTACAAAAAAAAAAAAAAAATGTTAAAGAGAAAGAAAATTGTAACTTGTCAATACCTAAATGTGTCTCCAAAACCAACTTCATTCAAAGAGTATCTTGCATCTAAGGTTGCAGAAATCCAGTCAAAGCATATCCCATTCTTGGAGCTAACAGGGGAGCTGCCCTGCCAGGAAATAGCAGGAAGAGCTTGAGCAGCATGGATAGCACCACAAACAAGAGAGTGGTAGACAGCACAGACTAGTGAACAGACAAAATAGGTTGGTTTGCACCCAGAAAAGGCTATTGGCAGGCTTGAACCAATTTAAAGTATACTTGTTTGACAGAGGCTAGTTCCCTCAAGGATATTCTCTGCATACTGCATAATGCATCCCAGTGTAGCAGCAGCAGCATTAGTCTGCCAGAGACAAACTGGTCTTGGCAGAGTCTCGAAAACAGCACTGCACGCCTGCCACAGTGCTCCCCTGAGAAGTGCTCCTCATCAAACTCATCCACTAGACTGGCCAGGGTGTATGTACTCATGTGACACTGCAGTCTACTGAATCATCTTCCTGGATGAGGAGCACTGCTTGGGCAGCAGAGATGAAGCAGTGATTTCCTAAAGAGGCAGGTCAATTTTGGCTGCTGGAGCTCGGCCTCACTGAACTGGAGCTATCTCCAAATGGAGATGCAGTCTGCAGTGAAATCCCTGGCATCCCAGTCTTGGGAACAACATGCAATACTGCCCAAGCTGTCGCAGTATGAAGCCGGCTGCTCCATGAGACAGAAGCTATATTGCTTTCAGTGATGAGCTTGCCCTGAAAGCAGTACAGCCTTAGCCATGAATCACTGTATTCATCTAACCCTGCAACTACCCTAAGATAATAGGGCACATGTCAGAACATGGATAGATCCCCTACCCATGACACTGATAAATCCATGCCTCAGATAATCCAACTAGAGTAACTGAGAGTTGACTCAGCTGACAAACAAAAAGGGTGATTTCTTTTTTCCACTTAGCCTCTAGCTGGAGCTCAGTTCCACTACTTCAATAATTTATTCTGGTTTGCCACTTTATAGAAAACTCATGAAGTAAAGGCAACAAATCTACTATATAAATAATCTCTATAGATAATAAATTGCAATAGATACACCTACTTTTCCAGTCTCTATTCCTTGTTAGTTCTACTATGGATCGTAATATGCAATTACATTAAGGTCACTAGAAGGCTTTGGACATTCAGGTGAGTGACTGGGTAACACAGGCTCCAGACAAGACCTAGCATAGATATGAATGAAAAGAGCATTTAGTGTAAACAAGGCACCTTCACACTAACACTTCAGATGAAAAAAAAAAAAAAAAAATTAGAAGTGCTTCTAGCATAGCTGTCATTAAAACAGAGAAGGAAACACATGACAATTAACAGCTTTATAGAGACATATTTTCCACAAATATGCAACAAAACTAAATCTATGAGACTTACACAAAGTCAGGCTGAAGAGGGGATAGAGCTTGCTATACTTGTTTGTCATGTGCAGAAAAACAAAATATTTTTGTTTGTTACTTTGTTTCCACACTGTCCACATGGCCTTCAGTCTAAAGCTGTCACAGCTGCAGAGTAACGGTAACAATGCTGCTGAATCCATAAGTCGTATTACAAATCACTTCAGCAGGGCAGATTCTCATATCTGTGACCTTTCAGTCCTGAGGGGTCAGACCTTTATGATACAATCTCAGTATGCACCAAAGGAAAGATCCAATTTATAACTCCTGACAGCTACAGCCCAGAGATGGCCGTGCTGAAATGTGCCCAGAGCATTAGTATGATGGGCAGTCTCAGGCAATGTTTGCAATTCTGGGCTGTGAGTCACACTACTCTGCTGTCCCAGCTGTGCCATGCTGTTTGTGCAGAGTTATCTCTGCTATCACACAAGTGATAGGTTTGCTTGGCTTATGGCTTCTCTTATGTTTGGGGAGGTTTTGTAAGGTTGAAGACAAACCCTTCCTCTGCTGTTGTTTAGGGACTTCATCAGAGACCCTGTTTATGTCAACAGGGTAAGTTTGTCCTCAAAAGTCTTCAAAAGATAACTCCAAAGTGATGTCAAACAAGCACCACAAGATACTTATAGAGTTGTCCCCAGTATTTCATAAATGTCTTTAAAATAATTTCGCCTCATTGAAGCTGTTTGTGCAGAGACAAATCATCCTCCAGTAAATGTGTAAGGACCTTAAAATCATGACAGAAAGAATGTCTAAGAGATCCTGAAGGATTTTGCACTGTGAGGAAGAAATATAGCACTTAAAATCAGGAGTTGTACAAGACACCACAGACTTTGCCAGTCTTTTTGAGCAGAAAACAAAGCTGTGAGCAGTTGAATTCTTCCCAGCAGGTTGTTAACAAGGTTATAAGGGATCCCAAGATGAAAGCATGTCAGTACTTATATTAGTATTAGTACTTGACGATCAGGCCTCCATGTGCAAGATGCATAAAGATGTAAGTGGAAAACAGTGGAACCTGATTTGAACCAAATGGTTTTATTTAAGAAGCATTTTCTGAGCTAAATAATGAGCATGTTATCGCTCTTACTACATTTCATTGTGCAACAAATTAAAGGCACAGGAAACCTCTGGTGTGAATGAACAGAAGTAAGATATATGTTACATTTGATTGACCAGCAATTGCTGAGAACGTAAGGGTTTTTTGGTAGAAGCCAGACTCAGTACAGCACCTCATTAGATGTGTCATTAAAGAGAGTGAACCGTAGCTATTTGTCCACTCCGACCAAGTCAGTGAGACAGCACAAGCTCTTTCCAGGGGTGCACGTCTTCATCAAGGTGTAATAGGGCATTATCAAGAGATACAAACTCATTGTTTTCCAAGGATGATTAAACCGGGATGTAGTGGGTCTGGCTGAGTTACTTTTCCCCATCCAGCCCTCATGCTGAAGGGGAAACACAGGAGAACTCCATTCCCTTTGTCTACCCAGAGCACAGAAACAGTCAGGTCACCGGGCTATCAAATGCAACACCCTGTCATGGAAGCCTATTCAGGTATGTCTGAGAGGACAAGGCAACTCGCTGGCCCTGTGAAAACCTCATTGTACTGTAGATCCCCACAGATTTATGGCTCATGCCCCATTACACTCCGCCGTGGTACACTAAAAAGAATCGAAGAAACATTCCCATTCTGAGCCAGCTACGAAGCATACTGTTGTCACCCCCCTCCTGCAGGACTGCTGCTTTACAAAACCGCAGCAGAAGAGGATGTTTTTAAGAATGGAACAAATGGTGCCATCTACTGTCCAAATGACAAGGATGTCTAGCTCATCTCATCTGTAATACTGAACCCTGAGGTTTTCTGCCTCCAACAGTACTGCTATGGAGAGATGAATACAAATATCTTCTTTTTCCTTTATTTCTGTGTATCATATGGATCCCCAGAGATAAATCAGATTGGCAGTCTATTTTGCAGAATAGACACAAGAATATGTTACTAGAACATTGAATGCTTTGGCATGACTGCCTCGTCCTAGTAGTCCCACTGTAGCCCCTTTATACAACATGCAGTACACAGGGGTCTATGTCTCTATTACTAGGCTGCAGGCATTAATTTCCCTGAAGGATGAGAATGTATGACTACTAGCTACAGATGGAAAAGAAAGAGAGAGAAAGAGAGAAGCTGTCTCTGTCTTCTAATTTAAAAACATATTTTTATTTTTAATTCCTGACCTGCTGCTAGTCAGCTAAACATTTCCCCAATAAGCAACCTTAGACACCTTTTTTTTTTTTTTTGGAGCCAGTATGCCTTGTAAGCATACCTTAAATATGTTATGTTTGGAATTAGTTGTCAAGAGAAGACACAAAAGCAAGTAAGAAAACAGAACTAGCCATTATAGAGCCCCAAATTCAACATCAATGCACTTGAATTTGATTAAATAAAGGAATAAAGACAGAAAATAATTAAAAACAGGCAATAGATCATTGTAGCTCCCTCATGGGAGCTCATGAGGCTGTCACATGGGTCCGGTCAGCAAGTGAGGAAAAACTGTGACATCAAAAAGCAATGTTGCCCTGGAGTGGCACTCATGTCTTTAGAGGGGAAGAGGTGCAATCTGACCTCATATTGCCATTTTGACACATGGGTAATCAAAGATGAACTGAAGATTCACTGTGATCTTTGAGATTCTGACTCGTGACCAAGAATTGCCTACCAGGATACCAAACACTTCTCATTTCCTGCTTCCCACCAACGGTGCTGATGTAAGAGCAGATCATGAAGGAGCCCTGAAGCATGTTTGCAGACAACATTTTGAGGCTGTCTGGCACTAATTTTAATGTACCTAAAAACACCAGGTAGTTTTAATGTTTTGTTCACTCAAAAGCCATCTCTTGGACTACACATGAGCCAGAAGCGATAATTACAATAAAGATGTAACACAAGTGGCTTAAATAGAAAATTTGCCTCCAGAGTTTTAAAAACTTGTTGCTTGCTCATATGCAGCCATCACTTGCACAATATTTCTGAGCTTTTGCCACATTCTTATGATAACTTTCTAAGGTAAGATACAGGCATGGGGAAAATGAGTTTTAATTCATACTTACAAACTATGAACAGAGGAAGTGGGAGTCTGGACACAGCCTTCTCCAACAGAAGCAGGTTTCAGATAAGCACAGCAAAAAATTGGTGACTTCTCAACTCAGTGTCATACTACTGATTGTAGACATAATTTAGATCACATTGACATGGCCTAATAAATATGACAACAGTTCAGGTGAATTTCTTTTGCTTGCATCCTGGATGACCATCATACAAGTGTAATTTCTAGCTTCAAAGTGACACATAAGAAGCTAGCTCAAACTAGGGCAATAAAGCTCAATCTAGGGTAGTAATGAAAAGTTTGTGGTCACCGTAACTCTTGTGCCATCAGAGTTAAGCTAATTTTGTAGTGCCACTCTCTGTGCTTCACCTCCTCAGGGGGGACCTTGTCACTCTCTACAACTACCTGAAGGGAGGTTGTAGTCAGGTGCAGGTAGGGCTCTTCTGCCAGGC
>WUAM01000263.1:4529856-4541217 GCA_024336885.1 Actenoides hombroni
ACAACTCTTTAGTTCTAAAATACTGTTCTTCCAGTGGAAGCAAAAAAAAACATATGCCATAAGTATTGTAAATTATAGTATTTTCCTTTGTACACAGTACAACTATTTTAATAAATAAAGATGATTTAATTTCTGAAGGACTTTTAATTTTTTGTTTTATTTAATTTTTTACCAACTATTTATCATTGTATTGTAACAAAACATTAAGAATAGGAGAGGATGGAGTGAACAGTCTGAAATTTGAAGAGATAAAGGGGAGTTTAAGGGTAGGTATGTTTCAGAAGACCTCTAAACACAGAAGACCTCTAAACATTATGTAGTCTTTCAGTTTTTATTGTAGCTAAGTTGTTTGTATGCACAATCTTATGCAGGAATATTATGTTTCTTAATAACACAGCTGATATTTATCTGTCTTTGAGGGAGTCATTTTATTCATTTATTTCACATCCTAGAAATAAGAGGTCCTCTCTTGTTTTTAAAGGCACAGTAAAGAACAACCTCTAATTTTATTTTTTTTTTCTGTAGGAAATCTGTCTTGATTTATGTACTATTTAAACACAAGTATTTAATGTTTGGAATGCATAACTGCATTTTTACCGCAAGTTTATAAAAAACTTTTTTTTTTTAAAGTTTCAAATTAAAGCCTAAAAAGTACTTTCATTCTTTGAGTGTGGAGCTACCACATAGATCAGATGGCTTAAAGTACATTATTGAGGTATAAAATCCTTAATGACTTCAAGTTGAATATATTTAATTCTTAAAATGTCTTTATTGATTTCTTTACTGCCACAAACCAAGAAAACAATCTAGTTATTAAGCACAGAAGGATGCATCACAAATGACATAATGTTGGTCTGCCTTTGAATCAATGACTATTCAGTAACAGACTTTTTTAGGGAGTAACTGTAAAAACATAGTCATGTTAAATACTGCAAAAGATTCAGACTGCTTCTTTCTACACCCTAGACTTAAGTGGAAAGAGTAAGGTTTCTCACTCTTCGCATACGATACACTAGACCAGAAACAGTCCATTTCTCATTTCCCGCAAACTCCTCCATACCCTGTGTTTCCACAGACTTTGAAAAGGAGTACCAGCTTAGGACAATTAAATATCAAAGAGAACAACTGAAGGAAAATAGTCCTGCCTTTATTTATCAGATGTTGAAATTGCAGGAATGCCATTGTGAAAACATCTCGGCTTGCCATAAAGCATACCTGAGAAATCTGTAGGCAATAGAGCTTGTAATGTGCTTCAAATAGGCTTTACTTTTTGAAGGAAAGTAGCAAGATAGATGGAAAGTACATAGTACAGTAAAAATATATCTGAAGTAATACCTATTCTTGATCCGTACCGAAAAAATACAGAGCAATAAAAGATTGCAATTAACAAAAGGAAAGAGTGGTCTAATATAGGTGTTGTAACAGAGGAGTTTTTTCTACTGCAGTAACATCCACAGCAGATTTAATGAGGAAAAGCTGATCTCAAATAACTCCTTACATAGATGAGCCTATGTGCCTACAGGAGTCACCCTGATGGAGCTATACCTTACTGGGTCAGTATGACTTGGAAGTAGAGCTATTCAAAAGTCTAGCAAAGCAATATTTTCCTGCTGCATCAAAACATCAGTACAAGACATTTAATTAGAAACAGCAAGATACAGTTTCTACAGTTTTAAAGCAACGCACAGGGAACTTAACTTGGTAAGTAATTCTAATTAATGACAGTGTAAATCACTACTAGGGTTTGCTGGGGTTTGAAATTTTCCTTCTGTGTACCTGGAAGAAGTGATAGGAGGATCTTGTTTGTTTTTAAGATAACAGTTCCTTTATCTTATGCCATTGCATTCTGTGATACTGGAAAATCTGAAAATGATTGCTTCAGAACTGGTTTATATGTACCATACTACGGCAAAACAGATCCTCGGTGGTGGTTAGTTCTGGAAGGTGTTTGTTTGGTCTTTGTGTCAGGACTCTGGAAGTTGCCATGTGTAGGGAGAATAGAGCACAGTATGTTGTCCTTGAATACTTCTGAAGCAGAGATAGCCACAGGGCTGGAGTTTGAGGAAAAAAAGGTATCTCCTTAAGTTAAAGAAAAAAAGAGGGGAAAAGAAAGCTGAAGCTATCTCATGCATAGTCTCATTTGCAAATAAAAATATAACTAAGAAGGAAGAAAACAGAAAGCACTGAGGAACAAAGGAAAGCACACAAGCGCAATCTTTGCTTAGGTTAAAACTGTCTCCACTTTTATCTGTCTCCAGCTGTTTGCAAGAACAGATAAAAGAAAGCATTATTTTCCTCCCCTGCTACCATGTAGGCCTGGCGAACCTTCTAACACTGCAATTACAGGCACTTTGGTAAGGTTTGTTTATAGCAAACAGCAATGCTTGCTCTCCAGCCTCATGCTAACTCTTTATGGGCCACTGTCAAATATGGCATGTTCCAGCAAAATAGACATCTGTTGACAGGAGTTCATGCATGTGCCTCTGTATATTTAGCCACATTTGGGCAGGGGGAAGATCCTCAAAGAGAAATATTTATCAAATGCTTCACAGGCCCCAGAGCTGTTAGACTTTTCACTCCCCACTCTTGACTCCAAAATTAAAACAAATGGTGCAGCCCATGACTGGCCTCTGTGGCTTTACTCCTGCAATTGCTTCAGCCTCCACAACTCCTCAGGTCATGCTGCTGATAAGGACCCCAGACCGGGGAGCAGTGTGGTAGTGGGTGCTGACTCCTTTGCAGCCAGGAGTCCTCAGAGCTGGAGCTCCACAGACCAGCACAGGTCTGCAGCAGAATGCTGCCATTTGCCCTTAACACACTGCCGGTTTAAAGGAAGATACTAATTTTGCATAAAGGCCATCTAGTGCACCAAGGTTTCCTCATACAAAGCTGAAAAACTAACTTTCAGGCACAAGATGCTGAGAATATGTCACTCGTTTGTCTCTTTGAGTGTCCATCTGATGATTATCTCTCAAGGTGACCATTCCTAGCAAGGAGAGATGAATTTCTGTTGTCCCTGAAAAGTGTTAATGGTGCCCATAGGTGCCAATAGCCTTCCCTCACCTATAACTGTGAAAAAGGCTTTTTTTTCCAGCCAGCCAAAACAGCATCAGAAGTAATTTCTCACACTTGTTTATGCAGAGGTTTGTTGGTTTTTTTAATTGGCATATTTAAGATTGCTAAGGTCTACGCAGACACATTCTGATATTTGTCTTTCACTGACTCTTACACTGTGTTGGCAAGCTATGTGTCTGGATCATTACACCCACCAATTTCATGTGCCTGTGCAAGTATATAGCAGTTTTATATTTTGGCTTCTGTTTATTGGTTGGGTAATGTAGTACAGCAGACTGGCTCATGTACTGAGCAGCCCTGTGAATTGCAAGTTATAGGCATATGTCTTGTGGAGGCCTACCTAGTCACCCTGCAACCATCACCTGTAATTCGCTGACCGTCTCACCTTTTTACAGCGCAGTCATATATGAGTGTGGAAGACTGAATGACAACTGGGCAGCTGTGTACTTGTGCTCTGCAAAAATACTCAAGTGCCATGAGTACTCCTTGTGATTTCAAAGCACATTCTTGGTCAAAGATGACATTAAAACATGTAATTCCCTCCACATTTGGCTGATTGACCTTGCCCTTGGCTGATGCTGTTGTGAGGGTTACTTCTTGATAAGGGCTTGAAGCTGCCATATGGCACTGGAATAAAACCAGATGCCTTACGCATGCTGGGCCTAAAATTTGTCTTTAGGTACATGCTGGCAGAGCAATAACTCTCATTAGCAGCTGTCTTCATCTTCTGCAGCCCAACCACATCTTTATGAAACTACAATTTATAAACCAGCCTGTGAGGCTTCAGTTCAGATATTATTTGTATGATATGTACAGATGAAATGCTGGGAACATACTACCAAGACAGAAGCACTGGTGAAGGCACGAAAGCAAACAGCCAAAAAGGCATCAGCATCATAGTCCCACTAGTTAGATAAGGCATATTGTGCCTTCTGGCAGAGCCTCCTGGCAGCCGACCCCATGAATTCAGAAGATCTCTCTTTCTATCAGACAAGATACTTCCCTGAGTTTCACACTTTGTGTGTGGCATACCTGGTCATTTTTCACCAGCTGCAGAGACTTGTGAGCAGAAATAGACATGCAGCCAACGGGCCCCCAAGTCACATGACTGTATCTGGCAGGACTGCAGTAGATATTTTTAACCCATCCATACAGTGGTTTTTTTCATCAGACAACACAACAGTGCTGAACATTAACTTCCTTTATAATCATGGCACATAACATCCTGCATCTCTTACTAGCAACATGTTTTTTGTCCCTTCTTTTCAATATGATGCTTGTATCTGCCCACTAAACAGAAATCTTTATGTGACTTGTCTTACTCATAGAGCATTTCAAAAGGTTCTAATTAAGAGGAAATCTCATATGTAGACCAGTGAAACAGATAGTTTTGTCTCCTGTACTGACAGAAACTGTCTTGTCAAATTCTCGAAAGTTTTGTAAGGAAAGTTGTGCTTCCTGTTGTCCTATCACCAAAAAGTAAGGAAAAGAGTACCATGAAAAAACTTAATTAAAGATGAAGAAGTGTAACAATGCTGGAAAGAGAATCTTTGCAAGAGCATCCCTAAACAGAACAAGCAGAGAGTCAAGATCAAAAAGAATAGGTGTCAAAGACATTCCTGCCTGACTTTGTACATGAACTCTTCTGAAGACTCTTTCTTGGACCAAAAAGTTTGAAAAAAGAAAGAAGATTAACAAACTTGTCAGGTCCCATGCTTTATATGTCAGCCTTGTTCTTGCAATCACAACACTGTGTTCCCTCACCTCAAACCTGTATAATGCAGAAAAAAAAAAAATAACAAAGCTGCTTCTTGTACAAGGAGAAAATCCCAGATGGAAAACAACGTGTCAGTAAATATTGTCTTTAGCTTTGAAGGCAGATTATGAAGGCCATGTGATGCTGAAAATTAATTGAGATCTGTTTTCCTGTCTTCTATGCTCGTGTTGGTTTGCTAAATTTAGTCAATAACATTTCTGATGTATATTTGTAACACAGCTGGAAATTTCCTATTGCTTTTAACATTGATCTTCAGAGGAAACAAGAAATATACGACTGCACTCCCTCCTCTATGTCTTTTTCTTCCACTGTTCTTCCACTGTTCTTCTCAGAAGTTATATCCCAGCTCTGTGTGGATATATGAGTAACAACTCAGTGGTAAAAAAAGACTTGTGCAGAAAAGCTTTGCAGTACAGCATCTCTAGCACTGCAATAACATGCAACTAAAGCCAATTTAGCACATTCTTATTCTGTGTTCTCCTTTTATCTGAGCACATCCTCTTAGTGATATGTCATGAGTGATACTAACCAAAAACAACTGCAAAAGTTCAACAGTAAGACATCAGTGCTAAAATATAGATAGGCCAATCTCCAGTTCAACATCTTCAACAGGGACTCATATATGCAAGTAAAACTAGGTAGCAAATGCAAATTCTAGGTGCAAAGTATATGCCCAATGATGCAACTTTCTCATGTAGGCTGAGGTGATAACAAGATCACAGACATGTGTCTAGGAACAGTGTACTGGTATCAAATTCAGCCATACTGTCAGCCACGTCCACTCCTTTATCCATGCAGCATTTTCTTTTCTGATATTATTGGCCTAGTTTCCAGCTAAACCATCTTTACTGACATAGGGATGTGGCAGAGATCTGCAGCAAAGGCGAAGGGGAGCACACAGGTCATTTAGACAAGACAAAACTGATTACATAATCCCTGCTTCAAAGCTAATACCTTAGTTAGTTAGAAAGATTGTAGGTCCTGTATTCAAAAGAAGAAAGCAACCCAGAATGCAGAGACAATGGAAAGAACTAAATGTTAATGAGCAGAAAGTCTGCTCATGTATTCCCATTACAGTGTATTAGCAGTACAACATCCTATGGGAACAAGAGAACGATACAATTATTTATTTGGCAGTAGTGACACCAGTAATGGAACGTTACATGCCATATGGTCATCATCACTTTGTAAAGGATATTGAAATTTGTAGATGTTCCATGAAAAAAAAAAGATCTAATCATCATTTAAGATAGGAAAATACAAATTTCAATGGAAAGTGTAGCAAGCTCAGTCCCTTATGAAAGCAAAAATAGCCAGTAACTTGATCTCCCCCAGGAGCACATGGGAAGATACTTAGTCCCATTACTTTGCTGAACTGACAGAGACATTTTCACTGTTTTACATTGTGCAGACAGTGTACATTTCACCAGGAGACAAAGATGTCATACATTTCCAGTGTTAAAATTTAGATTCATCTAGTATTTGCAGAGAGGTTGCATATTAAAAGTCCATCAAGCCAATGAACTGGCATTGTTGCATGCACATTGGTGTTTGCACAGACATGCCCAGTGAATGAAGGCAATTCTGGAGCAGGCTTTGCTGACACAGTTACTGAAGGTGCTATAAGTGATGCAAGAGAAAGCCCAAAGAAATGGAGTGAAGATAAAACATTAGCAATCTGTGCACTGGTTCATTGCAAACAATGTTAAAAGCCATGAACATGAATTGCAAGCAACATCATTGTGGTAAAACATGACTATATTATTATTAGAGTGCCTACAAGCCCTGACCAAGATTGAGATATTGCTGTGCTAGGCATTGTGCAAGTGCATAGGAAGAATGGACTGCCCTCAGCAATTTACAAAATCTGATGGATTATTTTCTGACAGTTAATAAAGTATCTGTCACCACAACATCTGGCTCTATACTCCAAGGCAAAACCCTTAGTGTGCACACACTCCTACCTCAGCCCTGTTTTTATCAGCCCTTTTGGCTTTGCTGTTTATTTTCCATCTTCTCTGTACTAGTTTTAGATCACACCACCAGCACAGGCGCCACTCACCAGGAGATGGCATCATTAGAAGTCAGTTACGCTGACTTAACTTTGCAGTCAGATACAAGTGTGAGGCTGAACATAGCACTAATGAATGACTTTGTGAGCCTCGCACTACTGATAAATCCTAACATTCCCAAAGTAAACCACAAGAAGTATTTGAATGCAAGGTGTCAGGTTTTCAAATGTAATTTTCAAAAAATGAAGCTGCTGTTATCTTCCACTTTGGCTACAAACCATGTATTTCCCTGTATGTGCAAAAGCTGAGCATCCTGTCAACGCTTAGCAAAGGTTGCTCTTAACATATAATGTAGAATCAATGAAAAATGGCTTTTCCTAGGCAATTAAGAAAAAGAAAATCTTAGGCTGGTAAAATATATATAAATATTTCTTTTATATTCTTTATATTTCTTTTATATTCTTTATTTCTTTTATATTCTTTATTTTTGTATTCTTTAAAATATATAAATGTTATCACAGAACTATAGTTATGGGCAATAACACATTTTTTCAAGTGTTTTTCATATCACCATTTCACTTGTGTTAAATCCAACTTGCAGCAAGTGAATAAGCACAGTCTGACCTACTGCAAGGATGAGGAGTGATTCTTGTATCACTGTGCAAGGACTTACAGAAAGTGAAATAATTAGCTTTAATCTTTCTGTTTTATCAAAGAGACCAAGGAACCCACTTGCTGGCTTAACTGTGTCAGAAAGACAAATTATACCAGCCCTGTGTGCATGGGTTCTGAGGTGCTGCATACTAATTTTACAGGAGGTTAATCAGATAGCCAGATGAAAAGAAGTAACAGGGACTTGTTACTTTTCAAGAGTATATGCTTCGCCTGGCTGCTGGCAATTAAAGTTTGATAACATGCCAAGTTACACATATAAAATAGGCTTGAAAATATTTGTTTTCAAAAATCACTATTTCATATAACTATTCAGATCTTGGAACATTTTATAGGGTGGAGGTAGAAAACAGACTATTGTATTTTGATAATATAATTTTGAGACACCACTAATAAGTACATGATGATAGGTTAATTAAAGTGCTTCACAGAACTGAGGCTTATATATTGGTGCTGAAGAAGAAAACGTGTCTGTGTATATCCCTCAAGACATAAATTAGTTATCTGATGCATTTATTGTTTTTCCTTAACATTCTTATACATTGA
Source organism: Actenoides hombroni (assembly GCA_024336885.1). Taxonomy (NCBI): domain Eukaryota; kingdom Metazoa; phylum Chordata; class Aves; order Coraciiformes; family Alcedinidae; genus Actenoides; species Actenoides hombroni. The sequence goes on from WUAM01000263.1 coordinate 4,537,939, forward strand.
CCCTGATATTCTGCATATGTTATTATCTTAGCTACAGTAAAAATATTTCTTTAATAATTCAAAATATATTGAAACAGGTGTTGTGGTATATGCTGCCTGGTCTCCTTTACTTTATCATTCTACTCCTGAATACTGATGAGACCTGCTGCTAGGCAAAGTAAAGGGTTACCTTAACCTTAGAAAAAGCTGTGGGTATCTGCCTGTGATAACCTTCTCAAGAATCAAGAGTAAAACGAGACTGGTGCTTTAGGTATGCCAGTGTACCCCAAATCACAGAAACATTAAGCTTAGGAAAAACCATATGGTGCTCTGGGCAGTGAACTGCCTTCTTTAAATTACTTGAGGAAAAGTCTGTGCGGGATGCCCATTTTCTAACTCCATACAAAAGCCTTAAAGGAACATCTAGGCTAACACCATACCTGTGCCATCATTAAACAAAAGGCAGTAAAAAACCCACAGGTATGTACCTCTTCTATCAAGAGTCTTCCATGTATTGATATAATTTTGTCTCACTACTTCTTCATTCCCTGCCAAAGTCTATCTGCAAATCCATATACGTTCCTCAAGTGTTACCACTTCATTCCCAAATATCATAGTCAACTCATTCTCACTTTCAAAAGACTAAAGTGTTTCCTGCCCAAAATGTTTCTATCTGGCACACAGAGCAGACAAGCACTCATGGATCTGTGGAGAAACCTATCTCACAAAGCCCACCCTTTATTACATCTTCAGTTTAAACTCAAAAGATCTGAGACCTGATATCTATCCCCTCTGTTAAAAAAAAAAAAAAAAAAAACCAAGAAACAAAAACCCCCACACCAAAAAAAGCCAAGGGAGGGGAGTTTCAGGAACAACATGAAGATAAGAATAACAAGAAGTCATTTTTCCTCTATGGCTGACTATTGTGACAGATTATTTTATAGACAGTGGGTATAATTTCATTTTGGTTGAAGGGTCAATACTTCTTCCTAGACTGGTTTACAGCCCATTTCTTTGGTCCTCTTTTTATTCACCATCAGCACTTGTGATTCAGGCAGGAATAAGAACCCAGAATCTATGACTAGTAATGGATTTTAACAATTTTTTAAGTTACCTGATTAAAAAATAACCCCAAATTTCTCCAGCATAACTGGTTGTGCAGTGACCACAAGCCTGGAAATCCATTCCAAAAGGTGGGTCTGGAAAGGAGAGGCCCATTACCCCATAGTACATAATGAACTAATTCCTGGAATGTCCTTCCTGTTGGTTAGTGAGGTTCAAGAATGCTGAGATACATACAAAACACATGGGACTATATCATGGGTACATATGTGACTTGAAAGAGATGTTAGGTTTGCACTTTTCATATAACCTTCCATGTTTTTCCTTCATCAATGAAGCCACCTAGTGCAGCTAGTTAGATGAACAGCTCAAGGACTCAGACTCATAGCTATTAGTAGATAATTTCAGCACCGGCTAATGGGGAAACCATGACAGAAAAGGAGGAAGTGGTCATATAAATACAGTAACTTTCCAGGAGAATAATAGGAGTTCACTAGTGTGAAGAAAAGGTACCTGCAATCAAATTCCCCAAAGAGGATCAATGTCCTTAAAAATAAATGGTCAATTCCCTTCAAGTCTTCAAAAAAATCAAGTTAGAAATAGTGTCAGGACCACTGTAAGACACCTGCAAAGAACGAACATCAACAAGATCTATTTTTGTGAAGAGGATCACATATGTTTCTCAACCGCCTACATATGATCGTGAATATGAAGTCAAATGGGGGAGTTACAAGGGATTCAAGCTGCATTCTCAGTGCTGGCAGCCTTCTTGCCAGGATCAGAGGAGCCATTGGTACCGATTTCATGGAGCTTACATTATATTGAAGGAGGTTACTATTTCAGGCTTATTTCTTTTATAGGGCTCTTGCTTTATATAGTTACCTTAACACTGGCACATAAGAGGGAGGTTTTGCACTCTCTGCATCAACGGTGTCCCTTGTCCATGTGGTTTTCTTTTTCAGAGGTGCTAAGCACTCATCAAAGTGTGTTCTGGCTGCTGACCCCAAGGCCCTGAGAATATCTACATGACTTGTGACACAGTTTGAAAAAAAAGAGAACATGCTTGGACTAAGACAACAGGAATTCTCAGACTTTTCCACACTTTCAGATCTTCACCCTACTAGTCTGAAGCACTCAAATTAATGCACTTTCACTAGGAACTTCCACAGTCATTCAGTGCCCTCATCCACGAAGCACCTCCCTGACAAGAAAGTCAGAGACTGTTTCATCCCTGAGATCTTCTTGAAAGTCAATATGTATAGCATTAATTATATTCCAAGGTAGAAGGCAACCAGTACATCACACTAGGGCCAGGTTCTCTTGTCACATTAAGATAACTAGCTTCCCTGCAGAGATTGATATGGTAGATTTATATGCATATGTACAACATAATGGCCAGAAACTCTGAGTACTCTGTAGAGAGGACTGGAGATGGAGAAAAAAACCTAACACTTGCTTCAAACATGAAGCAGAGCAGAAACCCCCTTCTTACCTGAGTGGTGAAGCCCAGTGTGAAACATGTTTCCCTGATCAGAACGCTGACAAGAATGGTCTTCCCTCCAAGACAACTTCTAAACACAGGTGGAAAGTGAAAATATATCACCTTTTCCTGCTTATATATCTTGTTTCAGACGCAAATAAACTTTCAGTACTTTGACATTTCAAATTTTGCTGGTTGATTTAATGAAGTTTTTAATTCTTCTACAAACCTATCAGAAGAAAGTTGTCCTTATCCTCCATTATCAGATGGAATCATAGAATTACAGAATGATATAATACTTTGGGCTGGAAAGGACCTATGAAAGTCTTCTAGTCCAGCTTCCCTACAGTGAACACAGACAGCTTCAACTAGATTACGTTGCTCAGATATCAGTCCAACCTCACTTTGAATGTTTCCTGAGATGGGAGATATACCACCTCTCTGGGCAACTGTACCAGTATTTCACACCAGTATCCTAAAATATTTTTTCCTTATATCTTGCCTAAACTTACTCTTTTTTAGTTTAAAACAATTGCCTCTTGTCCTATCACTAGGTACCTTACTAAAAGGTCTGTTCTGACCTTTCTCATAGGCCCCCTTTAAGTATTGAAAGGTTGCTTTAAGGTCTTCCCAGAGCCTTCTCTTCTCCAGGCTCAACAGCCCAAACTCTTTCAACCTTTCCTCACAGGAGAGGAGTTCCAGCCGTTGGATAACTTTTGTTGCCCTCCTCTTGGCTCACTCTAACGGGTCCATTTCTT
>WUAM01000263.1:4584205-4594517 GCA_024336885.1 Actenoides hombroni
TTTTCAGTGTGCACATTCAGAGACTTTTCAGTTCTGGTAATTCATTGATCAAATTATTTGCTTTTTACTTTAAAGAATTTTATTTTCTAGCTAAAAATGGAGTGGGAGGAATCACAAAATTCTTTCTCATTTCCACTTTTCATATCTTTTTTTTTTATTCTAGGCAAGAGTCTGGGACTATTGAAGATCAGGCTTTTTCATCTGCTGATCGCAACAAAGCTATCACATCATTGAAGCCAAATGCTAAAATATACATTCAATTATGGCTTATTGTCCTTTATTTGTTAAGCCTCATGTCTTTAAAACTAGCACCAATTGAATGAAAAACTGATCTTTTCATTCATCTTAGGAAGAGGCTTATTGTTGTCCCAAATCTGAGTTCTTTACCCAGCCTGCAAAAACCAGTCAACACACAGAGTCAAGATACTTGTTTTATTCCAATTCTGTGCAAAAAAGGATGTTAGGTGATAATTTGCAAAGCTAGCACATTCCTTCAGAGGAGTTGTAGGATTTTATAGTTTACAATAAAGAACAATTGCACAGTACTTGTTCATTGGTCACCTTTTGGTCATCTAAATACTGCCCTTCTGCACATGCTCCCCTTAGTGGCTAAAGGTTAGACACAGAGCTGGTCTCACATTAACGTGTTAGGTCTCCACCTAGTCTGTGATTATTACCATGGTAATTAGTCTTGGGTTACTTTAGGTTACAGCACCCTCAAGAGCACACACCTTGGGTCCCAGTTGTTTCATTAATTCTTAATATGTTTAGTGACTGATTTCTTTACTCCCAAAAACAGGTTTTGTCGTTTGCGTTTGGGGTTTGGTTTTCAGATTTTTTTCCCCATAGAGGAATCAAAGGAATTATAGGACATTTTTGCCTATCCTAAAACAGGAAGTTCACAATAACCTTACATGGTACCATGTCTCACGATACACTTCTACACACAAAATAGCTCCATATTAGCAAGACTGTATACAGTCAGAGAGACAGGTGTATGAAAAACAGCGTCTGTTCATACCCAGGTGGGATATGTTGGACAAGTAATAGTTTCTCTCTCATAATTTTTTCCTGTGTTGGGATTTTTAGTCAAATAAATGCTTTTGTACAGACCACCGGTAACTTACCCATTGGCTGCAGCAGGGAAAACGGATTCAGGTACAGCTCTATGCAGCAGAACATTAGACATTTCATTCCTAATGCAGACTACAGAAATCTTGCTTCAAAACATGTTACCTGATCATGATGGAGCTGATGTAATGGGAAGAGGTTGAAAATGTCTTAACCAACACTACCTTAGTCACAATTAAATTAGATTAAACACATTATCCCACTGTAACAGTATCCCATCACGGAAGCGATCATTGGTTTTTAGTAGGCAACAGAAGGAGATGGGACAGGAGCACACGAAGTTGGGAAGTATCAGTAAAAAGACAGCAAATATTTCTTCCGCATTTCTGATTAAATTTTCAACAGGCACTTATTAACAATTCAGTTACCCAGGTAATTTTATCATTCTTTAAAAAAACACTTTTTTTCTATGCATTACTTTAAGTATTAGTTGTATTGAAGTACAAAGGAGTTTCCAATTTCTCTTATTGTTGTTTTGTGATTTTTTTTCCTCTCCACACTTTTTTATGGAACTGTGAGAAAAGGCAAATTTCACAAGAGTCATAATTAAAGGCTTGTCTCCTTAGCTGGAAACAGCTGGCCCAATCCTCCCTCTCTCTCGGGGAAGCTCTGAGCTCATTTTACCTTTGCAGCTTGTCATGCTCCTGCACAGGGATAGACAAAGACGGCTCAGGTTTGGATTTCAACCACAAATACATCTGTGTGTGTCTTGCCAATGACCCAGACCTGTCTGAGATCCTTCTCTAGAGGAGCTGTTGCAGCATGTTATCATAGTTTTCAGCCACAAAGGTATCCCAAAGCACCTGCTTTGCTCAGTGAACCTGGAACAAGCACACTGCAAAATGGTAAAATTGCAGCCTTCAGGAGACACTAAATAGCCCTGCTCACAGTCTTATCTGCTGAGACAGAACTGGAGTTTACAGTTCAGAAGACAGTGTTGGCAGCTGTACACAAGGTCCACGTACTGCTGTTCTATGTAGGGAGTTTCCTTCTCCTGGAGGGACATAGGAATGGCTGCCAGGACACCCGAAGAAGACACAAATGACTGAATATGGACCATCTATTTTTGACTGACTTGGGCCCTTTTCACAATATTATAAAAATACGTATTTGTATGAGAACATACGTTGGAGCTGTGACAAAAAAAAAGCTGTCAAGATAATGCCTCTCTTACCTGATGTACCATGAAACAAGCAATTTCAACAAAAAAACACACAGCGATACTACAGGATAAAATCTGTGACACTTCCTTCTGTTAGAAGGAGTTGTGAACTATCAGGTCTTCAGTTTCTTGAAATTCTTTATGGATTTAACATTAAAACAACCTGTGAAAGTCATCTGAGAAACCACAATTAGAAGTGAGGTGTCCTATCAGATTTTTATTGTGCACAATTTAACAGCAGCTGAGTGTCACAGCGCATCACATTTCAAACCCCCCTCTTTTGCTAAGTCCAGCTACAAAGAGGACAGCTAATTCCCTATGCCAGATACACTAACTCTTTGTGTTTCCCTTTGTGTACCTACATGTCTGATCTCATGCTTGTGTGAGCAATTACATAAGTAATATTTCTGTAGCACTACAGAAGCTCAAGTCCTTTCAGAAAAGTAAACCAAAAACAAAATAGTAAAATGTTCTTGAAAATGTTACTCTGACAGTATTGCATATATTTTCAAATGCCTCATAAAATCTGCTATTTCTTATGCCCAAATCAAGTCCCAAGGATCATCTTGCATAATAAAAGTCTGACCAAAGAGAACATACTCAACTTTAAACATGCACATCAATGGTGAACAAAAATGACAAAATGCAGCACAAAAATCTGTTCAGAGAAATGATATTATCCTATGTCACTTTCATGATTTTTTTTTTACATCCACCTTGTGTCTTCATGAACATATGACAATGGATTATTTCTTGGTCATAGAAATGCCACTATTTTTATACCAACTATATTTGACACTTTGGCACTAGCTATTCATCATTTTTTCCGCTCTCCTGTCAAGCTTTGGTCACTCAGTTAAAAAGTAGATACAGAGTTGTGGGACTTAGATGCCTAATCATCAAGAATAATTAACAAATTGAAACTAATAACAGTAATATTTAATGTATATATAATGGCATAAAATCTATTCATATAAATTGTGTGGATTTCTTCTTAAAAAGCTAGCAGCTGGCTACTTTTTCTTCGTCTTACTACTTCAATCTGAAAACTAGTACATCCTATGATGGTGATGGGTGACTATGAAATGTAAAGGTTGCCAGCTGGAGTAAGATCAAAGACCTTTTTCCCTGCCACCAGAAAACTGCTGTCACACACCACAATGCTGTAAGTCATGTGTTGGCTTTTCTCTGGTCAAGAAATTATATAACCTCATATTGATTTTCAACACCTGCACTGTTTACAAGCATTTGAGACCTCACTGTTTCAGTCCCTGAGGACTGCAATGCAGTCTTATGACCTCTTAACCATGAGGATTCATTTCTGTTGTCATGTTTTACTATAATTAAAACTGCCTGTTCAGTCATTTATAGTAAGTCTGAAAACCCAGCTCAAAACAGAGGAGCAGGGAGCTTAGACTTGCAAACCATGCATGGGCTACTCAGGGTATGTAAATAAAACGATCACTTTTTCCATTTTTGTAGTTTAATTTTCCTCCATGTCCTTGTTCCTATTCATTTCCATCCCCACTACGCAGATACCTTCCAGCAAGTACAGCTTTCTGCCTTTCTTTCCAGATCCTGGAAACTCCTCTTCCAAAAAAAAAAAAGAGAACAAGTATCTCTTGCCTATAGTGGGATGTGATACAGGATTTGGTCTGATCCAGGAAATCCACAATAGATAGTTTCCTTTTTTTTATAACATTCAGACCAAATTCATTGACATGTTCAGATAGTACCATGTCACTGAATCTGGACTGAGCAAGGAATTTCAATCATAATAAACTATCATGTTGGGTTCAGCTAGTCATACAGATTCATGGCTGGATCTTTAAGAAGTTGTTGCTTGCTTAGGAGATATCTGGTGGAGATATAATTACAAAGAAAACAAACAAAAAAAATTCAATTATTTAGACAAGATGACCTGTAGACTGTGGACATCAGACAGATAAATAAACTGCCACAAAACAAATGCAAAATGTGAAGATTTTGTCTGGAACTAAGTCAGGTCTTTTCAGGAATTTTTAGTAGATTAAGTGAATGTCTTTCCCTGGCTTATTTGAATTAAAATCTTGAATACTATCTGGAAATAAATGATAGCAAGAAAAAGGACAAGGTACAAAGGTGACAACATGCTAAGAAAAAAAATACAGAGCAAGACAGTAACTTCTTATGGTATATCTGTAGAAGACAGAGTAAACCCAGAGTGGTAATAATATGTCAGTTCTTTTATGCCCTGGCTTCCCACAGTAGAGCAGAAATAAGGTTGCTTTCATAACACACACAGGCGTTCTCTAAAATACACATTAAAGGCTGTGAAGGCAGTCAGATATTATGCTGAAAGTTGTTGCTTTTTTTTCTCTCTTTAAAATAAGTTATCAAAGTCAAATTATGGCATTTCAGAAAATAGTAAGCTGAATGAGATTAAAAAGTCGAGGAAGAAGCAGAAAGAAATGTTATTAGTCCCTGGTGAAACAACCACATTAGACTTATTTACAGTGCCACTGAGATTCTATGGCAAAAGAAGAATATGAGACATTTCTGGTGCTTCCTGATTTTTCCTTCATTAGAAACATCAGAATAACAGGTTTTATCCCAGCATTTTTTCATGTCCAAGAGAGGCCCAAAGAAAGAACATTAACAAGGAGATCTGGAGGAAGTGAACCACCCAGCAAAAGTTTCTGTCTCAATCTCCAGTTTAAGTATTGGACAGGGCAAGTTTGCAGCAGTTTTTCAATAAATGGGTTCCTGGATCAGCTATAGAGTTGCTTTGAACAACTCACTGTACTCCTCAAAGTCTCATTTTTTTCAACTATAAAATGAAAACATTAATGCAGATATTCCAAATAAAATGCTGCAAGGTCTGCAAGTATAAAGCTCTGTACTCAAGTGGAGTATTCCTCATACTTCCACTAGTGATAACTGTGCCACACTTGCTTTCTCCAGATTTCTGAAAAAAAGTCACTTTGTCCCTGATATTATGTCTACAATGTTAGTTTATCCCCTTTTTAACATTTATTGCTTGAGATGCAAATGTAAAGGACAAATTTTGATTTGATGTACAGAGTACTGTGCTCTCCAGGTCAGCTGGTTCTATGTGCTCAACATTCTACTTTCAGCGTTGATAATTTAACAGGAGAATTTTGGGGATTTGTTCATGTGCAGCTTGCAAATTATTAAGCAGTCTGAAAACCACTGTCTTAACAATGAAATAAAATTACAATAAGCATTACATCTATGCAAGTTTTCTCAGCTAGCCTAATAATTACTATTTTTCAATAAAATAAATATATCTGCCATACTCATAATACATGTACTTTTCCAATGGGAGCAGAAGGTGATTTTCACTTTTTTTTTTTTTCTGTGAAAAAACTCTTTATTCATAGGCATCAGAAACTGACATCCAAGTCCAAGTCCTTACAAGAAACAATTCAAGACATAACTGGAATGGAAGAAACACAACAGCTGAGAAATTGTGTGATGCTCTATATGATTTTACTACTGAAGAAATAAAAAAAATAAATTAAAATTTTAAAAGTCTCTTTTGCTGTAAAAGAAACCCAGCCTTGATTTTGTGCAGGTAAAGAAATTGTGTCATTCCTAAATAATGTTTGAAGTAAACTTTCATTTTTATCTGCTTAGATATGAGAGGAAATGTCTATATGTCTTATACTAGGGTAACTCTTCACTGACTTTGTGTAGTTATCTTCAATTTATGCCAGTTTCATCAAAATAAAAACTGGACCCCTTTTCTCATATTTGTTTATATAAGACATGAAAAATGACATGCTTTTCAAGCAATTAATAACCAAGAGACAAAACTAATAATAAAAAGCCTGTAAATTAAAATGTCAAGCAGGCAAATGCAACATTTGATAAATTATGATGTTGTTTATGAGGATTACATTTTAATGTCATTCTAATAGCTTAGTTATAAAGGACAATTAGTGTATTTAAAGTAAGCCAGGCAGAACATAACTAGATTTGGGTCCAATTTTAAACTAACCTGGATGTAACATCTCAACAGAAATAATTTCTTAACCAAACAAAATTGCATTAAATTTTCAGAATGTGGGATTTTTTTCCTCTTTGCTTCCCAACACATCTACTCATTTAATTTCTTTTGACATTTTTTCCTTTTTTTTTTTTTTTTTTTGCTATCTATGCTTTCCAATACTTGAAAACTTTCCTTTCTAGGACAGTTTACAAATTGCTTGACCATCCCTAATGAAATTAGTTTGAAAAAAATGACATTCACTGTCACCTAAGGAGCTCTTATGCTGTGAAACAGGAGACCCTGAAGTCCACATCCCTGCCCACAACCTTTCACACTCCAAAGATGTAGAAAAGGATTCTAAAAAATATCTTCTAAAGAAGATTTCTCCTCTTTTGCTGAATGTTTTTTAACTCACAACATAAGTTTAAGGAAACAGATTCTTCAAAATGACTATAAAGGATCAGAACCAAAACACTGTTTTGGGACACGGGAGCAAATGAATAAGACTGGCCAAGTTTAAGTCATTTTCATTCACCAGCTGGCAGACTGAAGGAGGCTCAATATGTTGGCTGTCCACTGCCCAGGACCCTGGAATGTCCAAAGACTACAGGAACCATTAATTTTTATTTCCATAGTTGTCAAAATATTTCTATTTATCAAAAAACCTTTAATTTTCTAAGTCATCTGTCCTACACTCATAAAGACATAATTTCTCAGTACCAATCTCTGCCTTGAAAGAGAATTGGTGGATGGTAATATTTAAGCATGTTGTTAGACATCATCTGTAGTTTTTGGAAAGCATGTCCAACAGTGAAGTAACTGATTTCTTTAATCTTTATGTTCAACCTTTACACTATCACTTAAAGATTTGGCAATGTGGTGCTCACTGTGTTATCCATATTTGCACAAAACCCTGTGTAGCAAATGCTCTTAGATATAGCCTTGTCCCCACCTAGAAACACCCATCACTATGGATGTTTGTTCTTTCTAAATATTCGTGGATTTATTTCTGCCACCTTCAGATGATCTTTTGCTCATTTTAAAATACTTGTTATTTTTACCATTTCCTCCCAGTTTTCTGGAGTCAAATGTTGTTCTAAAATAAGTTATAACCTGGGCAAAACCTAAACAACATTTGAGTAGAGAAACATGGCATGTAGTTCATCAGTGGCCAGAGAGAGCAAATAGGAGCATTACAAAAACATCGACTTATGTTCTCCTTCGTGTCTGAGATAATAAGACTGGCAAAAGTGCTTTTTAGATGCAGTGAACTGTCCCTGTGGCAGTCCTCAGCATTCCTCTCTCCAGCCTAGCAGGTGAGCTCATGAGATCTCACCCCAAACCATTTCCATCAAAATGTTTGTGTCAGCAGGGACCTTACTCTTCAGATTCTTTAAACCTCTGGGCTGCACTGAATGAAGAGTTCAGGGACTCCTTTCAGCATGGTATCCAGAATAGCAGGTGAGGAGGTAGCTGCTAGTGTTGGGGACATGATGAGGAGTTGAAGCAGGATAGTGGTGGCTATCCAAGGTGTTGAACATGTATAATGGGGTGTCAGTAACACATCTGACACTGATAGATAATGTGAAATAAAATCAGAAAGGAGGAACAAAACAGTAAAAGTGAAACCTAAGAGCTCTACAATATGTTAGGAGGAAGCTCCAGAATTTAACATTTTAATATTTTACAAACATCCAAAAAACAAAAGCACAGCACAAAAGTCAACAAATCATCTGCTGGCAGTAAACTGTTTTTTAGCATGAGACATTACTGCTTATTTAGAAAGGGATAGAGAGCTTTTGATATGTTGTGATGCTTGCATGGCAGACAAAAGTGTCCCCACTGTGATATGCTTCCCTTTGGCCTGCCATAGAGGAAGAAAGGATTTTTGTCACTTACATCTGGCCAGAAAATGGCTTTTGTTACCACCAGAAATTTCAACATTGCAAGTGTCTGTATTTAAAATGTTTAGGACCCGAGCATCCAGGCAATGTTAGCTAAGATGGGTTTAATTTTCAAGAAAATTTATTATTGGGGTGTCATAAAGAAACTATGCAAATTATAGGAACTGGCAGTGTAACTGTAAAGCCATGCAATATCATTGTATAAAGTACAGGAGATTTGCCTAGGAGGGCTGCTTTTTGAAAGTCAAAAATCTTCCCAACACACAGGCATTTCAGAGTCTTCATATGTTTGAGATTGGTCTTACTGTTGCCAGACTCATGATTTCAGGTCAGAGCTTTCGTTCATCAAATCTTATGCCAAGCATCAAGAACAAGAAAAAATAAAATAAAAAAAATGCAGATTACAGCTGCCCAATAGTGAAGTGTTGACCATGGCAAAAAAAACCAACCCAACAGACTGCTGACCCTTCCATTATTGAGTTTTATGCCTCATAGAATGAATTTTGTCTCCTTAACTTTAGCCTGTCACAAAAAAAAAAAAAAAAAGCAAAGACAAAAAACAAACAACAACAACCAGTAGAAGCAAGCAAGTATGTAAGGATATAGAACCATAAAAATCATAAATGGAAAGGACCTATGAGGTCATTTAATCCATTTCCTTGCCCTTTTACTCATCTGTGCACTTGGCAGTGCTTTGCCCAGTCTAACTTAAAATGTCTGAGATAATGGGGTTTTGGTCATAGCTTTCCCTTACAAAAAGAAAAATTAACTGTAAGTCAGAAGACTACATTCTTGCATAATTTTGTTCTTACATATTTCCAGGTGAACTAGTTCAGTTCAGCATTAAAAAAACCAAAACCAACAAAAAAATATAGCTTGCATACACTAACATATTGCTATGGGTATTGAGTTACTATATATCATCTGATTCGTCTTAATTCTGTGGATCCACCTTCTTAGCCCATAACAAACAATAATTCAAATATACTTAGGCTACTTATACTTTAGCACTAGTGCTTAAAACCAAAGGGCACTTTTGAGGTGAATTCCTCAACTGCCCTCACTTATCAGTCTTTGGTTCAATTCTCAGACCACAGCAACAGCAAAAGGAAAACAAACAAAGAAACAAAACCAAAACAAAACAAAGCACAAAACAACACAAAAACCCAAAACAACAACAAAAAAAACCCAAACTGAAACAAAATTATAAAAACCCAAACAAACAAAAAAAACCCAAACCTAAACAGTAATGATGAAAGAACCCCAACAACACACAAACAACAACAAAAAAAACCACCACAACAACTTCTGGGATAAGGCTACATCAAAAGATATGCTCTAAGAGCCCACCCAGTACACATAAACCAACTGCTAACAAAATTTCACAAGAGAGTAGAGCTTCTCTGTGGTAGACATGTGAATCTGTTAAAGAGCCTGAAATGCACAGACTATAGATTTTAGGGTCTCATCACCAATTCTTTTACACTAATAGTATTATTTTTATTATGCACTACCTGTTACTGTAGATTTTGACTTAGTTAGAATAGATAAATTTTAGATAGATTAAATTAGATTAGATTAGATTGATAAATTATTATTAGATAGATCTTGACAATCCCTTCATACATTAAGCAGTCTCCAGGCCCTTTAGTTTTGCCACAGCCCAAAATATAAGTAGAAAAAGTTACCAGAGATCATGGGTGATTTATCTGTGTATTTAAGACCACAGCTACTTTTAGACAACAGTCAGATTTAAAAGTAGCTTAATATTAAAGTACTATTAAAAACAGATTTTTAACAGAAATATTGTTTATTTGTATTACAATAGAATATCAAGGACAAAGCAGCCCATTAGGACTAATGACTGATTATGCTAAATTCTTTGATGTAAAAGGTGGTTTATCCCCTCAACAGCTTGCTCTCCTGATGAGATAGGATATGATAAATCATTAAAGGAACAATTCAAAGGAATGGCTCAGTACAATAAGTAATGTGGAGTTGGAAATAATTCACTCATTTATTAGAAAAAATTTAAATTGTAAATGTTCATATCCATAAAGAGATTTCCTGAAATTTTGTCAGAACCTGAAAAGGCTGCAAATATCATGAAGCAGAGTTGGC
>WUAM01000263.1:4594549-4608391 GCA_024336885.1 Actenoides hombroni
GAAACTCTTTTTTTGTAGATGAACTAATTAATTAAAAAAAAAACACAACCAAAACCAAACCAACAAACAGACAAGGAAATCACTGCACTACTTTCTCAGCAAATTAAAGTGTAATTAGTATATCTGAATATGTTAGTATGAATAAAACATCAACTTGGGAAATAGCAGTTGTTATACATTTGGGTTTTTGCCGTCAGCTGAAGTACGGGTTCATCTACACTGACTATTTTCACATATTTTACAGGTATAAGAATTTGTTCACTGCTTCTCTACTTTGGAAAGTTATTAAGCTATTAAGAGTGTATTTTCAACAAATTGGGTACCCTCATACATCCTCTTAAACAAGCATTTCTAAGTCACTTTACCTTGTAATAGCAGTACCAGCTTTTCGGTTCCAGTAATACAATTCCACAGTGCAAAGCACTGACCAGTTATAAATTCAGATTGCAAAATCAGATTCATTCAAAAGATTTTGACAGGTTCATTTTGCATTGGTAGATTTTACGTTGTTCACCTGGTGTCTGATCATGTCAAATTTCAATTGGACTTTTCACAAATATTTTTCGGGGGGTATTACATCCTTTCCATTCCTCTCTGGATCCTACAACCTCCCTTTTATGGGGCCCTTGTATTGTCTTCCAACTTAGACTGTACCTAGACTTTTCTGTGCTTAGACTTTTGCCTCATATTGGTGAGCCCTTCAAGTCTTACTTTAAGCTATAGATCAAGGTAGTATTGCAGCATGTTCTAGTTATATCAGGCCTCTCCAATTGCTCTTCTTGTCCAACAATTTCACATTTCTTCAGTTAGCTCATGCAGGACCAGTGACATGATACAACTGACTTTGTTGGAGAGACATGCTCGCCAACCTGAAGCAATACGGATGAAATAATGTTTTATCATTCAGCATAATGTCTGTCTACATAACCTCAGAGATATCATTCACAGGGCCAACATGCTGCACTGTTTTCACCTTGTCCCTACTTTTGGAGTCTCTCTGGAATGTTTCTTCCGGGAACAGTCCATGCTATGTCTCCCTTTTTGGTGCTCACAGAAAGCATCCAACCTGACCCTACCACTAGCAACATTGTCCCCTGACACAGAAGGGAAGATGGCAATAAGAACCTTTAACTCCTTCAGGCAGATCATCTGTCTAGTTGTAGAAAAAACACTCATCACACTGAATTTCAATCTTAAGGAAGCTTGGCCCTGCTGGGAAAAGCCACACAACTAAAGACATATTCATACACTATAGGTGAAAACTTTAGAGTAAAGAAAAAAAGGCCATGGTAGTAAGATTAGATTCAACAAGTGAACACTACAGAGATGTTCTGAATAAGGAGTTGTTTGCTGTATTTGCTGAGTAGCAAAACAAGTAAAACAATGCTCAGACAATAAGAACACTTTCCCAGACCACAGAAAGACAGTAATACCATCTTCACCTCATTAACACCTCCCACATTGTCCTGTGTCATGCATCTTGCATGCATAACACAGCCCCTTCATGAGGAAGATTATAGTATGTACTGATGGCCCTGGAAGCTGCGAGGAGCTTTGTGTCAGTCAGAAACAGAAACCAGCTGCTGTAGTGCAACTTGTAGTCTCCATTCCTTTTGAAGCCCACTTCCTCTCATGCTTGAAAGTTATGTACAGTACACGAAAGACAGTGCTGATAAGGAAATAGAAACAAGCAAAAGTCTGAGACCATGCATATTCCTTTCTAGGTAGTCGAGTGCAATGAACAAGCATAACTGTGAAAATAAATAAAAATTTGCAGCCTTATAGACAATCCAGAGTTCACTACAGTCAAGTGTGCAGTGCAGTCTTCAATAGCTGGTAATAAATGCATCGTTTTCCTTTTAATGAAGGATAAGGCTTGGTTAGTTAATACAAACAAGCATCTTGACAGCATCAACATAGCTAGAGAAGCCTCTCTGTCTAAAATTCACTATAAAGCATTTGTGCAATTAGAATTCACTTAGAAATAACTTGAGGCAGAGAAATTTATGATTAATCCCTGGATTAATCCCCAGCAATTATTCTTTTCCAATCATGGTTTGGCTAGTACAAGACTGACAAGAGTTATTGTTGTCAGACTACAGTAGAAAGGGTAACTGTAATCTTCATGTTCTGTGGCATCATGTGTTGCTCATTTGCATCAAATTAACAATGGAGCTACTTTCCACAGATGCTACCTTTCCCATGTTCTCCCCTCTCTAACCATCTTCACACATTTGCAACAGAATCCATGTATTCTTATCATGAACTCAGACACTGCAAGGAAATTTGCTTGGCTTTAGGAAATCTACTTTTAGGTACCTAGTTTAGATAAAGATATCTACACAATTTACCACACGCAATATCACAATCCACTAACTGCTAAGGGAGTATTTTCTGTCTGTCTGTCCTCCACCTTCTTAATGTATTTGACAGTAATGTGTTCCTTCAGTCATTCAGATGAAAAAAACTGTCCTGAGCCACTTACATAAGCACATCTCAAACACTGATGACAGCCATAAGACATGGGTTCATGGTTTCTCAGAATAGAAGATGGTTTAGTGACTGTAGATATCTGTAATATCTGTAATATCTGTAATATCTGTAATATCTGTAGGTATTATTAGCACAGACTCCACATCAACAAGGTAGAACGTAGTACTGCCAACACTAGTAATTTTGAGTGTATTTTAGAAAATTATGTAGAGACTAGTGAGATCCCAACTCTAGGCAAGGCAGTCTTTTCTTCCCTATTTCCTGGTTTTAATGACGATATTCCATTATTTTGATGAGCCTACATTACTATCACCCATGGAGTTGCATCTGTGGTAATGGTCAGGTAGAAATGAAAGAGGTGTTGCTTCATGACAAGGTAATGTGCCAGTAGCCAAGTGTCACCCCAGCAGAGGCAGTGCCTTTGCCAAGAGAGGTTATCCTCCTGTACGACCTCAGGATGGCAGACTAAGCAGGTTCCTACATCTGGTGCTGGTAACAGCATCCATCAGCATCCCCAAGAATGGTGAGGGTCTGAAACAGGTCTAGGGTACATGCAGGAGACAGGTCCAGAGACAAGGTACCTATGATGCTGTCACTAGATATTTTTGACTGATGTCTGCTCTTCAGTGTAGGTCTGAGGTCTGTTAAGGGGCAAGGTGAGAAACAGGGCTGGAGACAGGAACTGGTCTGACAGAACTCAGGCAGGAACCAGATTCCTGGGCCTGAGCTAAAATGGGGTGCTTGAGCAAGAGTCTCAGTCCCAGGTGAGACTGGGCAGGTCTGTGAAGGCCTGTTGAGGTCCTCTAGGCCCTGACAATACTAAGAAAACACTCCAAAATACACTGTTATAAAGACCACAGTTCACAGCCATATTCTGCAATTGCTCACACAAAGCAAAAAATGCCCCACACATAAATGATTTCTGCACTATCTATGAAAAAAATACAAGGTGGTGTTAGGGTAACAAAGTGAATTATGGTAATACAACAACAAAAACACAATCAGTTATACCGAAGCTTATGTCAGTGTAAGACAACACTACATAAGATCCACTAACAGCTGTAAATCATTACAAATGAGCAAAACCAACTATAAGAGTCATATTGGGAGAGGTATGCTGTAGACGTGTCAAATTCTTAGGTGAAGGTGACAGGTTGGTCTATAAGCCTCCAAACATACGGTGGCATCTACATGCTTTTTAAAGTTGAAATACTTTACTTGAAATATTCATTCTCCTGGCAAGTCTGTAGAATAAATCTGTGCAACTTATAAAGTCATGTAATATTCAATATTGACTCTACTATCAGAAGACTGGAGCAGACTATGCTGTTGATCTCTATGCAGTATCGAACTGAGCCTGCATGCCAAGTTTCTGCCAAATTAATTGCAAAGATCAAAGCACTGTGATTATTTCTCAGTGTACCTTGCTTGTAGTGACCTAGTCTTCTGCCTAGAGTTTTTCATGCTTTCTTGTCACTGAACACCGCTGAAATTACACAGCAGAACTGTGGGTGAGTTCTCATACACATCGAAGTTGGGTGGTTTCAAACATAAGAATACAAACAGGATTTTGAGATCTGTTTTATGTCAGGGCCACAGTGAAATTAAGATTTTTCAAAAGAAATTCCAAGTAACTCCCTTGCCATGGAATATGAGGGAAAATACAAAACTCCCCTTTGAGTCATACAGGATATTGAACTAGTATGTTGTTGACTCTATCTCTCAAGTCCAGAGTATTACATTATTTATATAAAGCAGACCAGCTCCAAGAGAAACTGTAAGAGTCTGGCCCCATTATCAGTGACTTGGGATGTTTTGCCTAGGGTCCAAGGATCAGCTACCAGACAGAGCAGTCTTTGCCAGAGCAGTAAACTATGACCACGTTACATTTCATGGCTACCTTCCACTAACAGTAGTGGTGCTGACTGTCTTATTGAATGATTAGTGGAAAAAAAATTGCAGTTCATCTAAACTAACTATGGACTCAATAGGGATACTTAATGACACATTACAGTCTTCCTCTCCCTTTCTCCCCATCCTACTAACCACACAGAGCAAGCAATAAATATAACCTATTTGTTTTTATGGTAATAGATGAAGTGAACATTATTACCTTTCCTTTCCTATCTTTTCCTCTTTCCTACAAAAGAACCAGCTTTTCTCTCAGATGTTCTCACTGAGGTTTATCTTTTTAAATTTAGAAAAAGTGTTCCTAACTGATATTAACATTGAAGTTTGCTGTTTCTATTTCAGACCTTGTGTATTTTTCCCAGCTTATATTAGCTGATCTAAGAAAACATATTACCTCTACATATGAATCTCATCCAAACTTCAGGCACTGACAGAGAACTGGAATACAGCCTACTGGTTTATAGGTGGATATATATTCTATCACATTTCAAATAGAGATATTGGTCTGACTTTACACCTTTTAAGGCTTTCAGACAGACTTAAGAGGCTTAAATAATAATGAATCAAGGCAAATGAAATAAATACAAAATGGGTTTGCCAAAGGTCAAACATGGCACATTCCTTCAGTGCTTCTCTTCAGCCAAGATAAAGGTGGGCAGACACATGTGATCCAGATAAACTGTGAGCCTCAGTAAGGTATTTAACATAGTGTCACAAGAAAAATCATTAGATAAGCTGTAAAAAAAAGTTTAAAAAGTAAAAAGAAAAACAATAACAAAACACAACTCATACAAGTCATTTAAGTAGCTAAGAAGTGGCTAAATGAGATAATATCTTTTAGTGAAACCTCTGTGCCTGCAAGAAGGTAAAAAAAGGAATTCTTTCACAGTTATCTTAGAAGCAGTCTTACTACTGGTTTGAGTGCTCATATTTGGCACAAAATGAAGCTGTGAGTTCAAGAAATTTTCTGGAGGATACAAAGGTTGTCATCAGCACAGGGAACTGAATTTCAAAGACAAAAGAAACAGATGACCTGAAGTACTGAAATAGAGAAAGTGGTACAAGAGGCAGGTCATGAATTTAGGATCTAATTAAAATTTTTTTTAAGCTGGAGCTTAAAAAATTTTGGAAAAAATAAGAGGAAAACTAGGTGGGTGCGTTAATCAGAGAGTATTTATGAGCATGGTACATCTCCAGAAAAGATAAATGTGGTTCTAAATTCAGATGGTTATATCAAAACAAAATTAGGAAGCATGTACTAGTACTCAGTTGGAATATGACACACAGTTCTTATTGCTTGTGTTCAATGAGACTGAAGAGAAGGGTCATGAGACCTATCAAGAGAATGAGTATGAGAAAAGTCCAAACTCATCAACCAATTTATCTTCAAAAAAGGAAGGAGAGGAGAGGTAATTTCTGCCATGCTTACCATGAAGCCAAAGGAAAAGTAAATTGTCTCTTGAGTAAATTCAGATTGTAAACTAAGAGTAAATTTACAGGACTCTGTGCAGAAAAGTTCTGGAATACCCTTCTACTGGAAATACCTGGAGTAAGAAACATAACTCATTTCAAGACAGATCTTGAACAAAGATCTTGACAAATTATCAGGGGGGTTATGCAGCTCGGTAGCCAATAATAGCTGAGAGCAGGAGGTCCCTCACGCTTGTCTCCCTTTCTCAGAATAAGTAGCACCTTACTTCCTTGTGTTTTTCTGTGCACCCAGTGGTGCCAGTGGAGGGATGAAGAATCTGTCCAAGAAGTGGAAGTGTTAAATTCTGTAACAAATTATATACACTACGAGTCCAACTTGCAGCTGGCTGAGTTCAGATTCCTGTGCAATTCAGTGTATTAAGAGCTTAGCTGGAATCTTGTCATGTAGCCTACCAGGTGTTCTTACACACCCACACTTCAAAAGGGGTGACAAAGAAATCTATTTATCTGTCAGTCACACAGTAGTACAATTCTGAGACAAGTTCTGTTATTCAACATGTCCTCTTTAGATGTATCCATTGTCTTGGAGGGGACAGTATTGAATTCTTGAAAGTCATACGGAAGTTATGTTCCAGTGATCTGTATTTGTCAGAGAATAACTGTTTCTCCGAAGCGAAGTTATGACATCAGCAGCACCTGCCAAAAATCATAGCAAAGATCAAATGTAGCATTCAGAGTTTGTGCCCTGTAACTGTCTGGTCATTCTGCCTAGTGTGTTGCAGACTTCAGAAAATGAGAGTGTGGGTTTGTTTCCACCCCCCCAACCCTGCCATTAAACTAATTCATAATAGCAGATGTCATCACTCCCAAATAAAAATGAGTGACAGACAAAAAGATTTCATCAGTTATTCCTGGCAGTTGGAGTCCACTTGAAAAGGGTAACCCAGAGGCAAAACTGACACTATTCAGTAATCACTCAAGAAATCCATACTTTGACAGAAGAGGAAGCTACTATGCAATCAAAGTAAGCATTTATATTCTTGTATTTTGGCCAAAGTAAAATTTTCTCTTCCTATCTTGATTATTAAATGCACCTTGACATACATGCATATACATTTATTTTATTTTTTGTTAAATCATGTGAATTTGAATAATGCTTTCTTCTTCTTCCCTCTATGACCTTGAATTCTGTATATTATGGTATACTGTATTGCAAGATAATCTGATCCTGACTGATTTATAAAATATCAGAAGTATCCTGCCGATGTTTTTTTGATTACTCTAATCTTGACTTCAACTATTAACCTGCTATTTGTTCCTATGTCTGGTTTTGGTATTATTAGAACTTCTGTGTTACACATAATTCAGCTGAAAGGAAAGTCACCTTAAAATAAACATGTAAGGGGATATAGATGCATTCTGCAAGGGTACTTAAAAACATTTTAGATCATACAGCTTATTTAAAAAAAAAAAAAAAGCACAAGATAAACAGTCTTTGAACCCATATACTGTACTGTTGTAATTCTATAATGCTGGAAAATGTTCTATGCCTAGCCAAAAAATCCCCAGTGAAGAGCAAAAGGAATAGGAGACTAATTAGCGGCCTGACAAAGATGAAATAGCTCATGGTCATGATATGACACAAGGGACCAAGTCCGGCTGAAATCAGAGATAATCTTTCCATTGTTTACAGTGGTCTTCAAAAAACTCTGAAGTATCTGTGGAAATTCTTTCAGAAATACATTCAATGTTAAAATTGGCTGAATCTTCAAATTCATTGAAAATTTTAAAATCAGCCCTATCACCTCCTTTAAGAAAGGAAACACTTTTTAAGGTAAAAAAAAAAAAATAAATCCTATCATTCTCGTTAACGATTTTACTGTTTCAGCAAACACTTCAGAAATAAGATTTTAAAATGTTCAAACATTCTTTTATTTTGTTGGTTGAAGTATTTTCCAATAAGAAAATACCCCCCAAAACATAAGGTTGGTTACTTTTTATTGGCCAATCTTATTGGTTTTTTAATTGTGCATCATTTAGATTAAAAATTGCTTTGACATTTTTCACAAAATATGTTCAGTTGACAGCTTTATTGAATGCATTAAAATAATTCTCATTAAGAAGTATTTAAAGTATTAAAAGGTTTTCAGAGAATTTCATTGCATACACAAGTATTATATCTCTATATAAAATACTGAATTTTGAAGACAAAGGCTAGCTCAAGACATGTATTAAATAGACTGAAAAAGGGTAGAACATGCCTCCTGAAATTTCAGAAAAGATTTCGTTCTTTTGCTTTTATTTTCGATAAAGCTTACTAGAAATACTTCTGTTGTTCAGAACATTAAGAACCATTTCTGACTCAAAAAATTTCTCTGACAAGAGTCCAAAGTAGAAATACACTTAAAAAGTGTGTAGAAGAGAAATTCCTTGCACTAGATATTTGTTCAAATTCCTGTTTGTACCTCAGTGGAGGTTGTCTGAGATTACAATAATTCAAAATATACAGACCACGAAAGGGCTAAGATGAGAGCATTTGGAAACATACTAGTTTAACATCTTTCCAAAACACATTCAGCCTGCAGATCAGATTAAAAGATAGACAGTTGTACCACTGGTTATTTCTATATTAATTTTGTGGCAGCAAATAAAAGTTGTGCATATAATATCTTCTAGCTAGAAGGAAATTTTTTCTCCCTTGCACTGAAGAGAACTCATCATTCACATTTTGAACCTCCTATAAACAAGGTCTGGAACAGTAGCTCAGAGGTTAAACCAATCTATTGTATGTAGATGTTATCTGTGTTTCACAAGTGATAGGCTGTCTTACAGATTGCTGCATAGACACATGATTTATGGTTTCATTATAAATGTAGGAGATTTTTCTTTTACAGTCCCATTAATTTTATTTACTATTACTTCTTCTTATCAACATTCTCCATAAATTAATAATTATTTAACACATTAATTAATTAATATAAATGATGAATTCTGTAAAAAACTGTTTTGTACACACATGCACATATTTCTGACAGTTAGATAAGCCACTGTAGCCATGTTTTAGTCTTACTTTTATTTAAATGTTGTTTTATCAGCATGGCTCCAAAAAAAGACAGCCAACTGTACTTCAAACAAGAAGGTAGGAATGCAGACATGATATAAAACACCATACAAAAATAGTCACTCCTCAACCTCCTTAGCTGAAGATTTACTAAGAGAGTCTGTCTTACATCAGTGTTATTTCCTTCATAGGAAATTAACTGCAGAGAGTTTCATAACATAAATTTTCAGCTCATAAACGATACACTGATTCAATTCTTCTGAATTAATCATTTTGAATCTATGGAAGTGCTGTTGTTTATTTACTTTCACATCAGTGGGAAAACATGTTAAAACAACCTGCTACTAATAGTCAGAAAGACATCTCCTTGTCTTTCTTTTTATTTCTCTGGAATGATACCGGCTATCTGAAATGAAAATAAATATTGTAAAGAACCTCTTTTCCTTGCTTGCTTTCCACCCAGCAGAACTGATGGAGTGACTCTAAGAAAGTGTGGTTTTTATTGACAAAGAAAAACTAACTGTCCTGCTAGCTTTTGAATCCTGAGGTATCTGAGTGAAAGAATCAAGAACAAGTTTGACAGAATTAAGTCTGATTGCCAGTTTAACTCCAATTTATGTTATTGGGACATCTAAAAAGAAAACAGAAAGTCACTCAACAACAAGAAAAGATGCTTTCTAGAACAATAATAAAAAAATCATTTGATACAAAGAAAACAAACAAAATTACTACGAAATCCAAGTCAAGCTCCTAAGTCGAACTTTTTAAAAAAAAAAGATACTATGAAGTATATGTGATGTCTAATCTCTATATATGGAGGTTGTAATGCCGGGCTCAAAGAAAGGATGCTTTCACACACCATAGCATGAGAGATGCTGGCTAATAATGTCAGACAGCACCATCTTCACAAATCTTACATCAAGAATCTGTCTTAGCAAGGACCACTGTAATACCATGTCATTGACATTCCTAGGAACTATTATCAAGTCAAATATTCTTGGCTTGCTCTTGTCCCATAGACATACCAGGCTAATGCAGAAGTACCTCCATCTTTTGACTACCTGTCTGACCACAGTTTGTTCCTCTGAGTGAAGCAGCCAAGATTTAAGGCAGTCAAAACTCCCATGGACACTCCCAAAATATAACCAACTTAGATGTTAGATAAAACCTGGAGTTTCTCTTTGAACCACTTGAAGAACACCTACTAGAACTTTGATAATCATAAAAACTTAATCTAATGAAAAGTTAATGTGTTATGGCAAACTCTTACATAAGGCAAAGTGTAATAGTGTTTGGAGGGCAAATCTACTCACACAGTTTGTCAGCAGCTTGCACTTGGCTTCTGAGGCAATGGGATAATTATATGAAGAGTGTCAAGTGGGCAGCTGCTACTGATAGAAGAGCCTTTAAATAGTGCAAAGACCCAGGTGACCTGCTGGTCTAGAAATGATGAAATAATCATATTCCATAACTCACTGTAACAAGCTATTACCAGAGCATTTATTCTAACACGGCTCAAAGCCTATAAAATTAAGATATAGATAGGGAATGTTCCAGTGTGTCCGTGACTTGCATACCTTTTTACAGGATGAAGCCTTAAATAATACAGTTATTTTAGGGCCTCGAAATGAGACAAAAGATCATTAAAAGATTACCCTTATTCCCATTTAGACCACATCATTGATAAACAAAGCAAGTTTAGCAAAAGGTGGTGGTAGAACTGCTGTACTCGCATCAGTGTCACAACTCCTGCTGTATCCCACTGTGTAGATCACAGCAAGGGAAACACCAGAAAACTGCTATTTGCCTCAGAGAAAAATATCTGATTGATTCGGTGATATTGCAGCTCTTGCTGACCTTGCTGTGAAGAGGACCAGTACCCTAACCACACAAGCATGTCTGATACTCTGTCACATAGGAGATTATATTGCATGAACTAACCAGGTCACACTTAATAATCCAGCTGGACTGTGCCAGTCTTTAAGAAACTGAACAACTCTGTGGAAAAATACTGTATCTGGAAATGGTAGAGATTTTTCTTTTTGTTAAGCAAGTTTCAGTCCAGTCAGACTTAATGCTGAGTTTGGCAAAATTATATGTTACTATAGTTCTTTCTAAAACCAGGTTTGTAAAAATCATTGCACATATAAAATGTTAAAACTAGGAAGATGCCAAGATCTTACTTACGTGCCCTTTCAGAACTTCAGGAGTTTGAAATACAGTATTTGATAGGAAGACCTTACACAAGTTTGCCTTGCTGTGTTGCATCTGACTATCCTTTTCCTCTAATCTTCTGATTACAGCATTGCACGAGTCAAAGGTTTCCTCAGATCACCCTACATTAGAATAGTCTTCATAGTATTTATCAAGGATAGCTCATAAAGTATGCCATTGTCCATGAAGCAAACTCACAAGTACATATCAGTCTATGAGGCATTAATTCATCAGCGTAACAGAGTGAACAGTCAGCAAAACTATCTAGTGACAGTAGAACATAGATGAACACAATGAAGTAAAGAGATGCTATAGGAACCATCAAATTATGTGCTAATCTAGTAATATAAAACTCAGGAGCACGGGTTTTGGAGTTTTTTATTTCTTTGCATCCTCCCACTTACTGGAGGGGCTTAGTGGAGGACAGTGATGCAGGAAATCCTGCCTCACAGTTGGGGTAGAGTGTAATGGTTTGTTGGTAACTTATTTAACTTCATAGCAAAGCAGTATTTGGCCAGCAACAAATACAGTACATGATGCAGCTTTTCTGATTATTTCCTTTGGGAATAAACAACAGAACTTAACTTTTCAAAGGATGATTAAGATCTGATAACTAATGTATATTTGGGAATATCATCAAGTGCCTCAGACGTGCTGAGAATTTTAAAACCCTCCATGTTTGAATACTTTGCATTTCATAAGGAGAAATTCACCTCATTCTTGTCCTTTTTCTTATTTACTGGAGTTAATCTCTATGTTTTAACAAGTTCTACTTTTAACAGTATTTAAGACTGAATTTTTGTACCTGATATAATCTGGAGTAGTAAAATGAATCATTTAAAAGCAACATATTTCCCTTGGATAACAAATATATATGATGTCTTTTAAAACTACAGGAAGTAGAAACAGGGAAAACCCTTCACAACATCTCATCTGAACTTCAGTGGCAATGGCACTGTATTTCAAAGTATTTTTCGCAAGTTCTTCCAAAACCACTTAAAATCTTGCACATACTGAGGCCTCCACAATATTTCAGTGAACTGTGTCATGCATAGTCATTACTCAGAACCAAAAATATAGGTACACTCTGTAACTATCTCCCAAGGCCTGTTTCTGTGCCTTATATTTTGCTTCAAGGCAGAGTAAGCATCAGTTACCTATTCTTCTCAGGTGGCATACTTTGTTTCAATAGCACTTCATGAGAAAGTAATTGCAAGGGGCTCAACGACACAGCATCTCCCTGCGATTAGGCTCCTGACTGCTCCGACCTCCAAATTGCTTTTCAGAAAATGAGCAAGCATATCAACTTTAGATGCTACAAGATGGCTGGCCATAATGCAGAAGGGCTGAAAGACTTCTGGGAAAAAGTCATCCAAGAGCAAACTAAGCAACGAGAAGATGAAGAGTCTAGGTTAAGCAAAAGCGCCCTGAACAAGTAAGTGGTATTTTTCCTTTTGCACAAGATAGCAAGGCATGTCATCATGTGCTTTAAAATAAGGTAACCTGCTATTGTACTGCTTTATTCATAGCACAGATTGTGTTTTGGATCTTTGGCACTTTTCCTCCCACAGCTGCTTGTCTCATATTTCCATGGCTCTTCTGCATGGAAACTCAGACACCCCTCACCCATGAACCTCATGAGCATTCTTCAAAAGCCTTGGAGCATAGCCACATAAAAATAAAGTGCTTTAGCACTACAGCTTGTGACAGCCAGAAAATATCAGGATTTTTACCTGGAACTGGTACAGCTACACAAATAAATAAAATAGAATTACATTACAGAGACAGGCAAACCAACCATTCAATGTGTAACATAAACAAATCCATAGCATCTTTATCATGCTTAACAGCCCTTTGCAATATATAAGGTGCCTTACAGTAAGGTTTTCCTGTCCCATGACACACATTTCATAAGCATTGCTATTATACGGCATGAAAAATAGGATATTAAATTTTTCTTTTTTCCTTCAAAAACACTACAACACAACAGGTATTGCCAAGAACAAGCTGTGATTGTGATACAACTACTCTACAAGTATGGTAGGCTGCTTCAAATACTTGCTCAACCTTTTGTACCTCAGGATTTTGAACCAGAGTATCCCACATACTAAGTGAATTGCCTGACTACTAATAGACAGAGAAAGAAGATAAGAAATACCTGTGACTCTAGTGTTTTTCTGATGGGCTTTCCTCCTAAAGTTGACCAAGGTTTTCCTGCATATACTCTTCTCAAAACTGGGACACTTACGTAGATCTATTTTAATTCAACAAACTGGAATGCAAGGGCAAAAGGCTGCTTTTAAAAAAACTTTCCAGGTACTGCTCTGACCCTAGTGCCCAAGGAGGAAGGTACTATTGTCATTTTAAAGATGATGAAGTCAAGATCTGGACAGGCTTGGTGTCCCAACAGGGTCAGATGTAGACAATCCTTCTCCCAGTATCCTACTCCAGCTACCCAGTAATACTGCGAAACCCAAATCATCAAGTTGCTGGAGAAAAAACTTCTGTGATAAAACCCAGGGAAGTGTTCAGCTGCACTGGAAACCTTTGTCACCCTAGCTTCACAAAAAAATATCCCAAGAAGACACTGCAAACCAATTGCAATGAGGAGTGTAGATAATAGTTTTAACATCACAAAGTTAAAAATTTTAAAAGCTTTTATAAGATCTTCTCTGAGTAGACAGAAATGCAGCAAAAGGACTTTGAATATGTCTTAACTGACTGGTCACAAC
>WUAM01000263.1:4608491-4622477 GCA_024336885.1 Actenoides hombroni
ACAACTGAAATAGACCCAAGCAAGGTCATTCAAGGTCACTTGAGCAAAGCCCAAGTACTTTGTGAAGCATTCCCTAATGCGAAAAAAAGATAATTTCAGGAGGTATTAGACACTCTCTACAGATCCACTACTTCATGTTAAGGGGCATCTGAGAGAATTAGATTGTTCTAGTACAGGCAAGTGCTCCCTCTGTGACACCTAGGACATTAGAATCATACAATCATGGAAAGGCTAGGGCTGGAAGGGGTACTTTCAATGGCAAATTTTTACTAACCAATTGTACCAATTTTTTGAGGCTTAACTACACAAACATGAGAATTGTGAAGCCAAGACAGGGTAGACCAAATGAGGAAAGTTTTAAACACAATCTGAAATCAAACTCAGAAGCCGAACTAACACAAGCATCCATGTGAAACAGCTAATACTAAGTTATTCTCAGATGGATGCGGTTCTTTTTAACACAGAGATGTAACATCAAAACCCGCATATTCCATGTATCTAATCCTATAGCATTGCTGAGTCAGGTGTTTCTTAACACTATTTCCTTTGGAAAATGAAGCAGCCAGTAATATCTTGCAGTGGTGCCTAGTGGTTTTCTTTTCTGTCTGTACTATCCTTGTATCTTGAAGCTATGTGGCTCCTCTTACATGTGACATAATTCCTTTCCTTGAACGCATACAAATTCTATAGAGATTCTGGTTACAAAATGGTGGGGGTTTTTTTCCTGTTTTTTTCTTCAGAGAGAAATCAAATGGAGATGTTGAAAGTTCTGCTTGCTCTTCTCCACATCATTTTACAGTAAACTTTGAGGTTTGGGGGGTGTAATTATGTTTTTTAGTTTACACATTTGAATGACCTTACTGGGTAGACAGTACTTCTGTGTGGCTTTGAGAATACCCCAGAGGAAAAAACAGCTCTTCACACTGACAGTATTTCAGCAGTTGTTTGACTCATTAGGAATCCAGCAATGTCAACCACTGATAGCATCAGCACTATCCCTTTCTCCCCTGCATTCCCAATCTAGCAAGCTAGAGAGATGTGTAGATGGTAAATAAATACGGGACAAGTGCTATGGTGATGAAAGAGAGGAAAGCTTCAACCCTGCTGAAAAGCTCACGACACATCTGAAGGATTTGGCTCAGTACTTAGTAAGCACTTGTTCTCTCTTTGCAGACTCCGCCACGAATGGACTGTGTGGCTGGAAGGCCGAGCAAGACAGGTCTAGGCACAAACAAAAATGAAGAAAGAACAGATGACGCTATTGTTCCTCGAGGCTCTCTTCTCTTGTCAGATAAAACTGTTTCTTAAAGTTACCATGAAAACAGCGAAAACGTTGGGTCTGGCTCTGGCCTTCTACATGCACCTATAAACCAGCAGTTACACTGCTGAACAAGTAAAAGGTCAGAATCCCTCCCTTCTACTAACTAGAGCTACTAATAAAATCCTAGTGACATTCACTGCAAAATAATCTCAAAAAAATGCAAAGGGATATATGAGTAGCAGACACCTTTAGTTCTCCATTATGTATTATTACTGCTATGCAGCAGGACTTTTTTATGTAACTCTGCATTTCCAAGTGACAAAAACATATTGCTAGGAAAGAGGATAACTTGTTTAAAAGGAATAACACTTTTAGACAGCTGCATGCAAAATTGCACATTTCAATTTACAGAGCTCACAGAGTCTGTCTTACTGCATATATAAGCTGTTCTGCCTGTCTTGATGAACCACACTGAAGGAAGCTAAGGATTAGTCTGATCTGCTGGACAGAAGGAAAAATATATTCTTTAATGGAATCAGAGGGAAAAAAGAGATTTTCTAATCAACACGTAAGAAAATTTACAGATCTTAATCATTAAATGAACAGAGGAAAGGATTTTGACTTTCATGTGATAGGTAAGAAAAAGACTATTGAGGTTATTATGAACCAGCCTGAGAAATGTCAGAGCAAGTGAGTATGAAACAAAGTTTTAAATAGAAAGCAGTGAATCAGTTCATCATAACAGCACAGGAACGCTTTGCAAGGTATCACTTGCTATACCTGCTGTGCAACTAATCCAAACACTTGCTGCCTTTCATCTTCTTCTAGGTCAGGTGAAATGCACAGAGTAAACACAGGGTAATAATAGTGTGTTCTCTTTACCTATATATCTGTGTATCTAAATACCTTTTGCATTAAAACATTTACTTGTTATTTCTTAATTAATTTATCTGATATGTAAGAGAAGAGTCTGAAGACTACAGAACTAGTTTTCTCTAACAGTACTGAGACAGACAGAATTTTGCTTTGCATCTTACACTGAATTAGCAGAAAGGAGTATGTTTGATAAATTTCAAAAAAAACCCCAAAAATTAAACTATTTTGACCTCACAGAGATTTTTTTTTTTAACCTTTTAAAACAACATTTTATTGAACTACACCATCTTACAGAAAGTTCCCACTTTCACATAGTCACATTCTCTTACAGAAAAAAAAGCATCACAAAAATATTGATATTCCACAAAGGATTAAAACAATTAAAAGCTTATAAAATGTTCTTTGATTATTGAAAACTGGAGGGAAGGTAGAATCAGTCTCTTCTCATATAACCCAACCCCAAAAGCATTTGTTTCTTCCAGTGTTTTTTTTTCTATGAGAAAATCAATGCTGAAAAATAATAAAGTTGTAGCCTTTGTAGACAGGTCTCTTTCTTCTGTCTTCATTTATTTCCCACTATTCTCTAAAAAGTTCTTTTGCTGCCAGACAAGTTAAACATAACTTGAAGAAGATCAAACAGGACCTGAGTCTGCTGCCATTTACACCAAGTACCTGGTAGTTCACTGTTCTGTAGCAGTAGGTGAAGGACATAGGGCCTGTTGAAATGGAGAAATGCCAGAATCCCCACTTCTGAAAATTGGATCTTATAGATTTACTAACTTAGTCACTGCTTTATGGTGGTGTAAAGCTATCCACACCAGTGCAGTTTACCACTACTCCATGTCAAGAAAACCTGGCCCATTAAGCATTTATTGTTCTTTTACATTTAATGTCAATGTTTTTCATTATTAGGAACACTTTTGTGACAGTATATCTGACTGTTTATGAAGTTTTATATGACACAGGCAGAAGACCACATAAGTAGATGCAGTTCACTCACAACAATTTCCAGCACTCCCCAGTACCCAAAAAACACCTTAGGTCCCTGACCAGTAGTTTTTCCATCAGAATACTCTGAGGAGGCTGAGGGATGTGTGAAATCACTTCCACTACAAGCAGGCAGCATCATATTGACTACTTGCCAAAGGTGTTGTACAGGTATTGTTTATCTTCACAAGTACATGGAACCCATTTCAGTCCTCAATGGGTTTCTGATACACCCACCACAGCACAGTGTATATCACAAGTGTGAAAGACTAAAATCAGCCCACTTTTAGTCAAAACCAGCTCTCTGTGAGTTCCTCAAGTGTATAAGCATTAGTCATACTTACCTAACACATATTTTACAGGACAGCAGTATCCTGACACCTCCATGATATTGAACACCACAGGTTTTCTGTTCCCAAATGTGGATGTTCATCCATTTTTCACTGCTACTGCTCATACAACTAGAGCACGAAAGGAAACACGTACTAGAAATAATAAAGTCTAGCAGTCAGATGTAGTCAGATATGCTGCCTGCAAATTGCAAAACTGAAGGCAGACAGTAAGGTGATGGATAGCATTTTGTCCTTTTGCTTTAGTTTCTGAATTGTTGAAATGCAAGCCTGGATTTAGGCATTTTAGATATGCCTGAAAATATCAAGCCTGGCTTTCATTAAAAAAATGAAACTAGCAAACAGAACCCAGTTCAATTTGAATATTGAAATATTTTAAAAAATCTATCTCATTCATATACATAGCCCCCACTGGTGAAACAGAATATCTAGTGAGCATAAGCTGCTGGGAAAGTAGGTCTCTTCAACTGAACACAGCATTTTTTTCCTCCCTTGTAGTTAGTTTCTCCTCCTTTCCAATTAAAAAAAATTAAGTAAAAATTTAGATTTAGATTACATAAATCATATTTGAAAGGTGGACTAGCTTCTTGAGAATAAAAACTAATTTATCCAGATTTTTTTTTTCCTTGGCATTTATTTATTTTAAAAATTGGATTTGAGTATCAGTTATTTTGCAGAATCAGCAGCACCCTGAGCCTGAATTATCAAGATGTTACCATGCCTTACATTAACATGTAAGCCACTAATTTCCCAAAGACAGTAAAGAACAACTAAAATTGTACAGGTAAGGTCAGAGACTAGTGTTTTTGGTCATGGGACTTTAAACATGTGATATATGATTCAGTAAGTGTGGATCATGTCTATGAGGTAATGCATTTAAGCTAGCATACTAATGTCAGCTGCAGAACACAGGCTTGGCATGGACAAACCAATGTGCATGGCAGATGATATGAACCCATGCTACACTCATTTACATGGTTACTCTTCAGGGCTGCATCTGATCTGGAAACCAGCGACAAATGCTTGAGAGAAAGGATCATTTTTTAAAACCACCTCTGAACCCTGGCCAGTTGTTGAAGTCTGACTTAAATCAAGGCAGTCAAAAGGTTGAATATAAACCACATTGAGGTGCAGTCTGACTTAATTTGGACAGCACCCAGAAGCACTCACACATTCAGTTACATATAGGACATGTTTAAATAAGCAGCAGCTCAACATCTGTCAGCTGCTACACTTAAATTAGCACTTAAATTCAGAGCAGAAGATTTTTTTTTAAGTGAAGCTCTTGCTTGTCTGGGCTTACCACACACTGGTTTGGATCACAGAGAAAATTTAAGGCATGCAAACCAGACTTCTTTCAGAGGAAACTAAACCAGACCAGAAGGCATGCTCCAAGAGCACACCAAAGCACCCTAACCTCTACAGATCTGAGACAAGCACTAGCTCTTCAGACGGTTTTGAGACACCTGCATAGTAGGGATATTCAGGCCAACTAACCAAATTAGATTGTGTCTGACATAAACTCCCGAACCATGCTTAGTCTAATGTAGGGACTTCAGCAACAGCCACTTTGATCTACTGAGCTGCTGCCAGTGATGTACTGAGTCACTTCCTCATGAGTATAACCGAACCAAAACAGTAGAGATGGGATCAAAGGACATTAATGTGTTTCATGTAGATCTAAAGGTGGACCTTAGCAGATACAATGACGGAGCTCGGGAATGATGATTTAATTATATAGCCATGCAGCATGCATAACTATGCACAACTTGGTCAACTGACCTACTGGAGCTGCATGTGTTGGAACAGAGTCTACCCACTCTACAATAAAACAGCATAGATTTGGCTTATGGAACCATAAAACAGCTATGTGTGGTTCAGTTCTACAGTTAAATGACAAGAATATGAGGATAATTACCAATTTCCTAGCCTAAATGTTCCTCCTAATTACAAACTGGCTGTGTCCTGAGGGAATCTGTTCTCTAACTTGTGTATTAAACAGCACTTGACTGTGGCTTCACTGCCACAGTGTGAATAAGGAATAGTAAATCACATAAAAAATACTTGTGGTTTGAAAAGGGCAACTGTAGATAAATAAGAATGAAACAAAGAGCTCTGGAAAATCTTATACTTCTTGAGGATGCTTCCCTTCATGAATTAAGCATTACTATACTATTATTTCTTGCAGAGAAGGATGGGAGTTACCCATGGTGTTATGCATTTCAGACAAAATTGCACTCAAAAATTCAGTAGTCAGGTCTGACATACAAAAATCTACTTATTTCTCCCATTTCCCATCTATTTCAGCTGTGTGTATTTACCCGTGTGTTATTTAGTGGCCAGAGTTTCAAATATATTTCCAGCTAAGGTGAACATAAAGCAGTGAAAATTCCAGTCCCAAAAAGGAGAGACTGACAAGTATGCTGTAAAGGTCTGTATTACCAGAGAAGGCAAACTTCACAGACAGGTTGCTATGTGTTACCTCCAAGTGTACTTGTCTCAAATGACATTCCTTAGATGAAATAATAATTTCCTACTAGTAACTATTGAAATGTGAGAGACTACTGGCCTAATCTTTACCTGGTATTCAGCACCAGTTTTCAGCCTCAGTGGGTCTACTCACAATAGTATGACTTTAGAGGTTCATAATCAGGATCACTGTATTTTCAATAGCAAACAGCAGCAGCAGCAGGGAGAGCTGTAATTTCAAACAACTACAATAATGAAATAATCATCTGACAAAAAGCAAAGGGGAGAAAAAGATACATCTGCAAATCTGAAAGATAATATTTAGTTTAGCTATTTTGCACAATTCTTTAAAGAATAGCACCTTAGTGTTTGGTTTCTACTATGACTATACTGCACATCCAACATGAATATTGGTGCCATTTGATCAGAACTGTAACTTCCCAGTATATTTTGACTGTTCAGCCATAGGGAACTGTTAAAAAAAAATAGACTCAATACTGTAAAGTTCTTGATTCTATTAGATATAGTATATAGTACAGAGGAATCAGAGGAATTCACAGAGGAATTCGCAGAGGAATTCACAGAGGAATTCACAAAGGAATCTGTGAAATAGTGATTAAAAAGCTCAGTCTGTACTGGTTGTTTGCAAAAGAAGCAGAAAATTATGTTTCCAAAGAGATTTTGCTATAGTTATTGTTATTTTTCTCCTTCTAATGTACAAATCTAGCACACAATTGCATCACTGTTGTTAAGAGTTTGAGGAAGCAGTATAAGCTGAGTCTAATTAGGCAGGGAAAACATTATTGGAGCAGCCAATGGTGTTACTTCAGACCAACATTTTGAAAAATTACCTGTGTTTGACCTGATATCTTAATTTTAGTTATTTCTGGGCAATGTTGATTCTACTACAGCTTCTCTTACAGAAATTTATTCTGTAAGTTTTGTGCTTTTATGTATATTCTAATAACTGAACAAACCTACACAATTGTTCATTTTTACATGCAGAAAGTTCCAATGAACATTGACTTATATTGTGGCAGTAGAGGTCTTGTTAGAGCAGTTAATGATAAACTGCTAAATAATTAATTGATAATTTGCATCTTTTTGGACAGTACATCACTTAACTGATTAATGCCTCAATCATTAAAAATGTATTTGTAATAACAAGACTAACAGTCACTGAAAATAAGTCCTACAAGCACTAAGGACAGTCTAATCTAAAATATCAGAAACAGCAGTTATTATCCACCATCTCAAATGAACACTTAATAACCTGGAACTAAATCCCTTCAGGCTCTATTTATGATATGTACACACTTCTGCAGCAGTGATGACAAATACTGCATTTTCCCAGAACTAATGACCCCTCTATAATATGTACTAGAGGGCTGACAATAGTGTGGAATGGGCCTGTCAACAAACTAGCAGAGTGTAGCCATGTTTGAAAACTTCTATGCTGAAACCACAGGCAAATTGCAGTACTTCCAACAAATAATAAGCCCCTCTGGAGCCGTATCAAAATTCTGTAGCATGTGTTCGGTGAAGACAGTTTCTGCATATGCTTTTTTTATTTTTGGTTTGGTTACCTTTGGCCATTACAGATAATTAGGAGCAATACATGAAAGAAATTAATATGTAACACTTCACTGTGTTCTGACAAAATACTAGTCTCTTATGGGATGTTTTGTTGCTTTATTTGGTGGATACACTAAAGAATATCCTCTTTATCTCAAAACCAAAACTTTTTTTTTTTAATTCCTAGGCACCTCTGAAGAAGATCTCAAAGCAGATACAGGTGTATGCTACAGCTTTGCTGCAGGGATTTTGACAGAACTTATTCAATATATCACTACAAAGATTAAGGATGCAGAAACTAAACATACCTTAATCTACATTAGTTGCTATGTTTATAGTTTAACACAGACACTGCCATTACATACTCTGGAATCACAAGGGGAAAGGGCCAGTCCTGATGACAAGGCTAGCATCTTTCCCAGCAAGCTAGTAAGTTGTAATACTGACTAGCCCAAATACTGCTAGATTTGAGCCATTGCTTTCAACAAAAACCAGAAAATTTGAGCAGGTACACTGCCTGGTTCCATCACTGCTGTCTTCTCTTCCAGGTACCCTCTTACCCGGAATCCCTGGCACTCAGTTGCAAAGGTTCCTATCCAAGTGCAAATTCTCCTGGCTGCCAGTCCTCAATGCATCTTAAGAAAGTCTGGTATTTCTATTGGCAAGTAGGCAACAAGAACTCACAGCTAGGCTGCAAGATTTTTCAACATAGTGTTAAAAACAGAGTATTGAAACCCAAATACAGGTTCTTTACCCAGTGTGCAAAAGCCAATCAACACATAGATTCAAGATACTTGGTTTACTCCAGTTCTGTGCAGAAAAGGGTGCTAGGCAATAATTAGCAAAGCTGGTGCACCTTTTGAGAAGTAAGCCAGATCTTACGTACAAAATGACAACAAAGAAACGACAATAAAGTGAATGATTGATTAGTCATTGTCACTCCTAACTTTACATATGAAACCAGAAATTTACTATTTTCTTATCTCCAGATATCTGCTGTCTTTCAGATTAGTTCAGCAAAGCCAAGATTTTATGCCCCCCATCACCAACTACACAAACGCTCCTGGCTGCTAAACCTGGAATTTTTGTGACTGTTGACCCTTTTCTTTTGACAACAAGAGCTTTCTTTATGTTCTCAAGAGACAAGGTCAAATTTTCACTGGGAAAAATATGTCCCTATAGCATGAATTCTAGTCAATGTGACAGGCTTCTTGAGCTATGCTCTGATCTGGCATGTAATTACTGTGTATTCCTTACCTGGAAGGTATATCTCCTAAGGTGTAGAACAGTTCTTGACTTGCACAAATGTGTTTTCTAACAAGATACTAATACTCGGAAGATTTGTCTCAGAAAATTTTTTAGTAATTGAAAACAAATAGAAATAAAAGCAATCAATTATGCCTTACAATGTTCCAAATTACTTCATGTCAATTAACATGTCAATTAAAAAGTAAACCAAGATAAACACACATATGGGAACTTTATCTGTGTGACATATAGTTTTTCTAGCAGCAAGATTTAATCATTTGTAACTGAAACAATGCAAGCCTTCCACATGGACGACTGGAATTGCAGTTAAAAATAAATTTTTCTGTTCCAGAGAAAAGTACATTCAGATTCACTATCCTAAATGCTTCAGCAATTCCAATTTCAAGTTTAGGAAAATGTCGGTTTGTAATGCCCCATCTCCAATCTGGAGGAAACACAAACAGAGCGCTGTCTCTTGGTTTCTTAATATTTGATGTTCTGCACAATTGCACCTGGCTGTTTGCCAGCCATAGGAGGAATACATCAGAGAGAAAAACCATGCTAGGGAACATACAGCACTGATCCAGTACATCCTCCCAGCAGACTCAGGTACACACATTCTAGGAAGCTCTAATCACAAAATAAAGCTGCTTCCAGAACAAAAGGATTTTGTTATTTTGGTTTGGTTGTCTGTTGTTTTCGGTTTTTTTTTTTTGACAGGGACTGGAAATCTATCCTAAGTAAGGTCAAAGAAAGGACAATCAAGTCCCCATGGTAGTCTTGGCAAGCTGAGCTTCTGCTCCCCCAGTTTGGAACCAAGTTTTGCCTTTTCCTGATGGATGTGTTTTACACCTCTGTATCTGTGCCACTGAGGCCAAGCTCCATCATCTTCTCCAAGTTCCAAAAAGACACACAGATCTATGCAACAAAGCCATGTAAGGAGGATGACTACCCAGGGCAGGTGCCTCCACAAATGCCATCCTACTAGCAGGACTAAGAGCCAAAGCTACCTCCTGATCTTGTTTCACCTCACTTTTCACAGCTTCCCTTGGCTACTTAAAGCTGCTTTTCAAGTGATTAGGAGTAGCAGAAACAACCTGTTAAGTCTATGAGTAGCAGGGTGGGAAGGGGCTCTGAGGACAGGAATATAGATACATCCTGACTTTCTCTTCCCTGTTACTGTGAAACTGCATGTGACAGAAGCTGCTTCAGAACCGCTGACTGCTCTCGTATCAGCCCCAAATGCAACCAGCTGCGGCAGCAGGACAGTCACAGGACAAATCCTAGTCATTTCACATGAGGGAAATTTTCTCTTCAGTGTTCCCATGCAGCTCTATAACAAGAGGAGAAACACAGAAGCAAGAGAGAAATGGAAGATGGAAATTAAAGTCAAGACAACAGTGCCAGGGCAGAGTACTAAGCAGGGCAACAGCTGCTCTGGAGCCAAACAAAAGATCCAGAAAATAAAGCTTTTAAACCATTATTGTATATTTCTTTAGGCAAATAAATGACTGTTCAAATGAAAATATTGAACACATTCTTTGAAGTCTGCTTTCTAAGGTGTCCTTTTCCCTTATGTTAACATTCTTCAGAATTTATGGCCAAGTTCTTATTAAAGCCATATTAACACCCAAAAAGCACAAAAGAACACTTGGTAGTGTCAAACCCTGGTATTAAAATTTCATGGACTATCCTTCCTGAAATTCATAATATTTTTTTTAAAAAATCAAGAGACCAATCACTAAAAGTGCTGAGTTCTTATTGTTCTGGAGCTCCAGGCTTTGGGGCTTTTTCCTACAATTCTGCAGGCTTCAAACATCTTTTATATCTTAAGTCCCTAAACAGCCTTATAACACAGCTTTTAGTCTGGTTTTAGTCTTTCTAGCTCTAGACACTTTTACTAAAAGAGCTGGAAATATCCTGATACGGTCTTAAGAATTGTCAGTGCTGAATATGTTACAGTCAGCAAATTATTACATAGCAAACAAACATGACAAAAAACTATTTATTTTATGCCTTTTCCAACCTAAATGAGTCTGTCATTCTATTCCACCCCAGAAGCAAATTGCTCCATAGACTACTTTTATTAAAGAGAGACTTTTGCTAGTTCCATCCTTAGGAGCTCACAGAGTCACACAAAGCAATTGAGCCAGTGTAACAATGTAACTTACCAGAAAGGCCATGTGTGTCAAACAGCCCTGCCCCTGCCTCTGCTCTGCCTCTTCCACCCTGAAGCTGCAGGGCTATGCACATCCCTAATGCAATCCTCTACCATTGCAGAAACTCAAACAGAATTTTCCTCAGTGAGACTTCTGCTGGGTTAGCGAGACTTGGCTAGCCCAGAACACGTCTCCGTGGGTGAGAACAATGAAACATCATGTAAGTGAAACTCGGAGTGGATCTCCAGTGAGAAAGAGGTATGAGGCATATCTTCACATTCAGATCGCCTAATGCCACACCTCACTGGGGACATTGAATACTCTGCATCCATACCAAGTAATTTCACAGCACATGTGAAAAATTAATGTGCAAAAAATTATTTGGATTCAATGGTCTTCAATATCTATGGGGACATCCAGAAGAATCACCTATCACTTCACTGCCTTTAGCCTTGGGAATTGTGTAACTTGTTTCCAGACACCCTGGAAGCTCCCCTGGAATCAATGCAGAGTATAGCTTCTTACTTACAGATTTATGGTGGTAAGTCTGAACATACGTCCACGGTATGTTGCCCCTCTGTCTTTATCATTCAATGATTTGTGTGACCTGAGGATGAGCAATCACCTTTTGGTTAACATTTTCTGGCTGCAGTCTTGGTGAGGCTTTGAGGGTTGACTGGGAAATCCTTGCTTTCAGAGGATTCAAAACTATGAGACTAGTTCTGGCTACATAGCAGCAGAGGAAATCTGGCAAATTCATAATAAATCTCAATTGCTTAAGTGTGACTCCTCGATGAGATTAGCAGGACTGGTGAAGAGTCCTGACTTTTAAAAATTCTCTCTTCATTGGCAGTTTCAGAGTCCAGCATTAATGACCTTTGAGTCACACTACAAAACATAAATATGTGTCAGCTAGCACAGTAAAGGTGCCACAGAAATGAGTAAAATAAAATTCACTGTTTATGGAGTTACTGAGAGTGCATGAAGAGAGACAAGGAGAAACAGTCATTCTCAGTAGCTTTATGTTCAATTCAAAAGATCGTCTGAGATTCAATTTGCAAAGAATTGAGATTTCTATAAAATTTACATCAAGGGAGTAAGTAAAAGCAGGAAGTTATTCAAACGGAGCTAGAAGATAAACTGGGAAGGAGTGTACAGACAACATTTAACATTTCTTTGTCTCCAAAGAAAGGAAGTATCGTTAAAAGATGCAGCTTAGCAATTCTCACATGGAAAGAGAGTAACACAACATAGTTCGGTTCCCAAAACTCAGGGAGCTTTTGCTTTGTTAGTTAGGGATAGGCTAATAAACTTGGGTAACTAAATTCATACTTTAATTAGCACTTTTCCACAACTGCCAAGTAATATACTGATATTATTTTACTACTCCCTGAAGAAAGATTTTGTTCTATGATAATACAGTACTTCAAGAGCATATGAAATATTGCTTTTTTTGAGGAAGGCCTAAAAAGATCCTAAAATTTCATGTCAAATTGTATTTGTGAGAACTGTGTATTTTTAAAAAATCTGTTGAAAAACCTCAACCATTCTTTCAACAGCACAGATAGCTTAGATCTTCAATACAACCAAATGTAAGATATGCTTTCTGTTAAAAAATAAACTTTGTGTAGGCATAGACTGTCATAAAAATTATAACTAAATTTGAACAAAGTAAAATGCTGAGCAATAATTAACACAAATATTATTTACATGTTCAATGTATTAAACAATGTTCCAAATATCAATATTAAATACAGCATATGCTTCTGTAAAATATTTTAGCAATTATATGTATAGATTTTTCCCCACTTACAATTTCACAGTATTATTAATAAAATCTACATTTTTTATGAGTTTAAAGCAAAAGGAGAGAGAGAAGTATCAGAATTCCTGGATAGGTCTGATTCTTTTTTTTTTTAAAGAAATTAAAACTAAATGGTAAATTCATTTGTTCTCTTCCAAACAGCTGCTACCCTGTGGCGTGAAAACTGGCCTATTTGTGCGAGACAAGGCAGAAGTTCCAATTTTTGGTTTTTTCTAGGGCTCCCACAGAGATGTGTTGGCACATTTAGTACTGCAGCAACTAATTGTCAGTCCCCGTTTTCCATCTCCCAGGTTCTCAGGCTCCCAGTCCATCTAAGCATATAGGTATTATTTGGTGAACTAGCTTAAGCCAAGAGTGAAGGTTTTGTGATAAAATGTGAGTCTTTGACCTGGGACAACCGAAGTACAGATGCAATTTCCATTCTGTCATCCTGGCTCAGAAATGCAGTAACCTGCAGCTGGTAAGGAGAAATGAGCAGGTGGGGGTCATAACAACCAAAATTCCTACAGCTAAAGCCACAATAGCTGACCTGTTGGAGCCCTAAACCCCCAGCTGAAGCTGTCACAGAGAGCCAGCCTGTGTGAACCATTTTGGTCAGCACTGAGGAAAAATCAGGGTTTGTCTACACAGCCCAATCAACCATTTTTCATATTTATTAGAGCAAATAAATTGTCAAAGGTGCCAAATCTTAGCCCTTGTAGGATGGCAAGAAGGATGAAATGAGGCACAGGAGGAGCTAAAACACTGAACCCTTCACCAGGAAGGCACTACAAGAAATTCACTCCTCTGCCTCATAAATATGATTGTATTGTTTTGATATCTGAAACCAGGCAAGGATTAAGAATTTAACACAATAGAT
Organism: Actenoides hombroni; assembly: GCA_024336885.1. NCBI lineage: Eukaryota > Metazoa > Chordata > Aves > Coraciiformes > Alcedinidae > Actenoides > Actenoides hombroni. The sequence goes on from WUAM01000263.1 coordinate 4,622,101, forward strand.
AACTGGACTTCTCAAACCTTCATGAAACTGAGATATATTTGTTTATACATGGTAGTTATCTGATTTATTATGTCTTTTAATGTACTTGTTTTCTCTCCAGATGAATCAAGGACAAGTAAACTGGAACAGAGGGAAGAGTGCCACAGCTTTTGAAATCCAATCTCTCTTAACTTATACTGCTAATTTGGGGATGGAGGAAATTATGTGGTTCAATTTACAATTAGGATTCCTCCATAATGATGCCTTTCCTCCATAACTTTCACATAGGCCACAAACGTTTTCCAGAAACCTAAAAATAAAGTATACTGCACAGTCCAGCTGTAGCGTTGTTTAGCTTGGTGTGACAGATTGATCAACACAAATATAGACTACACAAA
>WUAM01000263.1:4678587-4701394 GCA_024336885.1 Actenoides hombroni
AATTAAAAATGGAGGCTGTTGGATGGAGGAGTAGGCAGCTTTTGCTTCAGAGAACCAGTGGAGGAGGTGGGAGTTGAAGAGTACGTAAAGAATGCTAACACAGATCCAGCTGTCATGACTGACTACCCATTGTGTATGGGGGAGGGTTAGTTGCAGACAGTTGGCATATGGCAGAAAGAGTCTAGTCAAAACCACCAGCAGTTTTCAGGGTGCAGAGACTTGTGCTTAGGTTATTGCATTGTGCAGGTTGAATGTTTTGTCGGTTTCCTTTAAAGACCCATAGCAAAATAAAGCACTATGCATCAGTGCCCTCCTTGAATGGATGCATGTCTGTCTTGCATAACTGCAAGTCCTAGAGGGTGAGGTAGCTCTAGTTACATGCTGATTTTCTTGCCATTGCAACAGACTTTGGCTTTGGTACTGCTTTTTCTATGAAGTAGGGTACATTTCCTTCCCACACTGATGTGGGAGGGATTCCAGTGAAGGAAGATTGAAGAAGAAAGACTGTGCCTTTGAGGCTTACTTTTTTCCCCTGGCACCCTCTGATGGTCTTTCATGAAGAGGCAGGGTTAATTACAGTACTCACTGCTGAAGTGTTCAAACATACACAACCCATCTTTCTGCTTTCTGCAAGGAGAATTGGGTTGTTCTCTATGGGGCAAGCAATGGTATAGGATCTGTTCACAATGCATGATAAATATATGTCTATAAGCATATTTCCTGATTGAAAGAAAAATATTGAAGCCTTCTTATTTTAGAACGTATGTAGGCTTAAGAATCCACCTACTTCTTCAGTTCAGATTACTTTACTTTTTGATGAAGAAGTGATCCACCCAGCTATCGGTCAAAACTTTAAGAAGCTTTTCTGTAATTATAGTTAAATCAAACTGTGTCCTGTGGTAGTACTCTTCGCTGCTTGAACGGAATGTCATCATTTAATTTCTGATCCACAGTCTAAGATGGCAGGTTGCCACTGTATTTTTTTTTTATTTTCTGTGGGTTGAGTGCTCTTGTTTGATTTTATCGCTTTAGCTTTATATTGGGTTCCCATTTCACCAGTTTACCTTAGGTTGAGGAACTGCATGGCAGTGCATCAAGTTGGAGGAGATCAGTTGGGAAGAACAAGGAAGTAGAAAAGGAAGATTGCCTTTGCAGACTTAGTCATGAAAATAACACTTGTGCTTTTTTGCATGTGTTGCAAGGCCCTTGATACCTTAAGTATAGTTTTGAGTGCAAGGTACAATGTAGAGGCAGGTGCTTTAATTTACTTGTTAGGAGTAACATTCTGCCAGGTTTTCAGGAATAGCACAGACACATTAAGCATGTGTGCTTTCTGGTTTTGTTCTTTTTGTTTATTTAAACACCTTTTAACTGTAAAAATATAATGAACTGTATATGAATACCTTTCCTCTGGAACTTGTATATCCTCGTAAACGTTTCAGTATTCTTACGAAAGCAGCATCTAAGCCTGTCATTTTAAGGGGCCGCTGACCTTAGATTTGTATTCTTAAATGGAATATTATTTAACTTCTCCTTAAATGAATTGGAATATATTAGCATGATTTATCATTCAACATACTTTGTTTAAATACATGTGTGTATATATATATTGTGGAGATATGCTCATTTTGACTACTAAGGCAATTATGAAAAGTCTTCATTAACTGTAGCGAAGTGTAAGGGCAGCTGTTAGTGTTCTGATTTACAAGCAAAGTCTGTTCCCAGTCTTTTCTTCACAGTTGGTCTGTTTTAATGTTTCACCCTCTCCCCTTCATCTAACTTGTCTTTCTTCCCTCTTTAGTGGAGATAGTTCTGAACTCTCCAGGCTACACACTTCTTTCTCCCCCTCCCGCCTCTGCTGCTTCCTTCCAGGTGTACTTTGATGTGACAGCACAGCCTTACTCAAGCTACAGGGCTCATTAATATAACATGGCCTTAAAAGTGAAGAATGAAGTTTTCAAATACACTGTTATATATGTAGTATTATAATAAAATATGATATTTTATAGTAAATCGTAACAGACTAGATCTTAATCCCTATATTGTTCATCTTCCATGTATTTTAATTCTGTATTTTGTTTCATTTTTACAGATGATAATATTGCATAATGGGAATAATATTCTGTGTAGATTAGCATAAACTTGCCACATTCAGCCACACAAAGGGTAGCCAGAATTTGTTGTGTTGGGGTTGAATGTTTAGACTTTTATTTGGGCTGAAGGGCTGAGGGGGAAAAAAGGGAGTGGGGGGGGGGGGAAACCCCTTTGTTCTTCACCATTTAAAGAAAAGTTGCTTTTCCTTGGAAGCTATGTGCACTGTTCAGGCCTTACTACTCTACCAAAGCAGCAGTGATCTTCTGAGTTGGTATCTACAGTGGCTTCTCTTGATTTTCACCAGGACTTGACTGTGGGTGAGGAAAGTCTGCTTCTTCCATCATTGCTCCTTCTATATTAAGAAAGAAAATGTACCCTCTGTGCCCTGTCCACCCAATTCCCAAGCTCCCCCCTCTCCCCTTGGCTGCATTAACTTAGTAACAGTGTTTTTTTTCTCAGGCCTGGCACTAATTATGTACTTGGAGGGTGACCCTCCGAGGGTACCGCCCCATGAACTGCTGTAATTCAGGTCACCTTCTCCAGGACTCATCTCTGTACTTTGTCTATTTTCTCATCTTCTTTCTTCAGGGTAAGCAGCGTTTCCTTCATCTGTTCTGATCCATAGTACTGGTTTGGGTTTGGTTTTTTTTTCCTTTTCAATTTGTTAGTGTCCTTCCTAGCTGTGGGCCTAATGCTGGGTTGAAGCTGAAAATTGCAGAAGCATTTATCACTCCTCCGTTGTTGAACTGCTCTGTTTTTAGGGTGGCATTTGCAGAATTATCTCTGGCTAAGCTGTGAGAAAGTAGGCAAACCGGTTTGTTTAGTGGTCTAGGCTGAGTGGTGGTGAATGAATAATTGCAGCAGCTCTTACGGTATGGATAGGTAAACCGTGTTTACTGCCACCTACATTCTGGTGAGAGGTGCTTGTGTTTGACAAGCAATCGTCAGAGATGAGGCGGACAAAGTACTGGCCTTTCATTTAAGCAAAAGTTGCTTTAACTCCTTTTGGCTTTCTCTGTGTTTGTGTCCTCTAAAAAGGTACCTTGTCTGAATTGTATTTTGGAAATTGTGATTAGTCTTCATGATGGCAGCTTTTCCTGCTGTTTGTACAAGGTTCTTCCTCACGATATTCTTATCAGACTGCTTGTCTCCATAGGACAAGAAGGGTTGCTCTTTGGGGTTCTCTCACTATTGTACTAACTTGCTTTCTGAGCTGTCGTGAAGTATTGATGTGCCCCGCCTGGTTCAGGTCCCAGCTAATAGACTTGTCTGTACCTCTCTTCTGATGTTTAAAAGGTAATTGGAGGTTTCTTGCTTTTGTTTATGATGAACAGAGAGAGTTGCTAGAGACAGGTAATTGCTCCCTCTCTGCCACTTACATCCACTTAATGGTTGTATTTCTGCCAGTGAAGGGACTGATAGCCACATGTGCATTTCTTCAGTACACCACAAATCTATACAGGAAGCTTTTTATTCGAATATACTTCTATTTTAATTTTGCTGTATTTAACCTTTTCTTCTGAGGAATATTGCTACGAAATAGAATATATTAACTGACTAGTATACCCAATGGAGGTTTAATGAAATAAAGTATTTAATACTTTTAAGTTACAGTAAAATTACATGTGTGTGATCTTGTGAGTCGGGTCACACACTTGTGTTTTTCAAAATGTGTGGGTTTTAATTATTTGCAGTTTACAGCAGTTCAGGCTGTTTTGGTGAGTGACATTTTTGGAACATAGTTGTATCACATGAAATTTGCTAGTAAGCAGTTCAAAATGAATCATCTCATTGTTTTCTTAGTTTTGGGTCAATATGGTTGGTAAAATGTCTGATTTAGGTAACAACTATAGATTTTGTCATCAAGGCTGACCAGATGCATAAACTTGATTTCACTAAGCATATCATAGACCCAAATTTAACGTGCTATTTACAGGCTTGAGTTAATACAGTTTTTAACAGTACAACATATTTAAATATCTTATTTTCCTGAAAAAGCAACAAGTTATATCACAGATTATTATTATCAGACATGTTGTGTCTTGCATGCAGCATTACTATTTCATTTGGCAATCCCATGTATTGAAGATTAAGATGCCTTTTTCAACCAGAGGCTCCTTTCCTTTTCAACCAGGAGTATTTTTCATCCTATTTGGAATACCATTTTCATTATTGCAATGCTAATCTAGGAAACCTTTGTTTAAAAAATAGGGCTAGTTTGAAAACTAATATGAATCGGACAATAACATGGCTTGCTAAAAGAACTCTCATTCTATGGTTGATTTTAAATGCTCATAAATAGAGACTGGGTTGCCTAGTCCTGCAAGCCTTTCTGTTTCTTTCATTTAACATTATAGCAGCTGTTTGATTACACAGCGGTGTTGGCAGGAGCAGTGCTCGAGTGCACTTTTCCTAATACTCAACACTTGGATGGTTCTTGACCATTCACAGAGCTGCCTGCAGTCCCTTAATTAGAAACAGATGTCCTAAATGAAAAGGATGATTAGAACAGTGTTAATGGTTCAACTGCTAATCACAAATTTCTGGCTGCATTTTGAAGTTTAGTAGGATGTTTTGTTGTCCACATAAAGAAAGCAAATTTCTGAATTGTTGGTACACAAGTGATTACATAGTGTGATAAAATGGTAAGTTATTTTGGCTTGAAAAATGTCGGTTCCTTATAGTAACAATTTTCCTGGGATATGCTTAAGTAAAAGAGCTATACAGGTTTTTCTGCGTGTATTTGTGTGTGTGTGTGTGTGTGTGTGTGTGTGTGTAGATGTATATGTACATCTATCTGCACTTGCATATGATTGTAGGAAAATTCTAAAACGGATGCAGCTGTACTTGTGGATGATTTATTTCAGGTCTGCTGAAGTTTCTGACTTTTTTAAAAAGCTGCTTTTTTTTTTTTTTTTTTTTTTTTAATTATATTTGCCTGACCTGCAGGAAGGGAGCCCCTTGGGAAATCAATGTAAAATTCTGATAGACCTTTCTCCACTTTTATACATAAAAATGGACAAAAACTATCTCAGAAAAATCCTGCTTCTGCTAAGTAACAGTTAATATAATTGCTTGAAATTTATCATAGTATTTTTCATCTTTTAAAAAGTGCATCTTGTTGGTTGCTTTATTGGCATTAACTTAAGAAAACAACTTTATTTGCGAAAGTTTCTGTCATCACAGCAGAAACATAACTTACAATCAGCACCTGGACAAACTTGTTTCATCTGTTATGTATTTTGATTTCTGGAGGTTATGTCTTTTCCCATTTCCCCTCCTCCTCTCAGTACACATCTTACGAATTTACAGATATATCTTTTTTTGCTATTCATCAGATCAACATTTCCGTTTTCTTCTTTTCTGAAACTTCAGTTCTGTTTACTGCCTTAGAAAGTATTTCTTTCATCACTTCTGTCTACGACAGGTCTCTCTGATCACTTATTTTCTCTCTCATTTACTAGCTTTCTGTATACCTTTGTTGACCCACATAACTCCAATGAAATTGTTCATCTTTAAGGTTTTAGTGGCCTCCTCCTGGTCAGAAACAGTATTTCATGCAGTTAGATATATAGTTATATATGTATTACTATATAACAGTTTCAGTTTGTGTCAGCAGCATGTTTTTGAAGTGAATCTTTCCTTAAACACTGCTCACTGCATTTTGGTTCACTTCACAGAGCAGTCTAGGAACATTTCCAACAGGTAATGGGTGTTCAGTCTAGATGGCCAGAATAGAACCAGCTGTTGACATTAGAAGCTGCTGGAAGTATATATAGTGCAGATACCAGATCTTCAGCACTGCCACTTAGTCTACAGATGCATTTCTGCTGGTGCACACTACTTCCTAATGCAGGTGTGGCCTCTGCTGTAGTTCACCTGCAGCCTGAACACAGGATCACCCACTTTCAGCCTCAGCCTTGTGCTTGCATTTCCAGCTGGGTGCTCTTTTATGGTTTTCACCTGTGACAGAAACTGATCCTCCCTCCACTTTGACTGTCACAGCTTCTTGTGTCACTGCCAGGATACTTTTCTTCTGAAGTAAGTATCGGTTTATGGTCTTTCCCGTTCTGTGTACAGACTGAAGGCCATTCTTCCCCTTTTGAAGCACTCCACACCATTGCACCTGTCCAGATATCCTCACAATAACATAATTTTTTTTTGTTACCCACTTTTCCCTGAGAACACTATGTGACCATGTCATCAGCTGCTCTCTGCAACTGTTCATGTGTTCTATCTTGTGCCTGTAGTAGTGTCATGGTTGAAGTGTAGCAGGATCTCCTTTGTTTCAGAAAATTCTGAGCATTCCAACTCAAAGAGCTTCCTTCTTCTGTTGTATATTCCTTCAGTTGTACAGGAAGTACTATGTATTTTGCTTAGTAGCTTGTCCACACTGAAAAATGTCATCTTCTTTTGGTGTGCTTATTGTATGTACTATGTGATGGTAGACATTGGATTTTTGTGTCAAAATCAAGGTTGGCTTTTTTAAGTATTCGTATAACTGTGTTGAGGAAAGTCCATACATGCATGCATGTATGTTAAAATGGTGTTTCTATCAACTTCACTGGTATTGTAATTTCAGAAGTTGTATCTGTGCTTAAGAACTAACGTGCTTCAGGGTACTGTAACATTATTTGGACTTATTTTAATCCAACACTTCAATTTATGGAAAAAACTTGCTTCTTGCTGCTGTAACGCTTGCAAACAAATGCTTCTGTGTTGAAACTTGTTTTCTTTAAGAAGCTGGTAAAAACTTAGCTGAGATATGGGAGGAATCCTTGGCCTTTCTGATATACTTGTGCATACAGGATTAGCTAGTATTACCTGCATTTCTATTTCCCTGTTGTACAAGTAGTACTCTCTGTATATTATTACCCAGCCTTACAGCACTGAATCCCAAGTTTTTTCCAGGTGTCTCATTTCTGGCTACAAACTGTTTCTGCTGTTTCATTGCATTCTGTTTGCTAATGCCAGTTCATGATTCTGGTTTATAAGTTTTTCTAAAGCACAGCTCTTTTTCTGATAAGCAAGTAGTGCTAGATTTATATAGTTGCTAGCAACATGTGTTCACTGTGCTGCAAGATGCAAAGTATCGCTGCATCAAAGCACAAAACTTGACATTTCTTGGAACATAACCTTTTATATCCAAATCAAGCAATGAATATGCCTGCAGAATAGAAAGTGAACTCTGTCATCTGGGCAGCATCTATTCAATGACACTTTGGGGGCTTTGTAAGTGTCTTCTCTATTCCAGGTATATGCTTGCAAATATAAATGCAGAAGTCACTTATCTGTCCCCGGTGAAAGCACACACATACAAAATGTGCAGTTTTAATTACTTAACTAAACTGCTTAAACAAGACAGATGTTTTTTTTCTAGCTTTGCTAATTACACAGGAAGAATGCTTAGAAAATCCTTAACACAGTAATTGAATCAGAAGAAAAATAAAAGGAGTCACCTGTTTCCATGTATGTTTTAGCTGTCTGTTCAGGATGTGTTTCAAGCTGAGGTGGTTTTTTGTTGTTGGTTTTGTTTTTGTTTTTTTTAAGCAACATCTCTTCCACTTCCCATTCTTACCTCACAAGAATGCATGTGTGGGTGTATGTTGAAGGTATGTTAAGCCATTTGTTCAAACTGGCTTTGTAGCAGCATCAAAGAAATTTGAAAGGCAGTGACAGCTTTTAAAAGAAAAAAATGTCAAAAGCAACAGAAAGCCAAAAGGTCACACTGAGATTTTTGGAAGATGTTTAATTAATACTCATTAGGAGTCTTACTTTCAAAAAACCTCTAAGGAAGAAGGTCACTAATATGAGATTTAAATAACTTTACTAACATTAATTAAAAAAAACCCTAAACAACAAAACCTTTTCTAGTGTGTTAAAACCTAGTTATTGCAGTTTTAAAGAAAATTATTTACTTGAAATTACTGAATATTGACCTGTTAATGACAGCTTGTTAACAGTGTTTACCTCCTGGCCATGCTGGGAATGGTCTTTGATGGTACTGGAAGACACGATTTGCATAAAAGAGGAGTTTTATGGTGTTCATTAAGGAGACCTTAGTGTTAGAGGCTATCCAAGAGGGATCAGGCATGTGTGATGGAAGACCGTGTGGATATTTGTCGTGAGTTGGTCCTTTGTGAATTCTTCTCTGAGTGTTTTTGATAGTAGAAAGTTTTGATATGTAGTGCATCAAGTATGTTGCTTCATTTTGTTCTTAAGATTTTGCTTCTGAAGCTACAGATTTTTTTTTTTTTAATTTTTTTTTTTTCCTTTATGACCTCTGGGTTTAGTTACTGGATACTGCCTCACCAGTGCAAAGGAGGAAGTACAGGAGTTGGAGTAATGCAAATGTACTGCTGTAGGAACATCAAAACATACATGAATTACTGTTTTAATCTTATCTCCTTAGTGTACACACTGTTTTGTAGACCAGATGATTTTTCATATCTTTGCTGATATCTCTGTTGTATTTTGTGTTTTGATTTACATCTTAAAAGCTTAATTAAAAAAAAATAAAATCTACGAACTCGTCCCGCAGAGTTGCAGTAGGAACATGGAAGAATCCAGATGGCAGGAGCTTTTTCACTTTAGCCTATAGTTAAACAATTCCTGCATAAAACTATGAATTAAAAAAAAAATAAAAATCATCTGGGTTGACCTGTATTTTACATGGTTTATATTATGTTTACTGTTGCATGCTTGCATACATTTGTTCTTCATGCCACTTTTTCCCAGCACTTTTGAGCTCTGTGGTGATTAATTATGCCTTCCGTAGTAAACAAGTGACTTGAAGTTTCTAGTAGCAATCTCAAAATAATATTTTTACTTTCTTTTATCTCTTTTTTTCCCACAAAAACAGATAATACACCTGAGAGAATCCCCAGAAGATGTGTACAGGCTTTTATTGGCTGGAAGTGTTTCCTATCTTCCTTTCAGGTAAATAACAAGTGGTTAGAACTTTGTGTACCTTGATATTTTGAAGAAGAATGTGGCATTTAGCAGTACTAATTTGTAGGGTAGGTTTGCTGAAGTTTTAATGCATGACACATTTGCTGCCTGGGTTTTAAGTGCAGACTGTTGAATGGGGTTGTTAGCAGCTGGCCCTGAAGTGTACTGACAGAAGGTGAAGGAGCCATGCTGCTTTTTATGCACTTGTCTTGAGCTTTTTGATTGACATTGCTTCTGACTTGGCAGTCTGGTTTTGTGCCAGTAGTTGATAGTTTAACATATCAAAATACTTGTCATTCATCACAAATGGCTTATAATACTTGTAGTGCTCCATTTTTCCCACTTGTCAAATGTAAGCAGCAACCTGCAGCTACTGTTTTGTGTGTAAAGAATGCAGCTAACTAGATACCTCTAGTGTAACTTGAAATTATTTCTTTTTACTAATGAGGAAATGTGTAAAACCTTTGCTTCCGATTTGCTTGACCTTGAGGGTATGTAATCCTAGCTGTTTCAGACCACAGACTTCTCTTTGTGGTATATGCTTTGCTATTAATGTAGCAAATAAAGTTAATCCATCCTGTAGAGGAACAAGTTGTTAGTTTCTTCAAAATGAATTTCTGGAAGTTGGACTAATGTTCCATTAGCTGCCACAATATACAGAAAAGAATGTCCAAAAACTTTTAAGGAGGCAAGTTTACTGTCCAGGTACAGTGTTATGGTGTGATTAACTCAGTCCTTGCTTGCTGGTGTTTTCTAGCTCCCTTGCCAAGAGATGGGCTTTTGATGATTTGAATTTCTATTACTTCACCCCTGCCACCACCACAGTATGATGGTGTAGTAACACCTCACTTTACTCTCATACTTCCATTGTCCCGCTTCTCACTTTTAAATTCTGGTTTTATATTCCCAGAAGAACAAAAGTCCTCATTAGGAAGGCTGTAAGGTTTGTTTATAAGTATTATAAAGATGTATGTGGGTGATGGAGATAGTGGCTTTTTCACTTAGGTCATACACCCTGAAAGAAATGCAGAGATGTGTTATATAGTAAGACTGACTGAGAGCTGACTTCTGAAGGCATGTCCAGCCTCTGGGATAATAAAATCTGCAGAAGTGTCTGCAAGCTTTACCATTTTCTTGAGTTTACTAGTGAAGATAAACCTGATGCAAATAAAGGAATTTAGATTAATGATGAACTGAGCTGTTGGACTGGACTTTGTTCCTCTAATCACAGAATCATAGAATCATTAAGGTTGAAAAAGACCTCTAAGATGATAAAGTCCAACTATCAACCCAACACTATCATGACCAGTAAACCGTGTCCCAAAGTGCCACATCTACACATTTTTTTTAACACCTCCAGGGATGATGACTCCACCATTTCCCGGGGCAGCCTGTTCCAGTGCCTCACCACTCTTGCAGCATATATTTTTTTTTTTCCTAATACACAGTCTAAACCTCCCCTGGCACAACTTAAGCCCATTTCCCTTTCATCCTACCACTTGTTACCTGGGAGAAGAGACCAACACCCACCTCATTAACACCCCCTTTCAGGTAGCGGTAGAGAGCGATAGAGTCTCCCCTCAGCTTTCTCTTCTCCAGACTAAATATTCCCAGTTGCCTTAGTTTCTCCTCATAAGCCATGTTCTCCAGACTCCTCACCATCTTTGTTGCCCTTCTCTGGACCTGCTCCAGCATGTCAATGTCCTTCTTATACTGGGGCGCCCAGAACTGGCCACAGTACTCGAGATGTGGCCTCACCAGTGCCGAGTACAGAGGCACCATCCTTCCATATTCTTGCTGGCCACACTATTCCTGATACAAGCCAGGATGCAGTTGGCCTTCCTGGCCACCTGGGCACACTGCTGGCTCACATTCAGCTGTGTGTCCACCAGCATCCCCTTGTCCTTTTCTGCTGAGCAGCTTTCCAGCCACTCTTCATCAAGCCTGTAGTGTTGCCTGGAGTTGTTGCAACCAAAGTGCAGGACCCAGCACTTGACCTTGTTAAACCTCATACAGTTGTCTGTGGCCCAAGATTTAAGATCTTAATCTGTGCAAAAAACAGCGCCTTCCTGTAGAATAATAAAAAGTCAGTTAGGTACTTAGTTTCTATTGTCAACATGAAAAATTTTGTTAGTCAGATGCAAAGAGTTTTGGTTTTTTTCAGTAATAGAATTGCAGGCTGTCTGATCCAGCCTCCCTGCTCAAGCAGGACTGTGTAGAACTGGTTGCCCAGGACCACATCTAGATGGCTTTTAAATGTCTCTAAGGATAGTGGCTGCACAGCCTCTTGGGGTATCCTGTGCCAGTGCTCAATTGCACTCAGAGTGAAGAAAGGGTTTCCTGATGTTCAGATAGAACGTTCTGTGTTTCAGTTAGTGTCCATTATCTCTGGTCTTGTCCTGTCATTGAGTACCACTCACTGAAAAAAATACCACTCCCTGAAAAGAGCCTGGCTCTGTCGTCTTTGCACCTTCACAGGTATTTATGTACATTGATAATGTTCTCCCTGAACCTTCTCTTCTCCAGGCTGAATAATCACAGCTCTCTCAGCCTTTCCTTCTGTATGAGATGCTCCAATCACTTAACCACCTTTGTGGACCTCTGCTGGACTCTTTGCAGTATGTTCCCAACTTTTCTTGCACTGAGGAGCCCAGAACTGGGCACAGTACTCCAGGTACGGCCACACAAGTTTGCTGAGGAAAGGGGAAGGAATCGCCACCTTCCGCCTGCTGGCAGCACTTTGTCTAAGGCAGTCCAGGATACAGTTAACACTAGTTGCAGGGCACATTGATGACTAATGTTCACCTTGGTGTCCACCAGGACCCCCAGGTTCTTTCCTGCAAAAATGTTTTCCAGCTGGGTGCCTCTCAGCCTGTACTGGTGCCTGGGGTTGTTCCCCAGGTGCAGGACTCTACACTTCCTGTTGACCTTCATGAGGCTTCTGTCAGCCCATTTCTCCAGCCTGTCAAGGTTCTTTTAGATGGCAGCTCAACTCTGGTGTGTCAGCCACTCCTCTCAGTTTTCTGTCGTCAGCACACTTGCTAAGGGAACTCTCTGCCCCTTCATCCAGGTCATTAATGAAGATGTTGGAGCAGGATAAAACACAATATTGACCCCTGGAGTACATCTATACTTTGTGTCACTGATCACCACCCTTTGAACCTAACCATTCAGCCAGTTTTCAATCCACCTCTCTGCTTGACTAGCCCGTGCATGACTAGCTTGTCTATGAAGTTCTTATGGAAACAATGTTGAAGGCCTTACTGAAGTTCAGGTAAACAATATCCACTGCTCTCCCCTCATTTACCATTTTTATCAAGTTTTATCAAATTGATCAAGCATGACTTTGCCTTGGTGAATCAATACTAACTACTTCTTACAATTTTCTTATCCTTAATATGCCTGGGAATGGTTTCCAGGATTAGCTGTTCCATCGTCTCTCTGGATGTTGATATAACCCTGAGTGACCTGTAGTTCTATGGGAATTCCTTCTTGCCTTCCCTGAAGTTGAGGGTGACATATGCTTTCCTCCAGTCTTTAGTCTTTTCTTCTAGTTGCCATGATTGATCAGAGATTTTTGAGAGTGGCCTTGAAGTGACATCATCAGCTCCCTCAGCACTTGTGGGTGCTTCCTGTCAGGGTGTATGGACCTACTTATGTCCTGTTTGCAAAAGTATTCCCTGACCTACTTAAGAGTACATCTTCCTTACTCCACCCTTTCTTCCTAGTTTTTGGTACCTGGGGTTCCTAAAGGCTGGTCTTGATAGGTAAGACTGAGTCAAAGAGGGCATTCAGTACCTCAGACTTTTCCATGTCCTTGGTAACCAGGCCCCCTGTCTCACTGAGCAATGGGCCCACATCTTCCCTACTCTTTCTTTTGTTGCCTGTGTATTTACAGAAGCTGTTCATGTTTTCTTGGACATCCCTGGTCAGATTCAGTTCCATTTGGGCTTTAACTTTCCTAACTTCATCCCCAGATGCTTGGGCAATTTCTCTATATTCCTCCCAGCTTACCTGTCCGTGTTTCTACCCTCTGTATGCTTCCTTTTTGTGTTTGAGTTTGGTCAGGAGTTCCTCACTGATCCACACAGGCCTCCTGGACGTTTTTACCTGCTTCATTAGGACAAACTGCTCTTGAACTTGAAGGGGATGATCCTTGAGTATTAACAGCTTTCTTGGGCCCCTCTTCCCTCCAGGGCCTTACCCCATAAGACTCTTCCAAGCAGATCTTTGAAGAGGCCAAAGCCTGCTCTCCTGAAGTCCAAGGTTGTCAGCTTCCTTTTCACCCTCTTCCTTGCCCTCAGTATCCTGAACTCCACCATCTCATAGCCACTGCATCTGAGGCTGCTTTTGACTTTGGCATCTTCAGTGAGCACCTCCATGATGGTGAATATGAGGTCCAGCAGAACACTGTTCCTAATTGGCTTCCACATCACTTGGAGGTGGAAGTTGCATACGTCCTGCTGTGTTGTCCCTCCAGCAGACATATGAGAGGTTGAAGTTTCCCATTAGGACCAGGGCCTGTGAATGTGAGGCTGCTCTTAACTGTTTGTAGAGAATCTGATCTCTTTTTCTTCTTGTTCAGGTGTCCTAACAGACACTCACTACTATGTCACCTTTAACTGTTCCCTCTTTTACCTGAATGGAGTTCTGTTATTTCCTCCTCCTCCTGTGGTTTTTTTTTTTTTTTTGGTTCCCACCTCACCCCCGTCACACTGATGAGGGAGGAAAAGGATACAGACAAATTGTAGATGCAGCCATCTAGGTGTTCAGAAGTTCTTCCTCCTCTCAGTTGAAACTTTAATATGATATATTTTTTACTTTTTTTTAAACTTTAACGATTCTCTGCTGGTAAGAGCTGAGTGGTCTCAGAAGAAGGTGTTCTGCCAAGACAATATTCTTTGATACATATTCAGTTTAGAGGTATTTTTTGATGACTGTAGCATTCTTGTAGAATGTTTACGCTGCATTGCTTATGGAATCTAATACTGGTCACATACTAAAACTATGCCATTCTTGGATCAACGGAATTTTAAAAATTGTAGTTGAAAGAAGGGGTTTGAATGAAAACCAGTTTCTCCTCATGTTTAAGCATAAACTTAATAGATCTTAAGGAAAACCTTTTAATAAATCTACACAAATGTGTATCTTGACAGTTTTAGTGAGGAAATGCTGTTCACGTATTCATAGAATGCATGTGTGCAGCATCTTTTTTTTCTGTTAAATGGAATTTGAAGGAAAAAATTTGCGGTGCATTAAGATTTCACTTTTTTGAAAGTGTACTTCAGAATAAAATATTCTAGGAGTGTATGTTAGAATATGCTACTAATTTAGGCATTAGCGTTTGCCCCAAGGAGTTTGTGTTGTCTGTTCTTTTTTGACGTGAACACGGAAACATGCCCAGTTTCAGTGTTCATGTTAGAGATTGAACATGTCAGCTTTACCAAAATTATAACTGAACTAATCTTACTCTTGGATCATGTGTTAACATAACTTACTTTATGTTTTGTTATTATTGTAAGGTGCAAGGTGGGGGAAATGAAGTAATCGTTTTAAGTCATTATTTCACTATAATAGTAGTTATATCGAAGCAGTTTTTTAAAGGTTATCTTGAAGCAGTTTTTTAAAGGAGAAATATTTTCAATTACTTTCACTCGGATTAAAATGGGACCATTTTACCATTTTGGTCATCATATCTTATAGGGATGCTTCCTTTGGTACTTGCAGTTTTCATCTGACATTGCTGGACTGTTTTAATGCAATAAACAAGGTCAGTAAACACTATTTTTCATATTGCAAACAGTTGGCCAAATATTGCCCAGCAGAAAAAGACATCTTAGGAAGCTAGGATCTGATTAGAGCTGTGCAGTAGCAGTTTCTCTGATTGTTGCCTGTCTTATTGTATATTATGCATTGTAACAAAACTTCTAGGTACAGCATTCACAGAAGTTCACCAATATCTTATGTAATCAACTAGTGAAGATTTTAAAGGAGTTCTCAGTTTTATTTATGTAATCTTTCAGGACAGTAATTCACACCTCTAATCTCTATGAGTTGTGTGATAGGTTTATTATATGCCCCTCAGTGTTACATTTTAGGCTGAATATAGCCTTTGAATGTCATTTTGAATTGGTTAGTGATACTTTTTAAGCATTTGCAGTGTGTGCTAATGACTTCAAGTTTTGCTTTAGGAATACAAATAGAAAAATGTTAGGAGGGATGTGCTTTTTTTAACTACAAATTATCATAACCTAGTGTTTTACTGCAATACAGTAGCAAAGTAATGTGGCATTGAAGGGAATTTATATGCATTCTTTTTAGTCTGCGTGAGTAGTGAGATGAGAAATTTTGCATCTCTCCACCTTACCACTGCCTTCTGTATTATGTGTATCTCTGCCAAATACTGGTGTTTTTACTGATTAAGCTAGCTTCTTGCAGATTTGTGATTTTTTCAGCTGTTTTGGATGTTCTGACACTGGCTGCTTGTATGCCAAAAGTGGTGAATTACTGTTCTTAATACTGGTGAACATCAAGGAAAACTACAGAAGATTATGCAGTGAAAGAGGTGATCTTAGTAGTATTTCAAATACCTGGAGACAGGAGAAAATCTGTGTTTGTGCTTCCTGACTTAACAAGTGGGTAAACTGCCAGTAACCCAAATATTTACATTTTTTCATACAGTGTTAAATATAATGGTTGTGGATATTTTTGTGACATCGGAGACCGCACTAGTGTCTGTTTAGGACCGTGTGTCTGCAGACAATTAAAAATCAGTAAGGACATTAGCATCATGAATAGCATTCGTGCACAAAAATATTTGCAATCTTTGAATGCAGACTTTAGACTGCATATTCATAATTTCAATAGATAATTTTTGCTAGATGTTTTTCTCCTTTTTGTTTTGCACACCTAGCAGTAACAAAAAGACCAAATGCTTCTGCAGTCTGGAATTTTGTAGTGATTCACTGCAAACAGAGAAGAGTGGAATTGCTTGTCTAACTTCACTTATGTTAAAATTTACAAATCTCTTTTGAACGAAGACTGAGTTGGTCTGTATTTTTTCAAGTATATATGAAGAAATCTCTGAAAGGGCAGAACAAGTGTGAGGGGTCTTTCAGTAACCTAAAAAAAATAAATTGATAAACTGACCTCATTGAAAAGGTGTTGTCTTTCTTAAAAACTGTATTCTGAATTTTAGGCTTTGCAATATGGTTTCCTGGATTTCAATACATTTGATGTAAATGAATATGAGCATTATGAAGTAAGTGTTCAGTATCACTCTTGTGATTAGTTTGCTATAAATAATGATAAGATGATTGTTTCTAATATGTGCTGGTTTCTTTTAGTATTAGGTTCTATCAAAGGTGTGTGGTCAGGGAGGGAATATTAAAATTCATCTTTAAGCATAGTCAGGCTCAAACATGGGGGGGAATCGGAAATCAAAATGGAAGTAAATAGGTTTTTTTCTGTTATTATTAAAGCCCTGGAGGATGATCATGGAGTGGGAATTTGACCACCTTTTAGAGGTCACGCATATTCTTGAGCAGTCTTGATGAGATTGAGGGCATACAAGCACAAGTCTAACTGAAATGTGGAGAGCAGTTAACATATGTATCTGTGAACACATGGAAAAGGTAGAGTAACACTCTGAGGTAAAGAAAAAAACAGGGCTAGGAAACTCCAAGTCTATAAAATTCACTCTGGGGCATGGGAAATGAAGGAGTGCAACTATTGACTATACAGTCTCAGAAATGCAAAACTGCCAGTTATCTGTAAAGAAAAAAATTAAGTGTTTGTAAAATCTAAAAATGAATGATTTAAATTGTAAACAGAGATAAGGCCAAGGTCATCATTGAGAAACAAAAAAAAAATAGCAGGATGCCCTTCTTCTGAAAGGCTTCAGTTGTATTGTTCTAAAACTCTCATTTAGAAAGAGAACACAGGCAAGAAAAGTGAGGTTGAGAGCATCTGGCATTGGCATCCTCCCAATGGGACAGAAAGCAGGCAACTAACGTAACTTCCTTTGGCAAAAACTGTGCATCACTTCTATCTAGCATGTATTTTGAAACAATAAGGAAAAGCCTGAAAATATAGGGATAATGATAAACCAAGCATTTTCTCTTGACAGAGAGCAGAAAATGGAGATTTTAACTGGATAATACCAAACAAATTCATTGCCTTCAGTGGACCTCATTCAAGAAGTAAAATTGAAAATGGTATGCTCAAAAAAGGAGGTGGGGGACACAAGCCCACTGCTTTCTTAGTTGATTGTTATCAGTAAGAGCAAGCTTTAAAAATTGTTCCTCAAACAGTGTGTTTTTTCCTTGGCTCTTTTTCTTTTATAAGAACCCTGGCAGTAAAATTTTAATGCTTGGTTTAATTGTATATGATCTAGGTGATTATGTTAAAATTCCATTTTCGGTTAGTCTGTTTCTTTATGTTGAACATGAGTTCTGTTTTGAAAGTGTTTTCATCTCTTGTTTTTTAGTCCTTGTTTATTTCTGCCTTATTGAGCCTTACTCTTTTCTTTTTTTTTTCTTCTTCTTTTTACAAATAGGCTATCCCCACCATGCTCCAGAGGCTTATTTCCCATACTTCAGGAAACATAAGGTCACCACGATAATACGCCTCAACAGAAAACTCTATGATGCCAAGCGATTTACAGATGCTGGATTTGAGCATTTTGACCTCTTCTTTGCTGATGGAAGCACACCTAGTGATACTATAGTTAAAACATTTCTAAATATTTGTGAAAATGCTGAAGGTGTCATAGCCGTTCATTGCAAAGGTATAGTGTAAAAATAATTTGTGTTACAAGTGATGCTTATAGTTATAGTTCCTGAGGTATTTTGCATTATAATTCCATTGTATCTAGTTATTACTATCTCTGCCAAACTGCAGCTTTTCCATACAAGTTCTTCCTATGCTTTTGTTCTTCACTTCATCTTCTAATTTTTTTTAAGTTCCAGAAAAAATTTCCTAGCTGTTTCCAAGAATGAGGCTGGGGAAAGTGAGCTTGCCAATATTAAGAGCTCTTTCTGCTAGAAAGTGTTAGCACTTTCAAAGGATACTTTTGAGTAGAAATTTGGAGCCCTGGTAAGATTTGTAGATCTTTCAAAAAATACATGGTTAAATGTACCAAGTTGTAAGCTTTTCAAAGTACAAGTCCAGCTTTTTGAAGAGATTCCTCATAAAGTATGTGTTCTTCTAGAACCACGGAAATCTTTTGTCCCTCAGCAACCCTTTATACTTGCTACATTGGGCATGCTCTGAGTAGTTGTTCTTCCGGGGTTAGACTGCCAAGAAAAAGATATTCAGAGTATGCCCAGTGCAGCTAGTGTAAAGATACAGTTTTCTGTGGTTCTAGGGGAACTATGTTTCCCTTCCCAGACCATCTTTATCAGATGTTTATACTCCACAAACTTTGCCTCACTAGTACCTGATAATGCTGTTAATTGAAGAAAGGCCTTTTCTTAACACACTTACATGGGACCTGCAAGGTCTACATTTTTGTTCCTGGATCTGACATCCGTTTGCTGCATGTTTAGCAGGATTATATTGTGAAGTGGAAGCACTGGTAAAAACAGCATCTTCACTGTTGAGAAGCAAGTGCATACTTTAACTCTTTGCTGAGGTGATAAGTTTGGGCATACTGTTTAATTGATTACACCGGAATATTGAGTATCAGTGGTACAACTACTTTGTTTTCATTCAAATTAAGATGTTCTTTGATATTTGTCATACCAATGGTGTCTAATGTACTTTGTGTTCCTCAAACTGCTCTTGCTCTTGAGAAGAGTAGAATGCTGTAGCCTGTTCTTAAAGCTGGGCAAAGCATGGAAAGTGCTGTGTGATTGTCTAGGCGATTGAGCTATACTGAAGATTTTACACTGGTGTTGATCAGTTGTTTGTTAAAGGAGAGAAGGTGATGTGTGGTTTGACATTTACAGCAAGAGATCAAGGAGAGGAGGCACGTAGCTGGAGCTGTCCTCCTTCTCATGTTTCCCAAGGTAAATAGAAGTGGGGCCATTGCAAAGAAAGAAGCTTCCTCATTCTGGAATACTTTTTGCCTGTTTTGGCAAGTACCCAGATTTGCTTACTGCAAAATTTGTCTTTTCCTTGGGAACTAAAATAAGTGATTAGTTAGAGGAATGATTGGAAGAGCAACTGATTTCAGTGCAATGTATAATCAATTTGCAAGAAAGTGCTTTGAGGATTTTGGAAAAAAAGCTAGCTGTTTTTACCCCATTCCTAAAATCATTCTCATACCATATACATATTCATAGATAGATATGTAAATAAAGAAAGATAGACTTACAGATATTTGTAAAGTCATTGGCTTTGGAAGGTTACCTGACTCAAAAAAACATGTAAACAATGTGTTAGTAACCTTGTATATGGAAAAAAAAATTGAAAAGGTAAGTTGCACTTGAGAAGTTTGATCAGTAACAGGTTTAATAAACTAGGCAAGTAACTATTTGTCCAAGTAACAATGTCTGTAGCTAGAGCAGATTCCACATGAAGCTGAGTTATATAAAAGAAGCCATTTTTTTTTTATCTTACACAGCTGGTCTTGGGCGAACTGGCACTCTTATTGCCTGTTATATTATGAAGCATTATCGGATGACAGCTGCTGAAGCTATTGCCTGGATTAGAATAAATAGACCTGGTTCAGTGATTGGACCACAACAGCACTTCCTGATGGAGTAAGTAGATTGACTATAAACGATTTCAAAAATATATCTAGATGTTTTTAACTACTTCTTCTATTATACACTTAATAATATTTGGTGTTAATTTGTTGTGTTTGGGGCTTTTTTTTTTTTTCCCATGTTGTGATAGCAAACAGGCAGAACTTTGGACAGAAGGAGACATTTTCCGTGCAAAGTTGAAAGGAAGACGTAAAATTGCTGTAACAAGAATTCTGTCAGGAGTAGATGATATTTCAATTAACAACACAACAAACAGGAGAACCATCCGAAAGGACATTGAACTGGTAACTATGTGAATATTGTGCCCTTGTAAAAGTTGTAACTGCTACTGAGAATCTCTCAGGTTCTGAACAAATCTGTGGGTACACTAAAACTATGTTAATCAGATTCTTTTTCTGCTTGCCCTTTTGTATCAAGGGATGTGGGGCTGGGAAAGGGTAAGGACAGCAAGTATGAAAAGTGCAGTGCACAGGTGAAGTAGGATCATCTGAAGCATACTTTAGTAGTTAGGTAAATATTAGAACAAAAAAAATACTCACAATTTGCAATCAAAACCACTGATTTTATTTGATTGTCTTTTACTTCATTGTCTGTGTTTAAAGGAAAGGGATGAAATGTTTTTTACCCTTTCTAGTTTCAAAGTAATTGCAACTTCTATAATAACTTTTGATGCTGCCTTTTAAAAAATGGTACCACTGTTTTAAAAAGGTGAGTGAAGAAGGGAAATGCTATACCTGAGTGAAGTTTGTACGATACCTAAGCAAAGTTTTTATAATATGTTTCCACTATTTTAAAGGTAGACAACATTTTGATGCATGTAATTCATGACACCGCTTAATGGTTTACACCTTTAAAAGCAGCAAACAAGAAACTGGAAAGAACAGAACTGTATTTATGCAAGTGAATTTCCTTTGATTTTATGCTGGCAAACTTTCCTGTTGGTATAAATCTAACTTTAAGATTGAAGGTAAGATTCATTCTTAAATGTCTAAGTATCTCTATTTTAATCTTGATTTATCCCATCTCCCCCTCCACTTATCTAGTATAGTGATGAAGATGAAACAAACTGTGTAACACAAGGTGATAAGCTTCGTGCTCTGAAAAGTAGAAGGCAGGCAAAATCTCCAACTGCATCTCCACTAACGTAAGTCAGTTTCTGAATGTATAAATGCCAGGAATACTTTTATCCTGTTCTTTATGCATGCTTCCTTTTGCTCACAAAAGTTTGTTGCTTATACTCGTTTAAAACAAGTGTGATATTCACCATTTCTCTGAAGGCTGTGTGAGTGCTAAGGAGACAGGAGAACGTGGTTGAAGACCGCATTACTCAATTTCTGGTTTTCTGTGTTGTTTTTGATTCCAGTAGTCTGCGCTTTACAAGCACCCATAGTATTTCTAAATGCTTTAATTTGAGTTTATTGACAAGCTTTTTCTTGTCTTTCCTGTGGTAGTATAAAAATGGAAGAATATGACTCCATGTGGTGGTGTTTGATTGGCTGAAATAAAGTGCATGCTGTTTTTTGCAGTAAAGTCAGCTACCTAAGAAGAGAGTTGAAAGAAGAATTTTTGGCTTAATTTAATTTCCTCTGCTTTGTTAGGAAAACTTTCCCTAACTTTTCCCATTTTTTTGGGATAATGGCTGGTAGATCTGGAAGGCAGACAGTAGCACTATTTCAGTGAATAAATTCAAAAGTAGTACATTTCTGTCAGGAAACCTGTAATGCCAGCCTCATTATTTTCAACAAGTGCTGAAACACCACCTGTGAAAGAAAGCTTGTAGTCACCTTTGCATCTGTTGTAGCTTGTAGCAAGTGTACATAGATAAACTTTCTATCTACCCTTAAATCATAGAATCATAGAATGGTAGGGGTTGGAAGGGACCTGTGGAGATCATCAAGTCCAACCCCCCTGCCAGGGGGGTTTATTTATCCTGCAGGATAAATAAACTACAAGAGAATGCAAGACTTGCAAAACATACCTGGATCTCATTTGATTGCTGGGAAAGGAATGGTGACCCCTGACTGTCAGATTTGTGCAAGTAACACAGCAGCAGAGTTGCAGACCAAAGGCAACTTGGCTTCTGTGTGCTGTCTTTCTGTAGGAGATGGTGCTACTAGCTGCTGACCTTTTTTTTTCTTCGTGTTACTTCTTTTTAAGACCAAACAGTATCACCAGAGTTTTAGCAAAAGTGAGAGGTGTGTAGTAAGAATGTGCTGAAGGTAAAGAAATATGTCTTAGGAAAGCTTCATACATTGCTATGTGTGAATTCTGCTTTTGTTTTAAAAGATGCTCTTTTGTTCATGCTCATCATTTACACAGGCAATCATATTAAGAAACAACAGATTTAGAACAAAGCCCGTACCCAACTGACATTAAAAAAAAACAGAACACATCACCTCAGTTACCTCAAATAGCATAGTAAAAAACAGCTGCCTTGCACATTAGTTTCTAAGGCACAGAGTGCCTTAGTTTCCACTTCATAACATTTTTTCTGAAAAGGTACATTAAGTCATGTAATAAAGATTGTGAATGATCTCATTTACTTTATGTGCCACAGAGTGAACGTAGACACTATAATAATCTAGTCAGAGCCATTGTCTGAATATGCAGAAAGCCTATCAACTAATAAAATATTATTCCATTCATGAAGCATTCTGCAACATGACTACTCTAATTAAACTAGTTAGTTCGTGCTTCTGTAGAATTAAAATAATTGATTTACATCTTATAGTTGTTTTTCATAGTGTGCATTGTGACACAAGGAGTTGGAATTTCCCTACTTGTGTTCCTCCAAGTTACTTGTATGGTTTGCAGCTTCTACTGAAATCATTTGGTGAAAAATGAATATATAAATTCTTACGTTCTTTGTGTTACTATTATTAGACCAAAATATTGCTAGGAATATTTAGCTTCCCTACATGAATCAGAAGTCCTCACTACTAGAAGAGGTGTCAATCTTCTATTCTTTTAGTTCAAACTGTTAAAAATAATTAATACTGTAGTGAAGTTGATTAATTTTATCTAAGCATACAAAAAGAAGGTTCTAAATT
>WUAM01000263.1:4775857-4791562 GCA_024336885.1 Actenoides hombroni
ATATTCATCACAATGTTGGTAACTGTATCAATAAGTACAAAACCACAAAATATTGTATTTATATATGTATGCTGTATTTATATATGTTGCTTGTAGTGTTCAGTTTTGTATCTGCATGGCAGATGTTACAAGAATGTGCCTAGGTATCATGGGTGCTGTCATCCAGTTGTCTCTGAAATTAAATGAATCAAACTGTTTCCAGTAACAATATATTTCATAATATAAATAAAATGTATTTTGTGATTTTGCACATTTTCATATTAACTACATTTTTTATGTGTTTACAGTTGATTGTATAGTACATAATTCTCTCTCTCTCTCACTTTTTTTTTTAATAGGCAACACATTTCCAGCACTGGACAAATTTTTTCTTTGTCTTTCAGTTTTTTCTTTCCTGCTTGTTGGGGTAAGGACATAGGGCAATCAAGCAAGATGTTTTAATGACAGTGTTTCACATTGCAAAACTCAAATGTAAACATCACTAATAACTTACGTTAAAATTCAAAGAAAATACATTTTTTTCCCCGGGCTTCTATCTTGTCTTAATTATTTCTACTAGTGTAAATAACTGTTTCAGTACTTATCTGTGGGGTTGACCTCCCAGTACAGTGGTCAGCAACATGACATATAGCCTTTTAATTTCTGTACTCAGTATTTCTCTGCTGACTGTCTCTTCTGATTACCGGACTTCTTCTTTGAAGTTAATAGAGTGTAAGCCCTTTAGTATAGGAACTGCTTCAGTGTGTTTGTTCTTTAAAGTACCTGGAATAGTACAGGAGACTCAAAAGTAATGAAACAATGCTTTGTTTCTGTTGGAACTGCAGAGTTATAGAATAGAAAAATGAGTTGGATCCTGCTCTGTGCTTTCACATGTTGTTGTGGTTTAACATAGACGCACGCATGTCACCAACCAAGGGGTCAAACTAGCTTCAAATACTGACATTTAAGAAGCACAGAGTAGGGATGCCTCTGCTAGAGCTCAAGCAGGATATTTTATCATGTATTTTCTATACTCTGTCTACGCACATCATTAGCGTAAAATACAGATCCACAGAGTCTATTTTTTGGGGGGGTTGGAACAGGCAGGATTGAAGATCCCAGCAAAATACTGATCCAGAAAATGTTGAATATTTCATAATGTTGCTAAACTTCTGAGCTCCCTGGGTAGAATTTATAAATTTTTCTCTTTTAATTTATTTAGGTTTCTCTTGATGTATTCTACTGTCCTATGCAGTCATTACAATTCTGCACTCACAACAACAGTCGTTGGTGCCATCAAGGTGAGTTATGGAGCAGAAGAGGGAGACAGGAATGCTCAAATGGACAGGGAAGAGCATTGACTTAGTGATCCTGACTATGCTTTGAGGTGGAAACTCAAAATGAGGGCGAATACTGAGACACTGCTTGTGCCAAACAAGGTCACACCATAAAGTGACCTTGTCTTCTTCCACTGAAGCTCAGGTATACTGTAGAAAACTATGTGAGTATTGACTTTTTATTTATTTATTTATTATTTCTACAGGAAACATACAAACCATTTTTAGTTAAAAGATGTACATGTAACCACATTTCATCAGATACTGTCACCTGCTTCTGTTCTTTACCCAGGTTACTGTATGTGTTGGTCATGGTGGCCTTGTGCAAATCCATTGCAAACTGGTACAGACCAACCTGCTTTCACTTTGGGCTGAAGTGATTTCTATTGCATCTAATACAGAGGGCGTTCATAGGTACAGAATAATGGCTAAGCGGCAGTAAGGACTGCATTGCTTTGTGGTTAACTGCTTCAGCCTCTGGGTGAGAACTTGTATTCTAGCTGAATGGACTATTTCATTTTGGTTTGTATAAATTCTAGTCGATTTGATAATACCAAAACATGTATGTCTTAAAAACTGAACTTCATGGTCTTACAGTCTGTTTTCTCTAGCGTAGTTTGATTTAAAACTAGCGCAGCTTCCTTTGTGTTGATGCGGCCAGCGCATCTGTGCTGGGAACATCACCGGCTGCCCAAGCACCTTTTTATAGGCCAGTTTGGAGAGAAGCACAGAGCTGTTAGTTGGCAGAGTTTTCGCAAAAGATAAAACGTGTGCATTTGTGGACCAAAAACCTGTCAGAATCCAAACTAGCTTAGGCACAGGAATAACAGCCCTAAAGGTGCTCCCTTTGCATGGGTGACTAAGGAAAACAGTATCTCTAGCATAGCAAAATGTGCAATAGGAAGATGGCACTTCTCTTCCTACAGTTGTTTGGTTTGCTTTGGTTTTTGAAAGCTGGCAAAATTAATCTAGTAGTTTTAATTCTGTGGCCAGACATTTTATATGTCTGCATCAAACCATTCAGATAAAGCAACATTATTTCTATTTTCTGAGCAGTATGTCTTTGAGACATTTTGAACAGCTTTAAAGTTGAGAAGCACTTTATGATGCAGTAGTCACCAGTAGAATCTGGTAGGCATTATGTCATTGTCCAGGCTAGCTGCTAAAACATTTGAAAGTAAAGTGTTGGTAAAATCATCACACATTTCTATAGCTTCTCTTTGGTCTGTCAGTGACAATTTTCTCAAAAGTTGATAGGGGTGGGGTGAGAGGTAGAATCTTCAACTTTAAATGTGCCTGTCTCGAACTTGAGATGGGTGCTTTCAATGCATCTTTAGCTAACAGAGTAGGGAGGTAACCATTTTAAAGCAATAATAAAGGGGTTTTGTTGTAACTTCAAAGCATACTTTTTATGCTTTAGAACCCAAGACATATTTTTAAGAAATGGCATTTGAAAGGGACCTTCCAAAGATTAAAAAGAAGTACATTTTCATTTTCAGAAGGTGGCCATAGCTTTATCTTGCCTAGTATCAAATAGCAGATTTTTTTTTTTCCCAGAAAGTCACTCAGTGCATTGCATGCATTTAGAAAACAAATGGATTTTTTTTTTAGAGTGACTAGCAACAGAGTATAGCTCTTGCCTTAGAAAAGTAAATTAATTGCTATAATTTATATTCTCAGAGATAAAAAATTACTTCAATAAATGCATGGGGTTTGTTTCCTTTCAGAATATATCCATTGCTTACATTGGAATGTTGATTGGTGGAGATTACATATTCTCTGTGTTAAACTTCATAGGGCTAAATATTTGGTGAGTTGAACTTGAATAGCCTTTATTTTTTAAACCTGAAAATTTCTCAGTGAGATACAGTTTTATGTTTTGATTGGTTTGACCCGCTTGGGGGATGCAATTCTGAAGCTATTGGCCTGAAGAAGCACTGCCTCAGAATGTAAAGTTCATTACAATTGGTTATGTCTTTTCATGTCTATTTTTCAGATATTGAATCTTACTGTTGTAGGATCTTAACTATGGAAACATGCTATTTTACTATGTGGGGCTGTGTTCATTTTCTTTTTTTATAAAGCAGCAGTTCTAAGATGTGAGGCTTCCAAGTGAAAGCCAAGTGGTGTTGGAAGTGGGAACACTTGACAGAATGAGTTGTGCCAATCGCATATGAGTTGCAATTTGTGAGCTGTTACTTTCTGTGCTTGGATAAGTGTTACATTTGTTCATATGAATCTGTTGGAGCAACTGATAATTAACCTTTGTCTACTTGGGGCTAGTTTCTTGGCTTGCATAGCTCTGAGGCTCTCCTAATTGATGCTAGCTGACATTCATTATTCCTTTGGAAGGAAAAGTGCATGCCTATAAAATGAAGTACAACATCAGGTATCTCTGACACCTCTGTTTATTTTTTTTTCTTTAGTATGGCAGGAGGACTAAGGTACTCCTTTTTGACCTTAAGAGGAAACAGCAAACCTACGCAACCTGGAGATGAAGAGAATGCACTTCCTCAGCCAAAGAGTTAGGCAAAGGTCCTGCGTTGGAAGAGACTGAGGATTTGAGTTTGTTTAGCATCACTAATAACTTAAATATATGCAGGAACATATTTGGAACAAGAAAACAAAATCTACCTCTACAGCCATGGATGTGCACACGATTCATTGGTTCAGAATATTCTTGCACACCATGTTTTTCATATGTGGACAAAAAATTTTGGCTTTTTTCTACACCACAAGCTAATTTATAGGAAGGAATGCCCTGAGCAAATCTGAAGTCTTAAATTTCTTCATTTACCTGTACTTTTGTGCTGTTTGTACTTGACAAACTGTGAGTTCTGTTTCAGTGTCTGCCAGAACTCTCTGAGGCAAAACTCCCTGTAAAGATCGTGAGGCTTGATCCACCATTACCTTTCGCCATATGAAGTCTTTGATATCAGTGAAGAGATGAAAGATGTTAGTGATTCAGAATGATTTTACGTATGTGTTTGCACTTGTCTAAGTGATGAGGCAAAAAGATGTGTCCCCAGATTGTTCCCTGTGTAAGCGATGGTTAAAAATGCAGGATGTGGCCTGCTGTGTGCAGTATACATTCTGTGGACATTCTCTCTCAATCTTTTAATCATCCTCAGATAACATCATGGTGTTCTGCTACAATTGTCGCTTTTGTTGTAAGTGAACCCTCATAATTTTGCTGCAAGATCAAGGAGAGAAGAAAATTGAGAGAGGATTGTTTTAATATTTAAAAAGATTTTTTTGTGTGTGAGCCAGGACCAAACAGATGATTAGGAGAGATTACAAAAGTAAATATATTTTTGTTTAGGTACATTCATCTTTTTATATCAGAGCCCCCCTCTGATAATGTTTTGTCTATAACTGCCTTTTAATGCTGCAGAGCAGTGATGCTACTATGAACAAACTACAAGAGGGGAAACTGATTGATACGTGGAAGACTAACAAGTGTTTAAATGAGGAGAGAGGATCAGTGTCGTCTTGTGTCTTACAGTGAAAGCCTATCTGGTACTAGTTTATGGTTAAAATACAGAGCAAGGGATTGTAACAATCCCTGGAGATTGCTACAGTGGGCAAGGCCGATTCAGTGGTTAAAAAGAAAGGTCCAGAACGTGGTGGTCTGGTTAACCATCTGGGACAGTAATGACACCACTCTGTATCTTTATTTCCTTCTCTGAAAATACAGTTGATGATGCTTACCTGTGTCTCTGAGGATATAGCATTCATCTTTGAAACATGGTACGAGCATTGCAGCACTGGAGGACAGCAGAGTAATTAATCTTGTTGAAGTTCTCAATTCCCTTGAGTATGAGCCAAGTTTTTTAAAATAATCAAAAGAAGGTTTTGGAAGACTTTGACATGGAATCAGAATGGTCCAATGACTTGTTTGATCCCTTCTTGAATTAAAATACAGCTAAATCTGGAAAGCATTACTCTGTGTGTTAACACATGAATGACTAGACCGGATTAGATCTAAGAAAAATGTGAATAGCTCACAGAAGAAGCTTCAGGGAATGACTGGGTTGCCCACTGACTACATGGATTTGAATGACAAGAGGAGCAGTGACCGCAGATACTAGAAGTGGAATTTAAGGGCTCATTCAAAATGGAAAAAAAAAAATCTGAGCTATCCGGTTTCTCAAGCTGGCTAAGATATGTGACTTTTATTTTCTACCTGTTTGAAGAGCCAGGGAGGGCAAGGCTTGATGCAGATACTTTAGAGAGATCCTTCTGTTTTTATAGATTTCCTTTATCCTTAAAAAGCTTTCAGTATTTCTGAGTATATTCTTTTGCAGACTTCTCTTTCTCCAGGTCTTCTCTACCTCCAGAATGCTAATTATTGAACCTCAACTCTCTGCAGTGGGACAACGCATTGGAAGCTTTTCATTAATTAAGAAAAGATTATGAGAGCCATTTGATTGCAATACTGATGGACACACAGTGTCAACTGCTAAATAAGATGTAGTTCCCACGAGGGAACAGCTGCTGTATACATTTAATAATATTTTGCTGTTACTTTTATAAATAAAGAGATACAGATTACAATTTTAATCAGTTTTTCGTTTTTTGTGTGGATGGACACGTAAAATGCTTTCAATGCATTGCTTTAAATTCATACATGGCATGAATTTGCATTCTACATGATCAACTGCTCTAGTGTACTTGAAGTAGTTTCATTAGTTCAGTCTGTACTGTAATTGAAGAGTGGAAGTGATTTTTTTTAATTCATTGTTCGTGTTATGTTTTTGAAGTTCTTCAGACTTGGGCCTTTCACCTAAAATATAGACATGATTCTCACAGTCTATGATAGTTTTACTCAGAATCACTTAAAAAATACATTTAGGAATAACAAAAAGTGGGTACTATTCAGAAGAACTTGCAGGTGCTTGCATCCCTTCACAAAGCAACTCAGCTTCGGACAGTGACTCTTTTTCTCTATCTGCAGAGATAGTATTGATTACAGTAAATGTATTGGTTGAAGCTCTGGGACTATGGGCTCAACTAGGCATGACTATCATGTTAGAATTTAGGCAATTATGGAAATGGCTGTTTAGTTCAGAACCTCACTAATTGTGTCTTTCAGTTATTAAGGTGGTAACTGAAAACTGATTTCTTTTAGGATACATCTAGATAGTCCTTACTTTTGTACATATTACATATTAGCTTAATGAAAAACTACAACAGTTGTAAAACTACATTACTTATTTGCTATGTGAAGCTTCGTTTTCTTTTGGAAAAACAGTACAAATGGAAAACATTAGTCTTCAGAATATATATTTAAAAGAATTAGTAAGTAGGTTAGTTGTAGAAAATACTGGATTGACTTCTGAAAGTCACATTCCCTCACAAAAGCATCTTGCGGTTATGTGCTGCTAGCTACAAAACTTGATTTTCAGAAGTCTGTCCAGTATTCTTAAAACTTAGTGAGTTCTACAGGTGACAACATACAAATAAACTTTAAAATGCTGACTGGACTGGAAAGGGATATTGTACTGTACATTGAGCTGTTCATACTCTTAATTTTGCAGGAATTGCTTAGCAGTGGACTGGCTGTAATGGAGTGAGATTAAGAGAGAAGTTCAGTAGCCACCCAAAGAAGCTAACTATGCAATGTGTAAAGGTCTTGGAGTGATTTCTGTCAAAGTCAAGAGAAGCAATGCCTCAGGGTAGAAACTTAGGCTGGACTAGATAATCAGTTCTTCACATTTATAAGAATTCATTCTTTTTCCTTTCATTATCTTGGTGTAATTTAGGAATATTAGGCCCGTGAAGCACTATAGGCGTATCTCAAGACTCATTACTAGCCTCTGGAAAAGAAACTGGCAAGGGAGCACGGGCAGAGGTAAAGTGCAAAAGAGAAGACAGGCAGCTGTGGAAGTTTGCGTTTCAACTCCATAATAAAATAAATTTTGGGGTTTTGTGGGTATTTTTTTCATTTAAAATTGAATATTTTTTTTTTCCATTTTTAGTCAGCATCTTTGTTACATATCAAAAACACTGTGCAACTTGTTAAGTTTTCATGTATTCCTTGAATAGTGAGTCATTCTTTGAGCAATTTGTGATTGTTATTTTTGGAAACGTAATATTTAAACCATTTTTTTATTTGGCTGGCATTACTTACCGGGTAAAACAGGTGAAATTTTAAGACAGCTTATGTGTGAGGAAGCTGGTTGTTGATTGTGTGATGGTAGTGATTTTTATGTCTTCATGTAACAAATAAGTAAGTGTTACATTTCTTGTGGTTCAGACATCTTTAGTGCATCTGCATACTATGATTCTCTGGCTAAGTTGTCAGTAACATGACACTTGACATATATTGCTGCTCTTCAGTTGGACATTTCTAGGTGTCAGAGGTTTGGAGATGACTCACTAGATGTGGAAGAATATCACTAAAATATAGACAAATTTTATTTTACCTTATCCTAAGTGGATGTATAAGCATCAGTGTTTTTCTTCTCCAAATTGATTTTGGAAACATGGATAATGTTTTATACTGCCACTGCAAAGAGGAGTTAAGAGTGTTTTCCTGATAAATTCCGTATGTTAACTTAAAAAGATCTTTAATCACTTGAAGTCTGAATTTCATTGATTTCATCTCTGTCTTGCAGTGAGATACTGTTCTTGTAGCATTTCTTGTCCTTAAGGTTTTGATACATGTCCTTAACTTTAAAATTAGTTTAGACGTGCTTTGTTCATAAAGGCTAAAAGTCCCATTCCCCCCTTAAGAGATTACTGTAGTTGTTCTTGCCATAATTGCACGATTTGTAAAATCGGCTTGATGGTATTAATGTCTTTTCAGAAAGCTTTAAAAAAGTTATAAAATATGGCTTTCTCTGTATAGAAAGAATTAGGTGAATTTAGTAACCTTTCATTATTTTGTCTTTGAATTGGTAGATAAATCTGTTTTTCTGGTTTCAGCGTGAACTTGCTTTGGAACGCTCTGGGCTAGAATTTAACTCTTTGCTGTACAGAGTAGTGTTGATGTGTTTTATCCCCAAGGTTTGGAGTATTCTCATTCAGGGTTTGGGTTTAGACCCACCTTTACTCTATGCGAATCCTAAACAATTACGATAAAAATTTTTTTTTTTTTCTCCTTGGGTATTTTCCAGAAAAGGAGAGAAACCTTGTCTCTTAATGCAAGCACTACAAATCATTGCTTAGTTTGGATTTTTTCAGTAGCTTACAAGTCTGTGTGTAGTGTAGAGATGTTACTCTAATCTAAACCCTGAACGTTCCTTGGAAAAAGAAAATCACGTGATTTGATTAGACCTCTCACTTCTCTGCCAGTGCTCAGGGACTAGCAGTGTGCTGTAAAGAGGCATTTCCCAGGATGAGAGTGACTGATTCATACTAGCTCACTGTCTTCCCTCACTATGGAAGCATTCCAGCATCAGCTGCTTACTCTTACTGGGGGCCTGATCTGTTTCTGCACTCTGATAAAATGCATCAGGTTCATGAAATATATTTTCCCACATATCTGGAGTGCTTTGCCTCAGACTTTCTTTCGGTCGCTGGGAGAATGGGCAGGTAAAGGAAATTTCTTCACCTTTTTCTTGTAACTGAGTGGTGTATTGTTATGTTACTAATCAGGAGCACCTTTCCTTGCATTTCCTTATCCTGTGCCTTCAAAACACAGTTTCCATTGGTGTGGTTTGCTTAATTTCTTTCTTCTTCTTCCTAGTAAATTCAGGTTTATGAGCCTGAAGGTTTTGTGTACTTGGGGACAGTTGAACAATAGTCAAACTGGTAACAGCTCACACACCTGGTGTGTAGATGTGAATTCTTTCCTTATTCCTATGTCTGATGTTTTTTCTCTACTGCAAATGCTTTAGTTTTAATAGAATTGCCTGTATCCTCAGTATCCTGATACGTGAAGCAGCTAGTTTATGGCTAACTTATGATCTCCACTTTTCAAAGCAACTTTGAAGGAGCAGTAAAATCCTTGTTTCCACTGAAGGTTAGGAGACTTGGTTCCTTTAGTAGACCTTTTATGCTCTGTCCATTTTAGAAACAAAAAATCTTTGGGACCCAGTAAAATTCAAAAGGCTTGGATGATCTGCTTCATCATGTGGCACGTGAGATCCTGAGAATCATGAAAATCCAAGTCAGCAGGTGGAAACTTGTTTCCCAACAAACTCTTCATCTGCAGGTCTGCTAGAAAGCTAAATATCCAGTGCTCCTACACTGAGGGGTCTTGGAGAATGAGAAAGTAATTGCTCTTCTGCTGGCAACAAACCTAACCATTCAAAATCAGCCTGCTTTCTCAGTGTCTCTTGCAATTTAGCAACCCTTAATCCACATGCTTTCAATACTGATTTTCCATTTTGCACTGAAAACTTAACACATTTACCTTGAAATTGTTTAGTGCTTTCCTACTTCATTTATTTCTTTTTTATTTGTAACGTGTTAAGGATTTTCTTTCTGTAGTTCCTCTTTCGTATTTGTTTGCACATCATTTAAAGTTCAGGGTGCTATACAAATGCTGAAACTAGTTTATTTTCCCATTAACAGTGATTAGGAGAGATCTGAATAAATAGCATTTTGTAGATGTTGGTAAGTTTGCTGTTATGGTTTGTTACGGACAGATTTCTTATGTGAGAGTTGTATCAGCTTTGGTCACCAGTTAGTCCTTATCTTCTACCATACTGCCACCAGAGTATAAATGAAAAACTTGCAAAGCAGAACTTGTACAAACACGTATATGGAAGAAAATTCTACCACCTCTTAGGCAATTCACTTGTTGCTTGTTGATCCCATTGAAAATGAAAGTAGTATCTAACTACTGTATCAGATATTACTGTGGGGAGGGGTTTGCTTTGAAGTCAAAAAATACTAAATGGAGTAATGAAAAGGTAGCAAGGAAACAAATTTTGAAAAAGATTGATTATGTGCTTCAGTAGAAGCATTTAGATTGCAAAGTTCAAGAAATGCAGATGATAAAGATTAAAGAATTCAAGAAAGAATAAACTAAAGCAGAGCTCTGAATGTAATCTGTATGCTTGCTTTTACTTACTCCAGTGGTCACAGGAGCAGGAGATGGGCTTGGAAAAGCGTATTCCTTTGAGGTAAGATAGTTTGCTTACACTTAAATTTATTTTAACAAAGTGGCAGTT
Source organism: Actenoides hombroni (assembly GCA_024336885.1). Classification (NCBI taxonomy): domain Eukaryota; kingdom Metazoa; phylum Chordata; class Aves; order Coraciiformes; family Alcedinidae; genus Actenoides; species Actenoides hombroni. The sequence goes on from WUAM01000263.1 coordinate 4,786,299, forward strand.
GTTCCCCTTCATCAGTCTCTGCAAGTTAGTAAAATTATTCTATTATTTAAAACCACTGTGACTGACATGGTACTATTTCTTCTCCCCCATATGTGAACAATAGCATTAATCAAGTTCTAAAAGGAAACCGGTTCTGTGTTTCAGAGGAAAGTCATTCATGCCTCAGTGGTCTCATCAGATCAAAGAAATAAAATAGGTAATCCAAAAGATTCTACATTGTCTGTCCAGAGTAGGAAGTCTCCTAAATTGTCTTTTTTTTCATAGTTTCACATCCAATCTGCTTTTTGACTTTCAGTGGGGCAGTCTGGCATTAGCATACAAATGCAATTTTCTAGCCTTTGCATTTGCAAACACATTTTGAAAGATCTATGTGAACCAACAGCATAATTTAATATAAACTGCAAGTTACAGAAATGATAAAGAAACCTAATGCTTTAGTTAAGAATTGGTAGTTCTAAGTGTCTGCAGGAGGAGAGGTAGGCTGTCCCTGTAGCTGCTACTGTGCAGAGACACTACAGCAGTCTGTTTATATTCACCTGTGCTAATCAGCACTGAAGGAAAGGTGGCTTTGTACAAAATACATCTCACAGGAAAGGAAAATGAGTTGGCTTTCGAATTAATTTGCAGGATTTTTAAGCTAGTCTTTTTAATTGTATGCATTGTTTAATCACCTACCTCATGATTTTCATTACTGGGAATGGCAATAAAGTAACTACTTTTGGAAGTGCATTGAATGTAGGTAGCATAAAGATAAATACTAGGTATTATAGTTTAACATATGGCATAGTTTTGATAAAGATCACAGACTCTTCCATGGAAAAGAAGGGAAAATGTTGCATCCTGTCTACTTACTGAGTTGCTGTAGTGATGAGCAAATGGGAAAGATCTGATGGGGAAGAAATCGAGGGGAACAGGATGGGATCAAAACAGGGAAAGTAATAGTCAGGAATGCTTAAAACGTATATTTAACACCACACCTCTGGGCGCAGCCACCTGTGCATGCAGCTTGCTGAACTAAGTTTGTGTGAGCACCTGGTGATATTTTATCCAAGTGAAAGTTAAAGGAACCTATGAAGGTCTAGATCAGAGCCTCTGTCATTGTTATGCTTCCTTTGTGCTGTATGAGTTATGCAAGAGTAAATCCCATTTAAAAGGCCAGCTATAGCATGTAAATGGCTGCTCTAACCATGAGAAAAAAAGCAAACAACTATTATGGGCTTTTTATAAAAGAAAAAAAAAGGTTTGCTGGACCTGCCTAGATTTTGTGGAACATTTGTTCATTATTTTTGGCTTTTGGGGGATAACTGAGAGACATCTTTATCCATGCTGAGATGTACCTTCCTCCCCAGGTAGTCCCTTTGTTTGAAGCTGTGCTCAGCTACTGCTGTGTGGGGCAGATCACAAGCCCACACCACATGAGCTCATAGCATGTCTTCTTTCTGGCTGAGGTCAAAGCACACACTTGTGCGTAGCTTGTGGATAAATAAATCTGACCCTGCTGTTTTAATATCTGTGTGCATTTGGAGTTTCTGGCTCAGCACTGCTATCTTGCTGGTGTGATGTCAGGGTACAAAATTCTGTGATGTTCTTCTGGCATGGATTCCTCTGGTGTCACAGGCTGATGTGAAGGCAACCCTTGTTCGATGGCCACAGTGTCCGTTCTAGAGTTTGAGCTCTAACACCAAGTGGTAAATTTCTTTCTGACATCCTGAGCTCAGACATGGGCTGATAACAATTCATAACTAATGCAAGGGCTCCACAATTTTTCACAACGTATGGTACAGAAAACTAAGGAGGACAGTTCTCATATTTTGGATGACTACTGTGATATAGCTTTCTCTGCTCAGTGTTTTATGTGGAAATCACAGTAGGTGGTTCATTGAGCAAACCCCACCAGACTGAGGTCCAGGCAAAGATTACAATATGTACTGGTTCAGTACCCTTGTTTCCAACACTTATGGCTAGTCAGGTACAGGTCACTGCAAAATCTATTAAGCTCAAGAGCTGGCTGAGGCTTTGTGAAGAGCCTCGCACCTGTGAGGTCAGAACACTACTTTGTTGATGCCAGGACACAGACTTTTCAGATCAAATTATTTTTGGTTTAGTTTCCTGAACTTGTATTGAGAGGCAAGGGCATACAGAATTTGAGCTTGTCCTCTTCTGCATGGAAGTCCAGGATTGCATGAAGACTTTGTCTGTAATTCTAGCACATCAGGGTGATTTTGAAGGACTGGCCTTGAACAAAAAGACCCCAACCTTTTAACTGACTGCTGTGATGTCAGACTAGTGGGATTTTGGATCTAGTTTGCTATACTTATTTCAATAGTCAAGTTTCTCTTAGATTTGGTCCATTAGTTCTTGGGCTTATGAGGTTTAGACTCAGCAGACATAAAAAGGAACAAAAGCAAGTCAATTGTGAGCATACTGCTAGGCTGACAGATCTCTACTTAACTGTTTAGCATTTCAGGTACTACTGCAGTATTGTTTGGTCTGTTTTTCTCATGTAATAACTACAGATGTGCTTCAGCATCTGTTACTAACTTAGCACCTCAAACATGCTGGGTTTTAGGAGGAAAACAGGCTATACACTGGGTTTAACCTCTGCACATTTCTCATCTGATGTCAGGGCACAAGCAGGATGTTGGTGGCTCCCATGGTCACCGTTTTTGTTACTGTTAATATTTCATGACACATTCTTGTAAGTTAGGCCAGTGCATGTGTTTAATCAATGCGTTAGCAGATCATTTTGAGACAGGCACTGCATTTATTTGTTAATACAACAGTTTCTCAAGTCTTAAACTTTTGCTTTATTTCCTGAAATTATGCCTAGTATTACCAGCAGTATAATGCAAGATAAATATGATCTGTATTTTCCTGCTTCTGTTGCAAAAGTATTCTAATTTCTCCACTTCATCTTGGATTTATTCCTGTAAATACTGGTATCCGACCTGCGTTACAGAGCTAGCAGAAAGATTGCAGAATCCTTCTGCCCTGTCATCTCCGTCCTGGTCTGCTGAACCAAAAAGATTTGGATCATGGAGATGCTACAGGTCTGAACCTCACACATGGAAAGAAAAAGTGTGGATCACTGAGGCAGTATCAACACAGTCCCGGAAAAGAGAGAAAAATATCTTTTGTACTAGGTAGAAATTTGTGGTAGGCAGCTAGATTCCTTAAAGCATCATTAGGGATTTTAAATTATTATATCTAATGATCCATTTAGAGTATAAGCAATTTATCAGGGCAACTGTAGTACTTACATGTATAGTTTGAGTCTAAAACCTCTGTCTTGCCTTTTATGAAGCTTTTTTGTTTAAAAATTCACACCAGATGGAGCTGCAAAAACATGCTAGAAAATGCAGAGTGACTTCATACGAATATAATGTAGGTTTAAACTTTTTAACCATGACTTTGTGAGATTCCAGAGTGCAGATCTTGCCTGATCTTTCCTCATTATTAGCCCCGTTTCTAAATACTAAGTTGTCATAATTCATTATGGCTGGGTTCAGTAATAATGATCTCACATTTTGGCAGACTGAGGTTCAGGAGCATTTTCATTCTTTGCCACTGGGAGTCAGGATTTGCCAGCCCAAGCAGGTTCACGTTACACAGTGCTGGGACCCAGTGCTTACTCTTAACTGTAAGGGGAGATACCATCCTCTAACGTCAAAGCCTTTGTATCTTCAGAAAATGCTTTCTGCTAAAGAAGTCTGCTCTAAAAGTTTTTATTTGAAATGCAGTAGTGTTAAACCTGATTTAACCTTTCCAGTGTATGGCCAGGAAATTATTTTGTTCTTTTTGTTTCTTTGTTGTTTTATTTTGTAATATTTTTGTTCTTTTTGTTTGCTTGAGAGTGCTTTTGAATCTCACAGTATTTACAATATCCTATGAAATTTATTTCTGAAAAGGATGCACATTTTCTCTGTGGATTGAGAAGCAAGAGTAGCCAGGTGTGTAGCCTCTTTTGCCTTGAGAAATGGCTGCTATTGCCTTATACTTCTGGTTAGTGTGGTATGTAGCAGCAAGGGAGAGTCCTATCACCTGACTGTTAACAATTTGTACAACTGCTACAAACATGTGCTTTTAGCTGAAATACAGTGTGATCTGAGCATCAGGAATAATTTTTTATTTAGGCTTTAGGAGGCATTTTCCTACCAAATTAAATACAGATAGAGCTGAGATGATACTGAGAAGTCCAGTGAAGCAGGACTTTGTTTTTATTTTGTGTATTACATGACTGATATTTGGTCTTGAGTCTGAAGGTGTAAAAATCAAAGTAATCCCCATCGAAACATTCCCAAATGGCAGAAAGAAACAAGTGACCATGGAAACAGAGACCATATGTCCGGTTGGAAACAGTTTGAGTCAAGATTATTGTGGACAAAGGAATATCTGCCAGTATGTAGGCAATTAGAGTTCTCTTCCCGAGAACTTCAAATGGAGCCCTTAAAACAAGCTTTCAAAACTTCTGAGTGTCTAAGTCTGTGCAGATCTCTTTGGAGCACTAGTCAATTATGTTAGAGGGTCTCCAAAAGCACAGAATTGTGAGCATGGTCTTTGTGCTGAAAATGCAAATGGTTGTGGGTGATGCATTTAATAGACAGTCTGCCCCTTGTACTCTCAATGTAGCGAATTTTTGAACAAAGGTCCTTATTCCTTAACATTCTCTGCATTGTTTCAGAAGAGCCCAACAGGACAAACTGTTTCCCTCAAATACATTTAAGGAGAAAGCGTTGCAGGGAGTCAGCTGTGGGAATGAATGGGTCTTCAGTGTGTGGCCTTTGATGGTTAGTTTCTTCTTCTATGCAAACCTGGTACTTTCAAATGACATTAGATTTGTCTTTTGTGCTAATTTAGCTCTCTTTCTCCTTGCTCTGATGGGCATTTTTTTAGTTTCACCTTCATCTTTCCTTTCTTAATGCACACAACTCCATTCAGCTTCCACTTGTCAATAACCTAGTTTCAAAAGCTGGGACCATGTTTTTCTCTCAGGCTTTTCCTAAAGCTCTTTAACTAATGGGAATAGGAGGCCTCAGGAAAACAGGAGAAAACCATTCTCTTTTTGTCCTGCATTTGTTCTGCATATGGTAATACCAAACTGACTATAAGTGAACTGCTGTGTCAGTACTGTTCATGGCTATAAACTTCAGCTATTGTTAACATCTTTGTAGAGGTACATTTGTTTGACTGTATTTTGAGTTTTTATGCATGGACTTCACCTTTTTTCCTTGGTTTCTTTTTTCTTTTTTTTAACTTTATATCTA
>WUAM01000263.1:4811653-4826105 GCA_024336885.1 Actenoides hombroni
CTAGAAGAGCAAAAGAAATAGTTATGAAAATGGACTTTGTCTTGTGAGGCAGATGCCTAATGTCCAAAGGCAAGTGGGTGGAGCTTCTGTAAAGAGGGGAAATAGAAAAAAGCAGCAACAGGCAAGGTAATTTTTTTCTGTTTCCTGTGCTTTAAAAGCAATCAAAATCTTTAAGTATTTCAATTATTACTGTCTGTTCCATTGATTCTCCACAAGGCTGCAGGCTCGTGGAGTTGCCCCAGCAGCTCTCTCCTGGCCTCACTTATTTCCAAGGGTCCTGAAACTCCTCCCTGTCACATTCCTTGAAGTATGAGCCCATCAGTGGCCAAAACCCAGGCTCATCCTATTTCTTTTTTCTCCTTCTCTGCAGTTTTGGTGTATGTTGCAAACATTACTTCAGTCACACAATGGGAAAGAATTGGAGGTTCCTTGGCTCTTGCTGCTCCCTGCAGTGAGCTGTGTGGACTTCCACAGCTTCCAGCAGCTTTTCCTATGGCACGACAGCTGCTGTAGTTCTGCATTTTGAGACACAGTGCTTTGAGATGTGAGACACTGAAGTGTGCTGTTTGGATGTAGAGCTCTGATAGCCTTAGGTCAACGTAATATTTGCCAGTGTCTCCCAGTTTTGATAATTTACAGTAACACCATTTGAGTTCTAAATGTATTTCTTCCAATCACTCTTCTAGGGCTCTTGTTCTGCAGTGTAGTAAGGCCCACAAACCATAGTTTTAATTAAAACTCAGATTTTTTTTTAAGGAATTTCTCCAGAATGTAATGACTAAAAGCTTCTGAAGACATTTTATGTATATCTTGCTACTCAGTTTCACCCAAATACAATATGCAAGTTGCTCCAAATGGATAGAAAAAGCACATTCTGCTTTATTTCCAAAGCAGCAACAGTTTTGAAAAGAAGGATGTTTAATGACATATTCTGTGAAAAAAAAAAACCAAACAGCAGAAGCTCTTGGTGTTTGACACAAACGTTCACAGAACAGTGTCAAACTATCCTCACATGCTGATTTTATAGATCCAGGCTTTAGAAGGCAGCTCTCTTCCCCTAAAGCTCCACCTACATCATAAATCAATAAATAGATCAATAAATAAAGTAATAAAATGTCTCTGCTGCTGATATACAGTAGATGCCAGTTTATCTTCCTGTTTTATTTGGCAGATCCCTGTGACTGGCACAGAGTGGGTGGCGCATACGTTGATAACCACCTTGATTTCCAGAGCTGACTCTGTTATTAAGCTGTGTCACTGATCCCATCTGGATTACAGAAACCCATTTTACTGATGAAATCACAGAGGATTTCAGTAAAAGTTGAATAATATTCTTTCAATATTGAATAACTGCATGTAGACCTGGCAGTGCTTGCAACATAGGCATATGGTTAGCACATGAACAACACATTGTACTCTGAATCTATTGTTTTAGTTTGTTTCCAGCAGTTTCAGTCCAGACAAATCCATTGCTAATAAATGACTTGTGATAGTTTTTGGGAGAGAAAGATGTTATAGCAGAGGAACACCATCCCCTCCTACCCCCTCCCTCCCCCCACCTACCTTTTGGGATAATATTCAAGCAATGTTACATAAATGTTATACGCTAAGAACTTCTTATTTAAATATAAGCAAGTCTGGAAAAAAAGAAAGAAAACTGCATAGGAAGAATGAGGCAAAGTTTGTCAGGAGAGAAAATATCCTTTATTAGATTGACTGTTACACTTGGAAAAAACAGGCAATCTTACAGGCACTTATGTCCTTATCATGTCCTAATGTTATAAAAGGTATTGCCTCTTCCAACTAAACCTTGACTGCTTTTATTCTTGTACCATCACAGCTACATCAGCACAACTGTTAGTATAACAGATTTATATGCTTGTGGACAACAGGCTCAGATGCTCATTTGCTAGGTGAAAATTTGAGATACTGCTTTTGATGTTTCTAGGGATACACTCAGCCATCTCCTATTTTCTTTTTTTTTTACCTCCTGCAATGTTACAGAATTCACAGAAAAAAAAATATTCTCCATTGTAGATGAAGACCTCTGCTTAATGTTGGCAACAGATTTACTTTTCTTAACAGCTTCTTAATGACTCTAGAGAGAGCCTCTGGCTCTCCTGGGTGCTGTGTAGTTCTTGCAGTGTGCATATTCTTAATCCCATTTAAATGTGAAGTAATTTACTACCTTTTCTTCAAAATAAGGGCCACCCAGCACTGTCTGATATGGTGGGGGTGCTCACAAACACAGGAAGAAGGTGATAACTGCTTATTGAGTGCATTTTCACACCCTGCAGCAGACATTCAGCTGGTCCATCCGTGCCTATGCTGAAGGTGACTGACTCCTGCTTTAAAGCTCAAACTGCATGGGGATTTGGCCTTCTTTTTTCTTCATCAACTGCCTTTTTATGAAACCTTAATATGTGTTGCATGATATCTCTTCCCTCCCCAAGGAAGCAGCAGAGGTATAGCTTCTCACAGGACTGACCTCTCAAAGATGTTGACCTCCTGCTCTGGGCACAGTTGCCTGCCTCCCGACTTTGCCCAGGGCTGGCAATTACATGGGGCATCCCGCCTGCTCTTTCTCACAAGACTAGTCTTGGTCCCTGGTGCTCAGAAACTGTGCTGCTGACCCTGGCTCTGAGCAATCTGAAACTGTGCTATGTAATTCAATGTAAAGTGACAGGCAAGCCTCTCTGAGGATGAGATGTTTTTCCTAGCTCCAGCACCTATCAAGCTATATAGGGATCTCCTGGACAGAGAGAGAGAGAGATACAGTTTAGTTCACCTTCAGAAACTACTTTTTCTGTTGAATGTAGCAATACAATCCAGGATGTAAAAAGAGTTCCTCTAGACATTGGTAAACTGCTTTCACCCAGCTGGTGCAACTGTCCTGATGGGTCCAGTAGCACCATGTGTAGCACTGATGCAGGGAAAGCTACACCTCAGCTTGGAAGTCAGTGTAACACCTGGCTAAGCCCAAGCAGTCTCAGGGCTATCTAAGTCCTTTTCCAGTTCTGGAGAGACTAGTCCTTTTAACATTCACAGGAATAAAATATGTGTGAAACACATGTCATATCTGCCTTCCCACACACACATGCATGATGTGAGTGCTCTGAGACTGTCAGGTCATTTATAATGCTGTTTGGTTTTTATTACCAAGTAGACACAAAATTATTCATGTACATATCTTGCATATTCACAAATTAATTTCAGCTGTTATAAAGTCATAAATATTCTCATGCACCTGGCCATAAAGGTGCTGCAATTCTTATACATCCCATTTGCCTTTCTCCCATCATTTCCTTTAAAAGTGCAGTGTTGATCCATAAGATTTCCAATGTATGGCTATTATTTTACTCTGATCGAGAAAAAATAAAGAGATGTTGCTAGCATATCAAATATGTCTTGAGCTCAGAGATAACAATATTAAAGAAACAGTTGATCTGCTAATCTTTGGAATTCAGCTCTTTGCTGCTGCTGTAATCACACCTTTGATTTGATAATAAGCTGCAGGAACCATATACCTCTCATATTTGTGGCACAATTCACATTCCTGGCACTCTGTAAGTCATAAAACTCACAGCCACTCTTACAGGCTGTCACAGCACAGACTGTATAATGGGAAAAAAAAATCTTAAAGTAAAATACTCATAAGAATGAAGGCATCAGTGACCCAACTTGGACCCAGCTCCAAGATGTCTTGCATGAAGCTTGTGTCACTTGTGCTGCTGACCCCCAAGGAGGAACCTCTTCCCTTCCAGACCACACATTGAGTACAGTAACCGCAGAAGCACTTATCAAAACCAGAATCCCAAATAACTTGAGCTGCAGCTGCATATCTGGTTGAAGTGTACAGGGAAACTGTTGTAGTTGCCATTGCTCTCTGTGCAGCAGTATTGAGGAGCCTTCCCACGTAGCATAGTACCATGGAATTACAGGTGGGATTCTCTGAAGATTCCACTCTGTTGGTAGAGTACAGAACTTCAGATACCAGGAAAAGGAAATAAGCTAATGGCTCTTTCAAGTATTTTCTGTAGTGCTTCTTTAAATGTGTGTACAATTTTTCTGAAAAAAGAGAGTATAAGTGGACCTGCCATTTCATTGCTCAGTTCAGACAAGATTCTGTGTGGTACTTCACCAACAGAATGTCAAATAAATGTCATTTGTCCTTGAGATATATTTCTAGCTGTCCTCCCCACCACAGTTGGTTGTGTGGTGCACTGATATCAATTTGTAATCGTGGGAGTTCATTAACACATAGGGAGCAATTGTTGCTTTCAAGATGCAGCTTTTTTTTTTTTTTCCTTTTGAGACCATTAGGCTTTCCTATCAAGTCCAGGTACTGGTAAAGTAGGGAGAATAAATCCTACAATGATGCAATTTACAAAATGTGATATTTACAAAGCATGCAATTTACAAAGCATGCAATCTACAAAGCACGATTTAGGATATTAAAATATATTGAAAAAATTCTTCACTTTATGTTAGACTGACTATTGTCTTCTGCTTTGACCTTGGCTTATTCTAATTAACATGAAGTTTCCTTGTGTCAGGGCAGAAAAGAACATAGTGTAGCATAAAGGATGTACTATGACAAAAATGTCTCTAGTACTGGGGAAGAAGGACAGCACTAAGAAAAGTATGTCTCATTGGAAAATGGTAGTTCAGAATATTTTTATGCTTATAGAAGTATAAAAGTGTTTCGGCACCCATTTAGATATATTTTGGAAGTATAATAAAAAGTTACAGTTTAGTTTCTCATCAGATAGTGTTCTGGGTGGGTCCTGACACACACACAAAAAAAAAAGCATTTTAGAAATGGTCTTTAGAATTTAATATGAGATGAAACATAATTCTTCAGGTTTGCGAGTATGGGCTGTAAAGACGATGAGTGATAGTCTGGCAAAAATGTTGATTTTAGAGGGCACTTTTGATGTCTGCATATTTTGATATCTGCTTCTCCTTCCGTGTGCTCCAGGGCTAATGCTGCAGCATTAGATATGCTGAATGAGTGCTAATTTGTGCATGAGATTGCACTGTTTTAACTCTGGGATTGCCCCCTGAGGACAAGCCACTGAAGAAAGCCCTACCACAGAGAATAGCCTCCTTGCAGCAGTGAGTCAAGATGAGTCAAGAGAACACACATCACCCAGAGTATATTTCACAGTTTGTGTTGGTAGCCCAAGTCTCCTCACCTTTTTGCATGTGGTGAAAGATCCTTTTATCTCTAGAGATCACTGAATGCCATGCAGCACAAGACCGCAGGTGACGTGGTAATCATTAATTGCCCCTTCTGCTCCCCCATTAAAATAACACTGTGGTGAAAAGCAAAGTTGATGCCTTTCTTGCTGGCAAATATCCCAGTCAACAGTGATGGGATTCCTGATAATGTAACTATTAGCCAGAGGAGACACCCTGGTAACCACCATCATCTCCTCTAAAAAAAATTTCACAGCTTTAATAATAAAGCTGGCAATACTTCTTCCTCTTTTTAGGTGGGTGGGATTCATTCATGGTGAGGGGCTTGCACTGCTAAACCCAGCCTATACCTTTTGTTTTTTCCAGTAGGTGAAAGGTGAGAAAACTTCTTACAACAGAGCTTAATCTGTGGAGAAACAGGGAACTTAACTCACCCACTTCATAAAGAAACCTCAAAGGAAACTTTCTGTGTTAAAATTCCTCTTGTTGAAAAGCTGTGAAGTCATAAAATTTTACTGAACAATGGTTTTCCATACAAAAGGACTCTTCAGTCAATAGTTCCTCTCTAAGCTGTTCCAAATCACCCTGGCTTCAATAAGCTCAGATCCTCAAACAATCAGTGCAGGAAACAGTGTGACTTCTATAGGTTTAGCAGCTGTTCAGTGTGCTCTGTTGTGGGTCTGTCTATCCATGTGAAATTTTGTAATATTTTTCACAGATTTCCATTATTGTGTCTATCAGACAGGACACAGAAAAATCAATTTTGTAAATAGCTTGGTGGTGGGGGTAATTGCCTATATATATGTTTTGAGGGTTTTTTTTCATTGGCATGTGCACAGGAGTCCCACTTATTAAGGCTGTAAATGGATCTGCAGAATGGTGACAATTTAAGAGGACTATCTGAGATTCCTGAAGCAGAAAAGTGGTTTGCAGTCTTATATGAAGATTAATGTCAGTATTATTTATTTATCTAACGAACATTACAATTAATTAAAAAAAATATAGCTCAAGATTTTCTATAGAAGTTGAAGCTCTTGTGTTTCAACAGAACAGAAAAAGAACATAAATGCTTACAGTCTCAATCCTCTTCTCCTTTATCTAAGGGCAGTAAATTACAAATACAGTGGAGAATAAAAGTAATTCAACTTCATACAGTCTAAGCTCATTAGTTGCCTTGCTTTTGCCAATTGAAAGGGAATGTGCAATGGATTGGGTACAACACATTCTTGTCATCTTTTGCAGAGAGTGTGATCAGAGGTTCATTGGCACACTGTTGTGTGTGCATTCATTGCTGCTGCTGTGCTCTAGCAGGATGTTTTCCAGAGAACAAATTTCAGATTTCATTGAAAAAACTACATATTCTTATAGTCCATCTGTAGGATCAGTTGAGTTTTCAATCAGAGACAAACCAGGCAGTTGGAAAAGCATTGTCAAAGAGAATGGACAAGGCATTTTGTTTAACCCCAAACTGCAGAATTTAATTCAGAGATCTTTCTCTCTCATACAATAAAGCTGGTTGCATTTCTAAACAGAATGTTACTTCAAAATGCCAAAGCAAACTTTTCAAATTTTCCTTTAAGATGTCTAATAGAATTTCTGCTTTTCTGTGTGTGGGTAAAATGCCTTGACAAGTTCAATGTGAATTCTTGCTTACTTGTTACAAAGTAAGCATGGGCAAAAAATTACTTCACTGAAAATGTGGTTCATCTCTCTCTCTAACTGCACTTGTTTCTAGATTTATTTAGATTTAATGGATTTTAAGGCCGTGGGAGAGGTTAAGGTAATTTATTTTGACCTTCTATGTAGCTGAGGCAATATAATTCCCTCGAAAAATTTCTGCATCACTTGCAGCACTCTAGTCCCCCATTTGGAGAATTTTTCTATGTCTAGGAATTGCCCTGAGAATTGTAATGAAGCTAACGATGCCCAGTCTCTGCCAAAAGCTTGCAGTCCAGAATGGTAGAATCAATACGTGCAGCAGGTCTCTTAGCAGACAACATCTGTTTTCTCTTCTGGCAGATAGCTGGGGTGGGTGGACTGTATCTCTGATTGCAAGAGTTTGAATTTGATAATACTGTAAATCCATAATATACTGGTTAACATAGCACTGTGGTAATTTCAGATGGTTCAGATTTAATGTAACCCAATTTCAGTTTACCCTGATGCCAGACATATGCTTCAGTTCTAAAACTCACAGAGTACTTGGATTTATTTAAAATCATGGCTCTTGAGTTGTCCTGAAGCTGCTTGGACAATCGGAACTTATCTGGATTCCATCTAGATTTGAACAGACTTTTCATCACATTAAAATCTTTAGAAAGAGAGTTGGCAGGTCATTTTTACAATTACATATTCTCATCCTTGAATGACAGTTTGAACATTAATACAATGTTGCTTCATTTTGTTCTAAATATTTTAGGTTAAAGGTATTAAGGGTATTCTTACTACATGGGAAATTGGTTCATCATCTATGTCTGTACTCCACTGATTTGCACTCAGATTTTCCACTCTAGCTCCGAAACAATCATGTGGTTTAGATAATTTGGTCTGCATGTTATCTCACAAATTTGAGAAGCACAGCAGTCAAAACACTGTCTACAGAAATCCTCTCATGGAGCTGCACCAAAAAGGAGACGGAGGTATTTTGGAGACAACTGCTTGTTCCCTAAACATACTTTCCATAAAGCTCTGTCACTCCTGGCTGCTGTGGGCAGAAGGCCCACAGAAGTTTATTGAAGTACAAAAAGATTTCAAGTGTCAGTGGCCCATCTCTTTCCTCCTTGAGGACAAGTGTTGAGAAAAAGTTCATACTCTTGTCACAACTAAAATGTGCCACTGGCAGTCCCAAGTTAGAGGTTTGTTATTCACTTGAGGGTTGTGAACAAACAGGATTGCTAGAGCTTCTCGTGTGATCGCTTCAAAATGGGCCAAGATTTGGCAGTTAGAACATATGACTAAAGGCAATTGCTCAGATTCAGTCCTTACTTATCAAATAATACAAGTGTCTTATCCCTCAGGTAGAGCGCAGTAGAAATGTCTGTTTAAAAATCTGGACTAGCCTCTCCTTCTCCCTTCCCCAGGGACAGTCTGATGCTCTAACTAAAATTATACCATGGAATGATTGTGCTATGGTTTATAAATGAAACATAGGAACATGTATTTACTGTAGTAGTTAATATGGGTGTGTATGTAGGTATTATTTAAATCTTTAACATTTAGAGTGGAACAGTCCACAGAGGTGTCAAAGTAGCTGTGTCTTCTTTATACCATAGCTCCTTAAGGAGAAAGGAGACCTCACAGCACCTGGAGGGCATCCATACGAATTCATCTCCTTCTGCTTCATACAGGGAAAATGTAGAAGTGAACTGCTGTCAGGCAGACAGAAATACTTATGAAATAGATAGGTATACTTTGCAAATAATCACATGCTTATGTGATTTCCTGGTGTGATCAGAGTGCAGATAATCATATCTGTCTGTCCCCAGTTCTGGAGCTTAGACTCCCCATTTATTCAAATAGTTCAATTTATTTAATTTAGAGTTGTGGTTCTCACATGTAAAGAAATAGGCTCACAACTTCAGGTGTACATGGCTGCAGAGAAATCAGGCCTTCCTCACTCCAGTTACAAAATTCTTTGTCATTTAGGATCCCTTTATTAAAATGTGAGTATTACATGAGTAATCTGTGAAGCTTGCTGCAGAGGTACTGTGACAGGTGACCCTAAACTGACCAGTGAGGAATTCCACATACGTCTTATTAGTTGAAGGATCATGAGGGTCAAGCTCTCTTCTTCAATGGCCAGCATCTGAGGAGGACTCCATTATTTTGCCTTCAGTCCCAATCCATGTGTTTCTGAATCCAGTTCCTGCATCCAGCTCCTGAATCCAGTCCCCATCTGCTGCTGAGTCCAGTCTGGGACTTCACCAGTGCCTGCTTCACAGCATCAAATGTGACGGTGATGTAATTGCCATCAGGGCATTTGGGTTCAATATTGGGTTTATATATATTTGTATATATTCCATTTTTTATTATTATTTTCTTTAAAGCTGTTCTATGTTCCTTTTCTAATCTCTAAGACTCTCTCCCTTCCTTATGCCCATTCTTTTCCCCTTTGAGGATAGAGGGGGGTTAAGAGAGAGTGTCCGTTATAGGTCTACCAGGATGCACTGACCTTAAACCTTCACACAAGACTCGCCAGGCAAGAGCGGATGACATAAACTGTGACTTAGAATAGTAAAGTCCAGATCCAGAAAGCTATCTAGGTGCCATGTAGGTGTAAGACAGCTAACCACTGCTGTTGATCCCAACCTAAGAGCTGTGGATAAAAGGAATGAAGTGCTAGCAAGCAGTCATAAACATTTTGGGAAAGAATATGCACAAGAAAGAATGGGAAAAAAAAAAGGAATTGTGATGTGATTGGCTGTCTGTAATTTTTATGTTTAGGTTTGTATAGATAACTGAGTTTCAAATGTATATGAATATTCTCTGGCACTTTAATCAGTGATATATTCTGAGGCATGTGTCCTCTAATCCCATGACAGGTGTCTAGATAGGTCACAAAAGTTCCTCCCCATTGACTGCTGACGAAGTTCAATCTAATAGTTCATATCAACTAATGACTAGATACAGCAGCGTGAAGTGGCAAGTACTAATCAATTATATAATAGATGTTGATGTCTAAATTTTAGGCACATGGACTTAGATTAAATTAATTTCATTCCCTGTGCCTGAGGAAATGAGTCCCTCAAATGCTGCTGAAACTAAATCGAAGTTGTTATTTCACTACCAGTACTACAAAGTAGATAAGAACCCCTCTAGCAGAGCTGCTGAGTTGGTGTTTAGAACACCCAGGACTGAACTTCTAGATATCCTGGTCCTCTTTTTAGGGTGCATCAGTCTTGTAACTGAACCCAGAAGAAGTGGCTTGCTCTTTTGCAAGCTTTTTGCATGATTAGGTTTCAAGAGAGTATTTTGGAGTGGGTGTGGAGTTTACACCGTCCATCAGGTGTTCTTAATGAGAAACCACTCTCATGACTCTCTTTTAAGTGCAGTCATTTGCTGGTCAGAGCTAGCAGAAGGATAAGATCGAGTAGGAAAGTCCAAAGCCGTTTCGGGGTTTATAGGTCAAAGTCAACACCTTCACTTCGATCTGGCAAAGCAGCAGGCAAGCAGCAGAGATCACAGAACACTGGTGTCACACGTTGCCATGCTGAGGAGCTGTCAGCAGAAATCCAGTTCAAGGATTGCTAGAAAAACAACAGATAGCCAAAGGTTTGTTTTGCTTGATTTCAGCTGAGTTCTGAGGTTACCAGCCTTTACAGAACGACAATGACAATGTATGTTTTTATAGTCCAGCAGAGTTCAGAGCCCTGGTAAGAAAGCAAAGCACTGCTTGGTCAGCTCCACACAGGCACAACAGTTCAAGGGTTCGTGTTTATTCCCCTCTCAGCTAAGCTGTTTTCTCAAGAACATCTTTGTTACTTTTTGCCATAAAACAAAAGGTCAGGTTTGATGTTGTTCCTAGAAATGTTCTTGTTGTTCTGTTTGTTTATATAACCCCCTTCTTCCATCTAATGGAGAATGAGTTCAGCTGCTTAATGCCAGCTGCACACAGGAGTGTGAGAAGAATGACAGCCCCCAAAAGGGGGCCGGGAGAGGGGGACACAGAGGGGTAAAGGAAATAAAAGGAAAATAAGCAGAGCTTTCCCTCTGGCCATTTGCAAACAGCTTGTGAGATCCTCACATCACACACATTGCTGGGTAGCCTATGACGTTTCTGAACACACAAGCTGTCATTTCCTCACAAGAAGTCAGAAACCGCTAAACCCTTTCAGGCAACGTGGGTGGGCACTTTAGAAGACATACTGTCTCATCCCATTCAGCAACTGCCCTCTGTCACTGCTCTCCTGGCATGCTGGATGTTTGTTGTTTAAGTAAATAAACTGGCCAGTCTCTCAGGCTAGCTGTGAATACTGTGTCCTCCCACCACTACCCTTTCCTGGCCACTCCAGGGGACACAAGTGAAAAAAACCAACAAAAAACAACAAAAACCAAAGAAAAAAAAATATATATAAAACAGCAGAAAGCAACAACAAGATGAAAAAGTTCACAGAGAGCTCCAATGCCACCCACTAAGCACCAACGTACAAATACTCAGTGACCAAATGGTGTCATTAGAGGCTCCAACATCCTGTCAGCACTTGGCCTTCTGATGGGAAGTCCCTGGTGGAGGTGATTTCGAAACCATCTTTCTTGCCTTTTTCAAAAAGAAGATTCTGGGAGATGGTCTTCACAGAATGCTTTTCTTAATTTTCTTCCAAATGATCTTTCACATTTCAAATCAGTATTTATCTTCAACAAAATGGAATGAATATTGTTGGAAGCCCTATTGTCAGCTTGCCTCCTTTCTAGGCTAGGGGATGTATTTGATGTAGAAGGGAGATGCAAAATCTAGAATCTACATCTGTTTTGTCATGGGTGCACAAGCAAGACTGAGAACAGTTTTAATTTGTGTTTTACTGCATTCCCACTGCCTATTTTTTTCTATCCCAATGTTAAGCTACAATAGAAAAAACAGTTTTCTGCTACAATACAGACTGTCTCTAGAGTTAATAGGAATTTTTCAGATTGGCTGGCACAACATACAGTTTTTCATATACTTATGTTGGTGAATCCATGGGTATTCACATCACGCATATGTAGAAACCTCATTAACTAAATCATCTGCCTAGGCACCTTCACCTGGGTATGTAGCCAGTGAGAAATAGTCAGGGCAAATGAGACTAATTTCAGTAACTCCTCTTTGAAATCACCATCTGCATGATTTGTTCCCTCTCTTCTCCATTCCCCCTTTCCACTGCCTGTCTACTGCTGGATCTACAAAGTGCCAGATTTAATAAATTAAATTATTTCTTTGCATATTAGTCTTTGTGCTTATCTGCTATCTGGGAACAGAGTTTCTCCTGAAACACTGCTTCTGGAGAAATCACTTGTCTATTCATTGTGCAAAGAAAGTTAATTAAGGGAAGGATAGTGAAAGGTGACATATCACAAGGGTTTGCTGTATTCGTTCTTATTGGTTCTGCTTTCCTCCCCAGATATGTTCACCTGTTTTGAGAGTGGGTTGATGAACATCAGCCACTGTAGGAGGTAAGGTATAGATGAACTCTGTAACTAGATGCATCATGCAAATGCAGGATAGTTAAACTAAATGGTTTTGTAGGGTACATAGCAGAACTGTCTTCCAAGACTGTCTGATTCAGTGAAGCTATGATAAATGATGAGTTAGCCACAGTGAGCTGTGGTGATGGTCCGTTGATTTCTCTAGTCTCTCAGCAGTTGTTCATAAATAATCTGGAAAAGACACTTCTCACAGTTATCAGCAAATCTCAATTTACCAATCAGGACAACAAGGCTAAATCCACGGGCTGGAAGGGTTCAGTGCCTGGAATTTGCTGAGAGAGGCATCAGAAAGCACAAACAAGTTACTGAAAATCTCTCTGTACCCCAAACCTGTGCAAATCACACTGTACCACTTGCATCTCCTGTTCTCAATAGGAACAAGAATCAAAACAGAGGCAGATTCTTAGATCTGAGTTTCCCACAAGGTCAGCAGTGTTTGCTGCTATACAAACACCATCAATGTGCATCTGAAACACATATAAAAAGCAAAAAACCCACGCCCAAACCCTAGCCCCAATTTCTGTCCTTTCAACCTCTTTATTTTCCTCACCATCCTCAACAGGGGGTCTTGTTAACATAAAGGTGTTTTTCACTTCTACACAGAGGCTATATAAAAGAAAATTGGTTTAATTCCAAATTTAGGACACACCATGGATAAGCACAGAAAGTTACAACAGAGTCACGAGTGCTTGGTAAGAGCACCTTTAGCAGTTCCTGGGGGCCTGCTTTCAACTTTTCAAAATCCTACCTGTATATTTTGTTATGAAACCAAAGCACATCCTGCATTTGCAAAAGATTTCAGCAAATTTTACTCAAGCTTTGAAATCACAGGAAGGAAAGCTCCATTGTTCTCAGGGAGAAATAAAGTGGTTTCATGAGGTCACATTTCTCCTTCCTCCTCCCCTTCAAATCAAGCAAAGTTCAATATTTCAGTTGCATTCACTTTGACTGAAACAAAAATATCAAAGCAAAAAAGAATATACACACTCACACCAAAAAAAACCAAAACCCACCACAGAACTTCAAAATTCTAGCAAAAGGCACAAAGAATATCTTAGGTCTCAGACTCCCTCATGCAGGAAAAAATCCTCAGGTGGTAGGTACACCACTGCTGGCATAATTGAAGTAGTATAAATAAGTGAAAGCATACCAAATACTATGACCATTGTAAAGCCTTTTAGAATCATATGTCTATGAGAGTCAGGCTTCCACAGCCATGATTACAAGTAGTTGGATTGAACATTCCTCCCAATGCACTGGCAAAAAGTTGATTTGGTATCAAGGCAGCAAATATCCTTCCTTTTAAGAAATCATCCATAGATGTCATGAATCAAACTCTTCATGCTCAGTGTCTTTAGTAGAAGACCCTAAGTATGTAGATGTGTCCATAAAAGGTAGAGCAAAATGTCATTTCAAATCAGGCATGTCACATTTTGTAGCCAGTTTTTGTTCTGTATTTTATACCAAGACTCAGCTGATAGCTTGGGAATGGCAGGGTACAACTGGTCATTCACTTCCATTACTCAGCCCCTTCAAAGCAAGGAGACACTGCTGTTCCTCATGACCAGGTCCTTACTAGGGAAACAGCAAGTGCTTCTGGTCCCTATACTTGTCCAAGTTTGGGTCTTGATGACACTGGGGACTTCCTCTCCTGACCAAGCATGGAAACATCCCTCTCTACCTGCTTTGAAGACACGTCAAGAGTCAGAATCCCTTGTTCCTTTCTAGAGGACAGATCCTGCACCATCTCCCATCTTCTCCTGGTTTTATGGTGCAGTCAGAGCTATAGAGTGACCTAGCTGGTCCATAGCTTTAGCCATAGGCAGGACTGTGGTGGGTCTGGAGCTGTACTTTCTAGTCTGCTGTGTAAGCCCTGGCTTTTCTTGTAAACACTTCAGGGCAGTGTTAGTCCCCTGACTATATATAGCCCTCCTCATAGCTGAACCACACACAAATGGCATTGTAAACACAGCAGTGCTAGTCATCTCATAGACTATCTAAATATAATCTTTTTCCATACTTCAGGAACAGAATTTTTTTTATATATATATTTTTTTTTTTTTAATTT
>WUAM01000263.1:4852364-4862647 GCA_024336885.1 Actenoides hombroni
TTATCCTACTATTTTAGCAAAAGTTTCACACTAAATGGGCATGATGTATGTCAAAAGTTCAATCATGTTTTTCTTGCAAAGTAAAAAATGTGTGCTCTTTTCCACTGTATTATCGGTGGGTTTACTGACTGAGAATAGGAGCAGGGATTATCTGCTGATGGATGTGACAGGCTCAGGAGACTTTGATTTTAATCTTGTATTTTTCATTAGCCTAGCATCATCATTCTTAGAAAGCACTGTTAGATGCTCAGGTGTAGCTCCATGTTCATCCTTCCTTCCTCCATTTGTGCAAGAAAGGAGACTCGCTTCCCTAAACAGACCTGGTAACTGCATATATTGCTGGGCACACGTCCTTGCTGTTCAATTCTGAAACCACCTCCACTTCAGGTAACCTTCATGAGCCACTTCCCCAGACCGTGTTGCAATTTCTCCACCTGTACAATGATTTCTTTGCGAAGTACCTAATGCCTACTGTGTCACAGGTAGGTATTTATAATATTAGAGTTAATTTCTTTTCAGGTGGAATGACTGCATTTTAGACAGCATTTCTTCAAAGCATTGTTCTATTTTTCCTTTTTACTCCTGGGATATATAAGCACAGTCTATTGCAAATTTTAAAAATCCCGAAGAGTAATTTTATTAGCTGCTGAAATACATTAGTGTTCCTGGACTTTAAACTAGGAATAATGATAATAGCCTTTCTTGAAAGTGGAATTTTTTTCCTGACAGACTTTTTTTCTGATGTTGGATTAAATTATCTCTGTACTCCTTTAGATTTAGTGATATATAAAGAGCTCATTCTTAGTCTGCCGTTATGTGAGAGGGCAGTAAATACAGTTTGCATTTTGATCTGAGTTACTCAATGCATGGTGATGGTTAGCCAGAGGATGGCTGTTGTTGGGCAAGCTCAAGAAAGAATCCAAGCCTGTGCTCTTTACTGTTGCATAAGAGGCCTAATTTTTTTTATGGTGCCTTTTATATCTGGAAGGCCTGTAAGAAATCACAGAGAGGCACAAGGATCTGGCGTTGGAGGAACCACTGATGACTTACCCTATGTTTCTTGGTTCTGCCAGTGCTCTGCATAAAACTTTGGTGAAAAGCACTCACTGTCTGTGGTCACCCAACCCTGGTGTGGCACTTATGGAGAGCAAAATGACCAACAAAGGGCAGATCTTTATTCACACACCTCTCTACGTTTAATGTCAAGACACTGAATACCTTTTAGTTCTGGTCACTTTGAAGCAAGCTCAGAAGCTCTTGGTGCACTGAAGCAGGGTTTTCATTGTACAAGCTCCTTGCCTTGTATGAGGTGCTACACAACCACTTTGGCTAAATATCTGTGCAGTTTGGAAAGACTCTGCCTGGGCCTATGGTTTGCCTGGTTTTACAACTGTTTTGTATGGTGTTTCACACAGGGGCTTACATAAACATCCAAATTTAATATCAAGGTGCAATTCTAGTGCTGGTGAGAGTGAGTTCTGAGTTGCACATACCACAGCCAAGTTTCTACTCCATAATCATTCAAGTTCTCATTTAAAATATTTTCCCTCCCTCTCACAAGGGATAAGCTGTTGTTCTTCTTAAGCTCAAACACTCAATATTTGCAGACAGCAAACACCAAAGGTTCACAGACATTCAGAAATAGTTTCAGTTAGAATCAGATAGAATGGCAACAGAGAAAATAATACCTTGATTTTTTTCACAGACCTAAATCCCGCAGAGATTATAAAGACCCAAATATAGAAGTTTTGTGCGTCAACATACATAAGAAGATTAAATAATGCTTCTTTAGAAATACATTCATCACTTCTAAGGGTTCAAATTGCTGTTTTCCTAGACACTGAAATACATATTATATAGAGTTATTGTAGCTGAACAATCAGGGGCAAGAGAAGAAAGCAGAAAAAAAAAGACAAGAGAGAGGAACAAAGACAGCCAGGATTCTAAAAACCATCATAATTGTTACTTCTTTTAAATGGATTTGAAGGTGTATGTAACCACTATTCTCAACTTTGATCAAAATTAGGATTAACAGGAAGATATACTGAAGAAGAAACTCTCTCAGACCACTGTATCTGAAAGTCTGAAGAATTTTCTGGTGGTCAGTAGAGCATAATTAAGTAGTCCTAGCTCTTACAGAAATATTGACAATGTCCTTAGGATTTTATCACAGGCTTCCTGTGATTTGAAGTTCATAAATTTAGAATTCTTAAAACTAGGAACTGAGTGTTGGTCTTGTGAGACAAGTCCCCACAGCAGCTGGTGGGAAGAAAGCTGCCCACTGAGACAAGACAACAATCCGCCTGGGTAGTCCTGTCTGCAACAACCTGGACACTTTAGTCGCTATTTGGCCTGTCAGCTAGACAAACAACAAAACTGTACACACAAGAGGCAGAAATCTGTCATCTACACATTGAACAGTGTTCAGACATATCAGTAAGGTCCTAGTCTGTGTGTCAGTGACAGGGAGCAGCATGGCTGGGTGTAAACTGAGGGAAGTCCTTACATGTGAAGAAGCTTTAACACCTGCTTAGTGCCAAGGAACCACTTGGGAGTTTAAAGAATGCATGAAAGTCCCCTGTCAGCCAGTGAGAATGGAATTTCTAGGATGATACCCTACCACTGAGCTTTCATCATATATAAGTGAATACTGAAGGTACGCATTTATATTGGTGTCCTTTTTTTAATGGGTTGTTTGGTTTTTTGGGTTTTTTTTGTTTTTACAGTCATATAATGTTTCTGACTCTTCAATGTCACATTTCATATCTTAGGCATATGAATTTTCAGTCTTACAAGATGTAGTTTCTGAGCTGATAATCTTTTGTACTTAGCTTTTGGAGGCAAGCTAATAAATCCTTTGAACCCTTACTCTCCTGAATAAAAGACAGTGAAATTGCAAGTTCTAAATGACCCCAAATTTGGAAAAAGACCTCACTTCTATAGCTGAACATCAGTCCATCAGTCACATGGTGAATGAGAATAGGAAAACATGCACAAAATTTACCTTAAAAGCATTATATTTCCTCATGTTCTTCAGCTTACCTGGCTGTGGCTCTAGCCTTCCCATCTTCCTGGTTGTAGACTTTATTCAAAGCCTGAGGCTGATGGAAATCATCCATGATTTCAGCAGGTGGTGGATCACATATAAAGACAGAAGAACAGAGACTTTGTCCTTTTTTTTTTTTTTTAAATAACTATGCAGAGACTGGATAATTGTTTTCAAATAAGTTGGGTCATTGATGCATTTTCAGGTGTTTTAAAGCTTGCTTTTATCTTCTTAGAGTTGCTGATACATGATTTTATCCAGATCCTCAGGAAATTGGAATTTCTTTCTTAAAGCCTCAAGCAGCTAAGTTAATGAGTCAAGGGGTTTTTGTGACTAGTGTCTGGACTGCCCAACTAAAGTCTGAAAACTGTAGTGCAGCCATAAGCCTCAAAGAAACAAAGAAAAATAAAAACCTGTGACCTTTATTTCTATATATTTTTTAATTGTTGATTCAAGGTAGTTTCACAAATTTTTGAGGCTTGATCCATTATCATTTAATTTTTGGAACTGGCAAACCCTGTAATTTCTTCTCTAAACTTTGGTTTTCTAGTCCTCAGCAACACTAGTAATTAGTGTTCTTTAACTGCTCACTCTCAACAACAACATGCTTAGTGTCTTCTCTGCTCATATTAAGCATCTGCATCTCTTCACTTCTTGTCAAGGTGGCTTTCAAACTGGGCCTCAATGCTGACCTCCTAGCTCTGTTAAGTAAGCAGCAGAAGCTATGGGTATTAAGCACCTGTGAAAAGGTGGTGTAGTGCTATACATGCGATGCAGATTACAGTGTTAACCAATGCAGGGAACACTTGCAAAAGCAGTAGGGGAAAACCAACCAACCAACCAACCAAAACAGAACAAAAACAGACAAAAGAAAAAGGGAATATAGTAGCTGCAAAGGTTAGGAACAGCAGATAATGGAGGGTTAGAGATGGAGTAAACTGGGTTTATTAAAATTTCGTGGACTATTTATACAAGATGCTTAGGGGAAAACAAAGTCTAGTATGTAATGTCGCAATGGATGCACTGCTTGCATAGCAGAAACTGGGCAATACAGATAATATTATTTATCAGTCATATATCACAGACATTTCAGCATTTCCCAGTAACATAAAGGGCTCTGTTCTGAATTCTCTTATAAAAATTTGCCACAAAAGTAGATGCAGAAACAGCATGTGTTTTTTCTGCTCAACCAGTAATAGATGACATGTGGGAAGACAAACTACTTTTATTTTCATGACTTTCATTTCAATAATGCGATGCTCGAAAAAGGAATTCCTGAAGGCCATCTGAAAAACAGTAAGCATGTTAGGGTATTGTCTTGCCAGTGAGATTTAAAGTCTACCAATCTTCTTTGGGAGGTTCAGGGCAATTTTTGCTTCCATCTGCATGGCTACTGGAAAGGGCATCTAACTTTCCATTCAGAACATTACCTTTAAAAGAAAATGACCTGTCTACAGCCATCAGTGTGAGTACAGATACAATCCCAGCTCCTCACATGCAGTCTGAGCTATACTGCTGGGTGGCTCAGAGTACCTTGCACGAACAAATTCCCATGTATAAAGGGATGATTCTTTTTCACAATGAGGTGAGCAATACATTAACACAGCATCTGGCCAGGCTCAGAGCTGAGTTTAGGAAAGTCTCACAGAGACAGATACAGCAGGAAACTCCATCAGCAGGTACACAGGAGCATTTGCTTGAGCCTGTAATGAAGAGGCAGCACACCTGGTCTGTGGGACTTTACACACTATTAAAACAGGTAAGTTAAGATCCTTTGAAGCAAAGCCAAGACAGCTTAACCATTCTACACTCTCAAACCAGTTAGGAAGATTTCAGAGTTTTGAGTGTAAAATGTATATGGAACAAAGGAAGGGGGCAAGGGAACTGGAAACAAGAGATTAACTAATTAGAAAAATAACAGAAGCAGGGACTGACATGTGAATATTATGTTTAGAAAAAAGGATTGTGTTAATTTTTTATTTTTTTTTCATAAATGGAAAATGCTTCAAGTTCAAGCCATGCTTAAAAGCATAACCATATGGGACAAGAGAGCAAAAGCTGCACTTAAATATTTTCTTAAGAGACGAACACTCATACTCACTCTGTGCTGAATCAAAATAATATTTCTATATATCAGCTTAGTTCACAAGTGCTTTTGAAAGGGAGTCATTGTTTGTCCTTTCCAAAGCCATTTTTAGCTGGAACCATCATTGCTCACTCTTCCCTGGTGATGCACAGTATGCTGAATCCTTATAAGCAGAGTAAAATATCCCTTTTCTGGCAGTAAAGAGGGCATTGGCCTCTCAATATTGCCTGAAGAAGGAGAAAGTGAGGAGTATGTTCTGCTCACATTATTTCAATATTTATCCATCCCTGAAATAAACATTCAAGTAGAACATGTTAAAAATAAAATGTTCAAGATCTTGCTCATAAATACTTTATTTATGACTTTGAAAATATAAGTTGGAATGTCAAACTGAAATATGTCTTGCACTTACAATCATAAATTATACAGCACCATAAACATACTGGACATTTTACAAATACAGATTATTTCCCCTGTCCCAAAGACATGAAATGTAAATCAGGCATGACAAACAGAAGGCATGGCAGAGGACAATAGTTCACGACAGGAATGATGAGAAAAGCATAAACATTGTCTGAAATGTTGGGTTTAAAGGAGAGAGAGAGAAGATGAGGTAAAGGTCTCCTTTTAGGTGGAGGAGAGTTTTAGTTCTAAACACAGTTCTGTTCCCCAAAGAAGGACAAAATACATTTCTGGAGGTCTTAATTGACATGCTTACTGATAAGTTCACTTGGTGAGCTTTGAAGATTTGGTTGAAACTTCTTTATGTTTTGTTTGTTAATAGATTATTATTCTAAGTGTACTTACAACAGGACACTGAATTTACAAGTGACATCTTTTGGCTTAGTAACAAAGTCAAAAAGCTCAGCCAGAGGAGGCGGAGGGCTTTGTTTTGCCCTGTGTTCCCAATAGTGCGAACCTGGGCCAGGCTCAGAGAGAAGCCACGACCATGGTGCAGATCTGACTTCAATGCAAGTAGAGACTGTCAGCAGCATCTGTGAAAAGCTGGCTAAACAGTAACCTAGCTGGTGGCAGCCACCCAAAGCTAACTCCTTGTCATTTCTGACTGACAGAAGCAGGGTTGGTAACACCAGACAGTATGGTTGTACCATGGGGTGGGACCTAGCAAAGGGGTGCTGGTAGACCTCAAAGGATATGCAAAGGGATGCTACTTCCATGGGTCCCTTTACTACCAAGGAGACAAGAATGGGGTTATAGTTTGTGGTGAGATTTAAGTGATGTGGAGCTCAGAAAGCTGGGCAATAAGTACATGGAGCTCAAGGCTGTACGAACTCTATGTGCAGTCCTTTGAAGCAGTCACTTCCACAAATATCAGCTAAAACCACAGAGAATTATCCAACACTTCTTTGTTGGTCTTTTCATCCATCTGCAATAATATATTAATTTTCACTTCTTCATAAATGCTTTAATATATGGAACTGAAATGGTACTTTACTTCAGCCATTGTTTTCTGACTATCCTAAAGCAGCAACAAATCTAGATGATTTCTCAAGCTACAAAATACCTTGTTTATGAACTGGTAGCTGAAGTTGCTGAACCTTTTGAAAAAGTCTCTTGTGCCACTATACCCACATGAGCTTTACATAAAACAAGCCTAATTTTGTTGGCTGTTGACAGTAAGTAGAGTAGTTGAGTGATAAAAGGGATATCAAGTTGCCAAAAGCGTACAGACCAGCCTGAACCTGGTGGTCTGATATGTCTCAGAGGTGCTGGACAGATGTGGAGCAAGACATGCGATAAGACATTGTGTAAGGAGCTCTGGCAATGGGTACATTTTGGCAGCAGAGAAATCCTCATCTCTGCTGTCCGACTGCATTTCATAGGCTGTCAAAAAGGACAGCTCTCCCCCAGAACTACTTGTTCTCATTCCCAGGGCAGCTGTACACTGCTGTCATTATGCAGAGTGGATTGGGTGTCCTTGCAGTACAGGGGACACTTTACCTGTCTTCATGGTAAGACATAGCCATTGGTGCTACTGACCTGAATAAATGTCCTAGTTGGAAATCTGCATGTAAAGGGCTCTTTTCACTTTGATGGATACATCCAAATGCAAACGGCTTGCTTCTACCAAGAAAGACATGTTGGACAATTTTTTGAAATGTACAGATTTAAGTGATACCTTGTGGCTGCCAGTGGGAGACCACAGCCATTTACAGCATGTGTCCCTTTTACAAATGGCATTAAGTATGCAAGTACCAGCACAAACATGAGCTCCAGTTGCAGATCCATGCAAAAACATGTACCAAGTTGCCCCTGAGAAAATCAAGGAAGAACTGTGCCTTACAGGAAATTTTCATCATGGATTGTGCAACAAAATTTAAGAATGATTCAAGGACAACTAAATTGCTATTCTGGAGATATTTTAAAAATTGAAAATTATGTTAGCATTGCCTGCGACAGTGTTGATGTTACCTACAAGTCTAATACTGGTTGTACATAGAAACAAGCAGATCAGAAAAGGCCACTGCTCTCTGCTGAGATGGAGTGATGAAGCAGATGTCTAATCAAGCAGCAGTGCCATGGAAACTGTATAGAACTCAGCATTTTGGGTTCACAAACTGAAGAGAAGGAAACTCATAAGAAAACTGACAAATTGTTAAATCCTGGTCTATAAACTTGAATATCTGGGCGGAGAACAACAGTGCTGCGTGGAGCTATCAGAACAGCTCTTGACCTCCTACAGATGGTAGCAAAGGAAGTGCTTCCATTAGGCCAGAACTGTAACATGATAGGTGCTGATGTCCCTACTTAGAGGAGTTAAAAAAATCCATTTCATCAGTGTGAGAAAGCTTTGTGGGAATGGGTTTGCTTCTACAGATTTGTCAGGCAGTGCCTGGAATATGTAACTTGCATTCTCCATTTTGATAAAACTTTAGTTGCTCTGACTATAACAAATATCAAGTTTATACAACACTGCTATCTATATACAGACAAGGTTAAATAGTTACACATTATGGACATTATCTATCACATAGGCTAATTTAAGTTAATTTTCAAAGTTATGTAGAACTAATACACTAATACTGAAACAAAATTTTTTTCAATATTACCACAGTAACCAAACACTGTCAGACTTCTGTTTGATGGGAGCATGTTAGCATTTTGCTCTGTTTTGGAATAAGCTTTGTTTCAAACCATTGAAATTTCCTTTAGAACAGAAATCCTAATTCACAGTCATTTTTGTACCCATTGTTCCTTCATCCCAGATCCCAGCACCCAGAGGCTAACCTTCTTTTCCAGTGTGTGTCCCCATTCCACCTCCCCATGCCCACAAGTCCTGCTGTGTAGTGTTTCACAGGCTCTCTGTTTGAGAAACAGCCTCTGCAGACAGCACAGGCACACAGCCCACTCTTTGGAGAGCAATTGTATTGTTTTAGGTTCCTGTGCCTAGGGCTCTTCGCAGCATAATCTGTCACAGCACTAACATCAACCATCTGGTATTGTTTACCCCAAGGAGAGGTCTTGTGGACTACACTACCCAGAATCCTTGACAGGGAGTTGATGAGTAGCTAATGAGTGAAGAATAAATCATGCTCAGTCACTGTGTTCCTCAAATTCATGCTCTTTTGCTTGCATAAAAGCTCCTGGCCAGAGGTACACAATGAGTGGCAGTGACAGCAGGTAAAAATGCAAGCCAGAAATAGGTTGCAATTAGATTCATCTCAGTAACAAGCAAAAAATTCAGACTCAGTCTTTCTGTTCAGATCCATGTCCCCAGCCATAATGTGAAAAATTTACTTTTGATCTGTCCTGATAGGGTTGATGCCACCAACAGAACCTTGGTTTCTTTAACCATGGGGAGGTTTTCATGGCACCGGATCTACTGTAGACAGATGTGGTTCATCTGTACAAGAAGGGGAAAAGAATCCTTGCAAGTGAGTTGGTGGGGCTCATTGACAAGGCCTTAAACTAGATTTGAAGGGGGATGGGGTTATTACTGACCTTGCCATTGAGAACCCTAGATGTAGTAACCCACCACTAGTGGGACAGTATATAGGTGTCTTGGGTGGCCAGAGGGTCCACCACACCTCAAGGTCAATAACTATGTACTTGACTCCCTCCCTGAAATGTTTATATATCAATGCACGCAGCACAAGCTATAAACAGGAGGAGCTGGGGGCCGTTGTGCAGCTACCATTGATATAGATGCCATTACGGAAACCTGGTGGGATGGCTTGCATGAATAGAGTGCTGGGATCAAGGGCTATCAACTTTTCAGAAGGGATAGACAAGGAAGAAGAGGTGGTGGAGTGGCCCTCTATGTTAGGGAGGCATATGAATGCCTGCAAATGAGTGTGGGTGATGATAGCATTGAGACTCTGTGGGTAAGAATCAGAGGGAAGGCCAACAGGGCTGATTTCGTGGTGGGAGTCTGTTACAGATCACCCAATCAGGATAAAGACACAGACGAAATATTTTATAAGCAGTTAGGAGAGATTTTAAGATCGCTACCCATTGTTCTCATGGGGGACTTCAACCTCCCAGATGTCTGTTGGAAGTACAATACAACAGAGAGAAAACAGTCCAGGAGGTTTCTGGAGTCTGTGGGTGATAATTTCTTGATGCAGTTGGTAAGGGAACGAACGAGGGAAGGTGACCTTCTTGACCTACAGCTCATGAACACAGAAGGACTTGTTGGAGAAGTCACTGTTGAAGGTCGACTGGGGATTAGCGATCATGAAATGATAGAGTTCTCAATTCTTGGGGAAGTTAGGAGGGGGGCAGTGAAACCTCCACCTTGGACTTTTGAAGGACTGACTTTGGTCTATTCAGGACACTGGTTCAGAGAGTCCCTTGGGAAGCAGTCCTCAAAAACAAAGGGGGTCAGGAAGGTTGGGCTTACTTTAAGAATGAAGTTATGAAGGCTCAGGAGCAGGCTGTCCCTGTGTGCCAGAAAATGAGCTGGAGGGGAAGAAGACTGGGCTGGTTGAGCAGGGGGCTTCTGCAGGAAGTCAGAAATGAAAAAAGAGTGTATCAACTTTGGAAAAAGGGTCAAGTGAATCAGGAAACATTTAAGGATATTTTAAGGTCATGTAGGAGGAGAATTAGAGATGCAAAAACTCAGTTAGAACTCAATCTGGCCATATCTGGTAAGGATAATAAAAAATGCTTTTATAAATACATTAATAA
>WUAM01000263.1:4868304-4878573 GCA_024336885.1 Actenoides hombroni
GGGGGAGGGGCCCAGAACTGAACACAGGACTCAAGATGCAGCCCCGCCAGGGCCATCTCTTGCTGGCCATGCTATTTCTGATACAGGCCGGGGTGTCATTGGCCTTCTTGGTCACCTAGGCACACTGTTGGCTCATGTTCAGCTGGGTGTCCACCAGCACCCCCAGGTCCTTTTCCACCAGGCAGCTTTCCAGCCACTCTTCCTCAAGCCTGTAGTGTTGCCTGGGGTTGTTGTGACTGAAGTGCAGGACCCAGCAGTTGGCCTTGTTAAACCTCATACAATTGGCCTTGGCCCATTGATACAACCTGTCCAGATCACCCTGCAGAGCCTTCCTACCCTCAAGCAGATCAACACTCCCACCTAACTTGATGTCATCTGCAAACTTGTCACTGGTCTTCACGCAGACATCAAGTCATTGACTACAACTCTTTGAGTGAGACCATCCAGACAATCCCTTATCCACTGAGTGGTCCATCTGTCTAATCCATTTCTCTCCAATTTAGAGATCAGGATATTGTGCAGGAAAGTGTCAAATGCTTTGCACAAGTCCAGGAAGATTACTTCAGTTTCTCTTCTCTTGTCCACAAACTCTGTAACTCCATCATAGAAGGCCACCAAATTTGCCAGCAATGATTTACCCTTAGTGAGGCCATGTTGGCTGTCACCAATCACCTCCTTATTGTCCATGTGCTTTAGCACGGTTTCCAGGAGGATCTGCTCAATGATCTTGCTGGGCACAGAAGTGAGACTGACTGGCCCGTAGTTCCCCTGGTCTTACGTACTATTTTCCCTTTTTGAAAATGGGGGCCATGTTTTCCCTTTTCCAGTCAGTGGGAACTTCAGCAGACTGGCATAACTTCTCAGATATGATGGACAGTGTCTTATAAACTTCATCTGCCAGTTCACTCAGAACCTGTGGATATATTTCATCAGGTCTCACCTTCAGGTTCCTTAGATGGTCTTGAACTTCATCTTCTCCTTCAGTGGGCTGTTCATTCTACCACTCCCTGTCTTTGCCTTCTGTGACTTGGGCAGTGTGGCTGCAGCACGTGCTGGTGAAGACTGAGCCAAAACCATCACTGAGTACCTCAGCCTCCTCCATATCCTGGGTAAACAGATCTCCCGTTTCTTTCTGGAAGGGGCCCACATTTTCCCTATAGAAGATTTTCTGGTTGCCCTTGACATCCCTGGCCAGGTTTAATTTTATCAGGGCTTTGGCTTTCCTAAACCTGATCCCTACCTGCTTGGACAGTTTTTCTGTATTACTCCCAGGCTACCTTGGTTACACCATCTATAGGCACCCTTTTTGTGTTTGAGTTTTTCCAGGAGCTCCTTGTTCCACACAGGCCTCTTGGTGTTTTTGCCTGCCTTCCTCTTTGTTGGGATGCATCGCTCCTGAGCTTGGAGGAGGTGATCCTTGAATATTGACCAGCTTTCTTGGGCCCTTTCTTCTGGGGCTTTAATCCAAGTCACTTTACCAAGCAGGTCCCTGAGAAGGCAAAAGTCTTCTCTCCTGAATCTAGGGTAGTCAGCTTGCTGTGCACCCTTCTCCCTGCCATAAGGCTCTTGAACACCACCATTTCATGGTCACTGCAGCCAAAGCCACTCTCAAGCTTCACGTTCCCCACCAGCCCCTCCTTGCTGGTGAGAACAAGATCCAGCATAGCACCTCTCTTCGTTGGCTCCTTTATCACTTGGCCAGGGTTATCATCAACACATTCCAGGAACCTTGTGGATTATTTATGCCCTACTGTGTTGTTCCTCCAACAGATACTGGGGTGTCTGAAGTACCCCTGGAGGACCAGGGCTTGTGAGACTGAGACTGCTCCTATCTGTATATAGAGGGACTCATCTGCTCAGTCTTCCAGGTCAGGTGGCCTGTAGCAGATGCCCGCTATGATATCACCTTCCCCTGCGTTCCCTTCAACTCTGACCTCCAAGCTCTCAGTCAGTTTCTCATCCATTCCCAAGACAAGAGGCATGGACTCCAGTTGGTCACTGATGTGGAGGGTGACACCCCCTCCTCATCTTCCCTTCCTGTCCTTTCTGAAGGACATTACACCGTTACACCATTACACCACCCCAGTCATAGGACCCATCCCACCACATCTCTGTTGATGCCAGCAAGACCATACCCCTGCAGGTGTGCACACCTCTGTAATTCCTCCTTTTTGGCACTAGCAGGCACTTTACATTTTCCAGACACCAATTCCATTGACTTCCATGGCTACTGTGAGTGTTCTGCATTTCTGCAAGTGAAACCCCTGCACACAGTGAGCAATTACCTGCTAAATTCCTGGTGATATGCTGCACTTTAAATGTGTTCGAAAGAATTCAGCTGTCAGTGACAGGATTTCACCATCTGAACTCCGCTTAATTCAGTAAATACCTTCCAGCTTCCTCAACAATGAAGGCTAGAAAAAAATGATAACCAAGTCAGTTAAGAGTCCTGTCCCTTGTATTACCGCCTTCAGTGTGCTAAATAGGCCCATTCAGATTGTTGCCAGAAAGAACCTCCCATGGAAACTGAAAGTGGCAGTTTTCCCCTGTTATTCCAATGAGTTTCTTCCCTTTCTTGGAGAAAGTCTAAAATCTCACTGAGGAAAAAGAGTCTGGTCATGAAAGGTGAACTCCATATATGAGTTCCACTTAGAAATCCTACTCAGTAATTTCACACCTAAGCAAGGTAGGGGGATGAAGTCTGGAAAATATAAATCCATAATGAATTCCTGGTTTCCAGAAAAAAAAAAAGAATGGAAATTGGTTTTCTTATTTCTGACACTGTACAGATGAGTAAGAATGGATGACGGAACGCCTCCCCATATATCTTGTGTTCTTGATATAACAAAATAATGTTGAAAAACTGGTTGGCTTTCCAATACTAAGATTTGCTAATCATAATAAACATCTGAAAGCTATTTATGTGTGTGCTGCTGTGGCCAGTCTTGAAAGTATAAAGCACAGTGAAAGCTGTTTAAAGTTCCTGTACTGTAAATATGCAAGATGCCCTAACATAAAACAAATAAAATTCAATGGTTGTGAAAGAAGCCAGTAGTCCCTTCTAGCTTTAAACTCTATGAATCTCTAATAAAGATACTAAAAAGTTACAGAGGCATTACTGTTAACAAAATAAAATTTCCCCTTTAGTTGTATATGAATATCTGGTTACCTCTTTGAAAGATTTTTGATTCAGCATCTTCCCAAGACCCTGATGTTGCTTGGAGCATAAAAGACCCATGTTTCACAGGAATAATCATGTGAAAAACCAAATTAGCTACTCTAACTTGTTTTCAACCAGAGAAGGCTAGAAACAGTTGTTTCTGTATGTGAGTCGATCCTTTTGCCATAATACACTATGGCGTAGCCAATGTGGGGTCATAGCAGATCTTGCCCCAACATACCAGACTATGCCATAAAATGACTGTCTTCTGGGCCTTGTCACTATTGCTACCTCCTGCCTCCACTGGCAAGCAACCAATGCTTGCAGCTTGATTGATAGCTTTAAATTAATATCGTAACAGCTGGTGCCATAAACCACCATATTTCTCTATCATTCTCATAAGACCTTTGTACATACTCCTGAAGCAAGATATAGAAATTGGTTGTTTGCAATAGGAGAAAATAATTTCCTACCCCAGCAGACCTTAGTAGCTGCTATGTTCCTCTGTCAACATGAGCACAGTGACATTCTGCTGATGTGGAAAACTAGAATGCAAGGACAGGAAAGACCTTCCAGTGCATGGCAGGCCTCTACTCCATGTGGGAAAATTTACCATGGGTTTCTTAGACTTCCCAGAAGTTTTGATCCAACTCTGATATATGTGAAAACGAAGCTCCATTTTTATTTAAGCAAGAACCACTTTTTTTTTTCTCTTTCTAAGCCCTCAGGTACTCTGGTATGACATTCACTGACACTTCACGCCTGTTACAGCCTCCAAATTCAAGAGTATAATGAGTGATTCAGACAAAAACTCAAGTGGGGGAAGGCGGTGAGATTCAGCACTTAATTTAGGCTCCATATTAAGCCACATGGGTACTTTAGCAGATCAGATGAATAATCTTTTGCATCTATCTGCAAAAAAACGCAGCACTACTGCTTGTCACAAGACAGAGTTTTAGCCTCATCTTTTTACAGCTATGTGAGACTTTAGTAATGCCCAAGAGAAACAGACAGATTTACCCAGTTTAAGTTGTTCATAGCATCAAAATCCCTCTGGGTTGTCTGTGACAGTCTAGCTGTGAAGTCAGAGGAAACATGAAGGTTATATCAAGTTCCATTTTAACTCTTATTTAATAACACAGTGATTACTGTTGTGTCATGTAGCAGCTGCTGAATTGTTACAACATTTTCAGTCAGTTCTGTGCTGTCACCTGCTACCTGATGAATCCAAAATACCCTGGCATTGTCTTCCTGAAAGACTTGCACTGACCTGCGTATTTTTTGAATTTGTCCCAATTTCCAGCAGTTTTTTCAAGGTTTGTTCAAATGAATATGCATTTGCATTTGAGGCTGTTCCCACAACAAAAGGACACAGTCTCTGAATGTGGTCTTTGTGCTTTCTCTTTGACCCTAGTTATTGGTTGGACAGACAACATGTTGCTGTTGCAGTTCCCTGGCATCTGTAGTTAGCATCACCACTAATTCAGTGATTTCTGGTGCACATTTTAGGGCCATGTCAGCCAATTGCTACTTCTTGATTGCCTCTTTTTGTACACCACATGCTAAACAAGCCTGCAAAACAACACTGAAACTCTGCAGCTCTACACAGCTCCATTCATTTTCTTAACTGAATCAAACATTCAGAATTTCCTTTGTTTCATTCATTCTCCATTTGAAGACACATTTTTTTACTAGTAATACATATGAACTACATAGATTCACCATGATCTTTGGTAATCACACTTAGTATATGCACAGTCTCATGAAGGTTAACTGTACACAAGCTATCTTGTCTGGCTTCTCAAGTGGGACACAGAAAGCATCAGTAGTCATTCAGTTAATTTGAAAAGTTCTTACCAAATATGTTAGTACACTACACCTCAGTCTTTTGACTTGATAGCTTCCTGTATGTGCTGAAGAGTGTAAGCAAATTTTTATAAATAACTCCTGGTACTTTGATGTCATAGCTGCAGAACAACAGCACAGAGAAGGAACAAGAGGAATCTTTCCATGGGAGACGGGCGCAGTGGAGTGGTGTGAGATCTTTTATTTTTCCATACATGACTGCCAGCCTAGCCCTCCTGAAGTCAAAATGAATTTTCCTGTAGATTACAGCCACAGATCCTGATTATTACAATGTTTTGCTTCCTTCAATGTTTTACTCGAAAAAGGTTCAACGGAAGCAAATCCCATGACAGATGTGCATCCTACCGCAGAAGCCAATCTGATATTTTGTTGCCTCCAATAGTATTTGCCATCTGTATTTAAATTGCTGGGGTCCAGAAAGCCAACCTCACTCCAAGTGGAACATGGCCAATAGGGTCGTAATGGAGGTATCCTGAGGAGACAACAAACATTTCAATAGGGAGAGAATTGTCCACCAGGAATGAAGGCAAAGGTTCAGGATGGAGCTGAGGACCTGGAGGATGTATGCTGTTGGTTCTGGATAAAGACTAAAATGTCTTTGGAACAGTAAATCAAGTGTTCACATAGATGTTGTACCAAGATGCCTGCTATGCCCTGAAATTACAGAATGGTACACTTTAAGCATTAAGAATGTATGTACGTAATATTGAGCAAAGCTGTCACCTCTTGCAGACCGTAATCTACCCCCTGCAGAAAATCAAAAACCTTTCATTTCAGTGTTTTTCTCAGATTTAATACATGTATCCTGAAAAAATAAAAAAACAATGAAGTGGGATCTGATAATGAAGTAGAAAATACAGCAAACCCTTGTGGTGAGCAGAGAAGCAGAAAGCAGAAAAAGCCAAGGAAGGTGTGCTGTCTTTTTGGGGTTTCAAGGCCATGATTGATTTGGTTTTTTCACAATGCAGTTATACTTTTCAGTGAATATGATAGGATTTTTGAGAATTCTCAGTGATAAGAGGATTTTTAATTACAGATAATCATTACACATAAAATTCTGTGTTCTCTTTTCTGCATTTCTCTCTCTCACTCACTCCTCTGGCCCACTTTCCTCAGAGCTTCTCTTTTCAGAGGTTTATTGCTAGGATCTTCTATCCTTATTTATTTGAGCATAAGCAACATTCCTTACATCTATTGCCCAGAAAGAAGGAAAATCACAGAAGTGTATGAAAGTGTTTCCAAAGAGCTATGAAGCCTCACTACTTAAAGGCTTTGTAAAATAGAAAAGAACTACACAGCAAGAAGACTGAAGAGCAGGCAGTAATGCTTAAAATCCTTACGTATATAAATTATCCCTCTAGAGGCCAGCAGAGTATCAGAAACCAGTTACCATGAACTAGACCATAATACCAGTGTAGACTCAACTCTTACCCAAATTACTAACATTAAAAGCTCCTTCCAGCTGTCCAAAGGCTGCCTTTTGCATTGAGACTAAACCATTGCAGCAGGGAGGTATAAAGCATGCCACAGTTTTACCTCTATCATGGATCTAAATTCCTTATGTGAGGTCATGCATGTTAGAAGTAGAGAGTGCTCACCAAAACAGATATATTGCCTTCATTCCTATAGGAAAGGTCTGCTTATTTAAGCAGTGTGTTTGACATTAATGCATACTTAGGAGAAACAGTGTGTATTGTGGTTAGAGCCAGGAATCCCACTCTACCACACTCAGGCAATGATTTGCTGTTTCTGAACTTTTGTGTCTTGGTTTTACCATCTGTAAAACAGATACTGTAATACTTACAATGCACAGCTGACCTGGAAGAAACACCTCCTGCCTCACAGAAGTGATGGGAACATTAATTACTGTAATCACTTACATGGAAAAGCCTCAATAAAAAGTGCAACAGGAATGCAAAGCCGTGAGAGATTTGGCAAATGAAACAGGTATATGCATAGTTTGATATTTTTTTCCTAATGTGTGCGCTGATCTAATGCTTTCATTTTGAGCCGATCTTACTCTTAAGGCTTGTTCCTGCAGCCCTCACACAGCCACATTCCCTAGTTTGCTTGAGGAAGGTCTTGAGATTCAGCTTTGTGTGTTTTGTCTTGGTGCCAGGAAATATTATTCATTTAATTAGCATATCCATTTATTTGATAAGTGTTTAAGTGGCTTCGTTGCAATTTCATCTCTTCAGTTGTCATCCAGCACCTGGGAGGTAAGGAAAAAGGAAGCAAGCACTGAATTTTTCCATCATTTCTACAGAGGGATATTTCTGAGATTCTGTTCTTGTGTGGGTGGGCGGATGGATGGATAGAGAGATGGAAAAGGGAGTTTCCTTTATGGGATTCCAATAATTGGTATGTGGTTTACATTCCATTCATCTGAAGGACTCTTATTTTAATCAGAAACAGGCTTAGGCTACTCAACTACCTCTAGTATTCAAAATATGCCCCTGCTTTCAGCCAGTGACTTTTCTCACATGCATCTTTTCTTTGACACCCACAGGTCCCAAAGAGTAATGTGGTCATTTACCACCAAGAAGTCAGCGTCAGGTCCTATAATAGGAACTGGTTCAGAGCCCTCTTCCAGGCAGAGGTTTTCTGATTGCTAGCTTCACAAGCAGAAGCACTTTACAGTGTGGTAGTTGAAAATGGCATTGATTTCTTGAAGAGGGTTTTGGAGGTTTTTTTGCTAGGTTCATCCAACTCTGGAAAAGCCTTGTCTGGACAGTGTCGAAGAGGTCTGGCAGCACAGCTTGGTCTTAGTAGCCAGACACTAATGCAGACAACTGCTGAGAAAAGTCCCATATTCGGCAGCTGTACTCGCTGTTGTGCATTAAGCACAAATGAATGTTCAGGACTAGTCAAACTAAATAAACAACAACACAAGACAAAATTCAGCTTTGGAGATGGTGAAAATGTGGAGAACTTCAACATCGACTGCTATCATCCAAGGGCAGGGAAAATTTGTGATAGGCCTATAATAAACCCTAAAAATTTCTACAAATGCCACCTTTCCCCATTAGCTAAGTTGTTCTACTGTCCAGATTCATTTACTCTTAATTTTTAATTATGCACGGCCCAACATATTAATCTTTTCCGGGTCTACATTAACTAGGGAGTCTAGATTGTAACATGTTTTGGAGATTTCCTTACCATCTATCCTTAATTACACAAAGTGCTTCATGTCACAACCCCCTTCATTGTTCACCATTCAGGCAGGCTTGTTAACACAGTGAGAGATCTGGTACAGGCTACTACACAATCTAAGAAAGGAAGAACAGTTTCACATCTCAGGTCTACGACAACCTGGGTCCATCACAGACTTTTTGCATGTCATTTCACCTGAGTTGTGCCTCAGTTTCCCCACTGGGAGGGGGTAACTAGGGACAGATGCAGCTTTGACATCAAATGGAAAGCTCCTGCCCGCTCCTACCAACATGGAAGATGTCATGGGAGAGGTCAGTGGCACTGGGATCTGCACACGGACAAGAACTGCACACTATTACCAGTTCTTTCCAGCACTGTGCATCCTGCAAATAAAACATGCA
This sequence comes from Actenoides hombroni, assembly GCA_024336885.1. Taxonomy (NCBI): domain Eukaryota; kingdom Metazoa; phylum Chordata; class Aves; order Coraciiformes; family Alcedinidae; genus Actenoides; species Actenoides hombroni. Next base: position 4,876,885 of record WUAM01000263.1, read on the forward strand.
ACATGGCTTTGGCAATTCAACAGTCTTTGGCCAGCACTAGGTAAGTAAGAATTGCTGATGTCATGAAGGAAGGAAAACCATAAAACGTCTCTTCCTTCTCCCTTGTGATTCAACAGCTTCTTGGTAACATCCATTTCTCCACTGTTTATTCAGAATGTGAGACCCTTGGGACCAAATTTAATGTTGGCACTGGCAGGGGAGAAGTATTTGAAGCTGCATTCTGGGTTGCAAAGGTCACAGCACATACAGTCCTCCATACACACAGTCTGACAGAGTCTGACAGAGTCTGACACAGTCTGACTCTCTCAAGCCACAGAGGAGCAGGATCCTCTCTCCTTGGGCAAAGGCTTTTTAGCTCTGCACTCTGCTAGAGCTCTGAGAGGTGTGGGTCCATCCTGGGCTACCCAGGGCTTGCAAATCATTGCTGCATACTTGTCACAAGATACCTTAACCAAAGTATGTTATTGTGCTTTCCCCTGCTTGGGCTTTCACAGATCCTGATCCCTCAGGCTCCAAGATTTCTGTCTGAGATTCACTTTGAAAGAGATCCTTCCATCTTGATTTAGCTCAGAGCAGTAACAAAATTAATCCTGTATACATGGGTCAGACAACTGGAGTGTTGGCTACACTGCTAATTTGGAGTAAATCTATCAAGATCAGTGATATTCCAATCACTAAATACTGGATTGAAAACAGAATTTGGAATACTCAATCCTGTTCTGGCCAAATAATTTCCAATTAGTTTAATATTTTGTAAGGCTTCCTAGTGCTGTCCTGTCATTTAGGTTGCACCCGCAGCTGCTGGTTAGTTTCATTAGCAACATCACTGCATTCTGGGGTTTTGCTGTTGTTGCTTTTGTGTTTTGTTTGATTTGTTTTGTTGTTTGTGTACATTTTTTTTCTGCTATAAATAAACCATAATTTATTTTGAATGCTGAGATTTAGCACAGAGCTAGCATTAGCTACAATAATGCTTTGCCACTGGACACCCATGGTTTTCCAGTAAAACCATTTACTTATGTTGGACACCAAACCAGCTTGATACAAGGAGTCTTTGGATTCATCTTTTTAGGGGTGACTATAATGAGTTTGTACCACATTTGATTAAAGGAACGTGAAATGCTGAATAAACTTTGACCAGCAGACCACAGGGGACTCCCAGCAGCACAGTCAGTTCATTTAATCATTCTCCAGTGTTCTCCCTGGGCTGATCAGACAGCACCTTCACACACCAAAAGCTATAATCCAGCCTTTAATGTTAATTAAGGTGTGACTGCTTAAACTTCTGTGGTTTTTTTCTCTTCTCTTCCCTTGACTGGCCAAAACTGTTCTAGTGTTGCTGAAGGTTATTCTGTCTAAGTATTAAAAAATGCTTAGCTAAATAGGTAAGCTTATTTGCTTTTGCTGATAGTAGCAGTCCACCCACAGAGCCCTTTCAAATCTCTTCAGTGTTTTGGAAACTGGATAAGGGACTTATTCAGTGACGTGCAAGTTTTGCCTGAGCCAGGAATGAAGCGTGCATTTCATGAAATGAGAAATAACCTCAGACCACACACACAGTGTAATTTCTGAGCTCCGGCTCAGGCTCTCGATGTAGTGTTAATACTCACAAAGAACAATTCCTGCTAGCCCAGAAAACAAGACATCCTGACAACAAGCAGGCCTGACACACAATGGGCCTATTCAGAC
>WUAM01000263.1:4885867-4897190 GCA_024336885.1 Actenoides hombroni
CAACACGATCTCCCAGTTTCAGGCCGAGTGATAAAAGCATGGCCTTGCCTGTGACATGATCATAGTTTGGAATCATGCGTATAGTTCCAGTTTGCAAAACATCCTTAAGAACAAAACTACACTGCAAATAAGACCCAGGACACACACAGTGTTTTTAAATAGGTCTGGTGACAGTTTTGTAAACAGGTTGCTGACAGAGCTGCATTTGTTTGTGTAGGCAGGGTCAGGTTTCTTACTATTTCACTGGCAACATGTTTTTTTTTCCCCAAAGAATTTCAATTGAAAGCAATGGGAACTATTGGTACCCCCTACTAGGTCAGGGACCCAGAGCTAGACCCACAGGAACTCCACTGAGTAAAAGAACAAGAGACTGCAATAAGGAACAGTAAAAACCTAGTGAGCCATTTACAGCTGAAAGTGATGACAAAAAAGACGCCTTTCGCCTCCTGGCTGATTTATATTGAGATCAGGTGATAACTATCATGAAACTATTTCCATACACTAGGAGCCTGTTACAGTTCCCCCATGCCCTGTCCCTCCCTGGAACCATGCAGGAACCTGCATGTGGAAGCTGTGCGAACTCCACTCTACCATAATCCTAAACTCTCAAAGCTTCCTTCATTTTTAAAGCCAAGCCAAATGCTCACCACAGATTCCTAAGACAAAATCAATCTCTTTAATATTTGACCACTAAACAGTGTCCATAAGTGCCACACCTACGCATCTTTTAAGTATCTCCGAGGATGGTGACTCCATGGACAGCCTATTCCAGTGCTTTACAACCCTTTTGGGGAATAAATTTCTCCTAATATCCAATCTAAATCTCTGCTGGTACAACTTGAGGCTGTTTCCTCTTGTCCCATCACTTACTACTTGGGAGAAGAGACTGATGCCCACCTCACTACAATGTCCTTTCAGTAGTTGTAGAGAGCAATAAAGTATCCCCTGAGTTCCCTTTTTCCAGGCTAAACAATTCCAGTTCCCTCAGCCACTCCTCGTAAGACTTATTCTCTAGAACCTTCAGCAGCTTCATTGCCCATCTCGGAACAAACTCTAGCCCCTCAATGTCCTTCTTGTAGTGAGGGGCCCAAAACTGAACCCAGAATTTGAGATCTGGCCTCACCAGTGCCAAGTGCAGGGAGACAATCATTGTCCTAGTCCTGCTGGCTACACTATTTCGGATACAGACCAGGATGCTGTTGGCCTTCTTGGCCAACTGGGCACACTGCTGGCTTGTATTCAGCTGGCTGTTGACCAGAACCCCAGGGTCCTTTTCTGCAGGGCAGCTTTCCAGTCAGTTGTCCCCAGGCTTGTAGCGTTACATGGGGTTGTTGTGAACAAACTGCAGGACTCAGCACTTGGCCTTGTTGAACCATATACCACTGGCCTCAGCCCATTGAGCCAGCCTGTCCAGATCTCTCTGTAGAGCCTCCCAACCCTTAACCAGAAACCTGGCCTCAATATAGAGCCCTGCAGAACACCACTTGTGACCAGCTGCCAACTGGATTTAACTCCATTTATCACAACTCTTAGGAATGGCCATACAGTCAGTTTTTTACCCAGCAAAGCATACACTTAACCAAGTCATAAGCAGACAGTTTTTTCAGGACAATGCTGTGGGAAACAGGTATCAAAGGCTTTACTGAAGTCCAGATAAACAACGTCCACAGCCTTTCCCTCATCCACTAAGCAGGTCACCTTCTCATAGACAGAGATCAGGTTAGTTGAGCAGGACTTTCCCTTCATAAACCTATGTTGACTGAGCCAGATCATCTTGTTGTCCTGTAAGTGCTGTGTGATGGCACGCAAGGTGATCTGCTCCATAACCTTCCCTGGTACCAAGATCAAACTGATGGGCCTGCAGTTCTCTGGATCCTCCTTCCAGCCCCTCTTGTAGGTGGGTGTCTTAAGTTGACTTGACTTCCCTGTCTTAAGCTGACTTCCTTCAGCTGTACATAATTCAAATATACCAGTAGCTAACAGTTTATGGCTGCTTCTATTTCCTTAGTTGAGACTTTTTTTTAAAAGCTGGTCCAACTGACCTTCCTAAATTTCAATTTGCATCTTAAATATCATTTGGTATAATAAAGTGGTAACAATATAGATCAGGGGTGAGAAATTTATGTTAGCTGCCTGTAAAAACCAAGGCTTTTACTACTTTATCATCTTGCGTTAAATACAAGGCTTCTGGTAGTTAAGTCAGACTTCCCAATTAGGTTTTTAGATGGGTTCCACTTAGAATAAGTGCATAATGGTTACAACAGAGCAAAAGCCTACAACAGATTCCCATGACCTAAAGTAGAAGCTGCTCCAGATCAAATTTAAGCTTATTTTCCAGTGGGCAGTCATCCAGACCACAAAAACTACCACCATTCACAGACTGCTGCTGTGCAGCTTCAGTGTCCAAGGTTTTAAAATTTCATAACATTTACCCTTCACATAAAACAATTTATACAGTATGTTCAACGTAAAACCCTATGCTAATACAGCACTACATCTAAGATTCCAAAGCTTACAAAAATCAAAGATTAGGGTTAAGGTTTCCAGAGCAACATGAAGCCCTGGCCTCTCTTGGTTATTTGTTATGATAAGGTACTCCTTTGCATGATTCCATAGCATTGAGAAATGTGACAGACTATTCAGCAAATGAGACATGACATTCCTTATCTTATAACCACTTCTCCAATCTGTGAAGAACAGTTTTCATTTGGAAATTTTATTACAGCCAGCATTTCAGGCATAAGGTGGTAACTTGTCAGTATGTAGAAATTTCTTACTCCATACATATGATATTGCGTAGTCTCAACAACTGACAAGGTCAGCTCCTCTTTTCTGAAATACTGGTAGTATATTAAGTATTGGAATAAAATTGAAATCTAGCAGCATACTTCCCCTCTTCTTCAAGGACACCTTAGAACATATTTATTATGTTCTCACAGATGTATAGATTTACCTGTGTTTTGCAACCAAAACGCTAACTAGAACCCTGAGGTCATGTTCCTTGCCATCTTAGGAGGAAGAATAATTACGCTCTCTTACAGAAGTAGTTGGATGGGGCACAGCCTCTGTACTTTCAGAAGTGAAATTTACAGTTGAGCCTGATCCCAGTTTTACACATCTTCATCCTGAAAGCTTGGGACTGCATCCTTACATAGTACTAGTGAACCACTGGGCAAAAATAATGATTAACAAGTCCAGCATATAACTTCCTTGCCCTGAAAGCTATGAGTGCAAAGTAATAGCATACAAATTTGATACTGTGAGAAGGGCTATGAGCGTAACAAGGTCCATTTCCAGCCCTGATGCTGAGGATAAAGTAAAATGTGGAAGACACATGCAAATATATTTGCTTTGGCTCAAACACAACAGCCAGAACAAGCATCTGGCAGCTGTCATGCCAAAGCAGAACATAAAATCTGCCTGCATAAAGTCAGGACTGGCACCAGTACTTTCCTCAAGCATAGACCACTGTAAAAACAGGCTTAAAGGGTAATGGAGTTAAATAGCCATATACCATCAGGGACACACATCGATTCTCTTAAGCTTTCAATCCAAAGGGATGCATGGTGCACAGACCCAGTGTACTAAGGTTATTTACTCCTTGAATTACTGGTCATTGCACAGGTAAGATAATGGAATGGCTTGAGAGAATGGTCTTATTTGAAACTGGGCAGTTAACTGAACCTCATAAGTAAGTGTGACTGATCACTCCAGAGTCCTCCAGGAGGCAATTTTGGATAGCAATTCTCTTGAGACCCTAGCTGGTGTACTTCATCCAGACCTGGGTCCACCACTACAAGAAAGACATGGACCTGTTAAAGCAGGTCCAGACAAGGGCCACAAAAATGGTCAGAGGGCTGAACTGAGAGAATTAGGGTTTTTCAGACTGAAGAAGATGACTGCAGGAAGATCTTATTGAAGCCTTTCAATATTTAAAGGGGGTCTGTAAGAAAGACAGAGAAGGACTTTTACCAGGGTCTAGAGTGACAGGACAAGTAGTAATTGTTTTAAACTGAAAAAGGGTAAATTTAGATTGGACATGAGGAGAATTTATTTTTTTTTTTTAATGATGAGGGTGATAAGACACTGGAACAGTTTGGCAGTTTGGTCAGAGAAGTTGTAGCTGCCCTACCCTTGGAAGTGTTTGAGGTTAGGTTGCGTGGGACTTCGAACAACCTGATGTAGTGAAAGATGTTCCTGTGCACAGCATGGGGATAGGATGAGGAAATCTTGGAAGGTCCCATTCAACTCAAACCATTCCATGATTCCACAACCTTATAGTTCTTGAAATTCCCTCCAGCAGCTAACCACCTAATTTGTGTACTTCAAATGTTGTAAGCAAAATCCTTGGTGAAATTTCCCCAGGACGCTCATAGGTTGTTCCTGCTGCAGAAACAATGTATCATATTGGAGCATGAATTCCAATTATGAAAGCAAAATGTGACTTTTGACTATCAGAAGAATCTGAATTCAAGCTCCAATACGGTTAACAGTAATATTCAATATTTGCATCAGACTAATTCAACAGAAGATTACAGTTAATTTCCTCAAAAAGTTACCTTATTGTGATTTCAAAAGTATGCACACCTGACTTAAAAAAAAAAGTGGCCACAAAAATTGCTCACACTAAATATTTATATTTTAAATAAAGGGGGGGAAAAAGCCCAATCAGCAATCTGTACATGCAATTGCATGACATATTCTAAATGCACGTGCATTACAATAGCGTATTAATTTTTTTTCAGGATACAGTGCTCACAAAATAAAATTTGTTTCATTTCTTAAGCCAAGCAAGGAGTCAGAGTTTTTCCAGTATAAACTGTTTTGGATGGATTGTTTTTCTTTCCTATCTTTCAGACAGTTGAATGTATGAAATAAATGGAGACAGCACTGAGTCCGAACTACTGAATGGAATCAGACTCTTCTTGAAATTCACTAGGAAACAGTATTTTTGTTTTGTTTTGTTTTAAAAGACTATTCTGTCTCTTCTTTCCTTGCATAAAAAAAAGTGAGTGACACCCATGTCTTGTCCAGACCACATCATCACACAAACACACAACAAAAGCCTATAAAAATAAAAAATTGGAGATGAAAGCATAAGGAGATGAAATTTGACACCTAGCATCGCTGAATGTGTTGCACTGAAAAAGAACAAACAAACAAAACCTAGTGATTCTTCACATCAACCAAGCTGAAACTCACTGCTACAGGATACTGAAGACAATTAGAAGCTCCACAGCTTCAAAGAGAGAATGAGCAAAATCACAGGAGAGAGAAAAATCATTAAAAAACCCAATCCATCAAAGGCTATTAGACACAAAGACATTATTCCCATCTCATGAAGTCCCTGAGTCTCCAGCAGTTCAGAAAATATGTGGAATATCACTGTTAAATCCTGTAAAAAATATAATTTGATTCTGCTGAGATGATAGAGGGTGTCCAAATACAAGGAAAGGAGAAAAACTACTACTGAGTCTAGGAATATAATCAGAATTCCAGAAAGCAAAGCACACTCAGAACATTTTAAAAAGTTTAATTTAAAATGAACATTTCATAGCTTACAATATATAGTACATATGCAATATTATGCACATATGTACTATACATTATATATGTAATTACATATATATTCACATCTGTAAAATGTAAATCCACTACCATCATAAATATGAATTCATCACTTTGCCTTTAATTTCATGGAAGTATCACATTTTGTTGTATACTGTTGAAGTGAATATTTTTATGTTCAACTAAAATTATAATAGTGAAACTCACGTAGAAAGCTTTCATTTCACTATGTTACAATATGTATTACTGGATGGTTCATCTGGACTGCATTTTTTCCACAGAAAATTTTCATTTTTTTTCCAGAGAGAACTTTCACACACTTCTCCCTCTCCCATCACAGAGGGAGGAGGTGCTTTTTCACATAGCTTCTCTATGACTGCTACATCTGTGAGCTTTCTGAGGCTCTCCTCATTCTGCTCATTCAGTATGTCCCAGAAATCTTTTGGTTTCTCCTTTGATTTTTCTACTTGCCCTGAAGGTAATCTCCTCAGTGATTCTGTAGGCCCACTTCTATCATTTCTGAAGATGTCATTGAGAATAGAGGTGTCTCCAAGTAAGTCCACAAAAGACTTTTTCTTAAGAGTCTGAGCTTTTCTCTCCCCGTTTTCTGACTGAGACAGGGATCTTTTTCTTGGCAGCTGTGTTCCTTCAGAGTCCTGCTGTCCTTCACAACTTTTGACAGGCAACACCTCAATTATTTCTGGTTTATTGCTTAATGAGCCAGATGCCATAAAATCCTTGTATGCCTGACTGTTTCTCCTTTCGATATGTTGAGTAGCAACAGTGGGTGATTGTTTATATATTGCATCAACATACATATCTTGCAAGCAGGAGTCATTGTGAAGCTGCTCTACTTCTTTACAGCTCTGCTGGCTCTGCGTTTCTGTAGTTCTGCTCAGAACTAATCCTTTAGTTGATGAAGGTCTAGACTTAGATGTTCCAAAATTAACAATGGATTTTCTTTTTCTGGAGTGTATTGTACCCAACTGTCTTTCTTCACAATCATGTGAAGGTTGTACTGGTATTTCAACTGGGAAGAAAGACTCCATCTCTGGATGCCTGGAAACATAGAACTCCTTCAACATCTTCTGCCTTGTTTCTGATGTAGATTTTGTAATATATTCTGCAAGTTCTTCCACTGATCCCATATTAAAGTGCAACACCATTTCTTCAAACTGTTTCCTGTAATTATCAAAAAGGAAAAATGTGTTATTTTGACACCTTTAGCTAGAAACAAAAGCAGCTTTCAAACAATTAATTCAACTCACCTACTTCACGTATCCCAGAATCACTAAAAGTAACTCACTTATTAGGAGCATTGTTTTTTTTCATTAGCAAAGAGAAGAAAGAATAATGACATTAGAAGAACTGAAGTGACTTCTGAATCCTATACTGCAGTGTGAATACCTCCGCTTACAATCCAAAGACTTACCAACTTTCAGTGTAGATAAGGTATCATACCATTTCAGAAGGTATTTAGCTACCGAAGGATGCGGATGGACAGACGGCAGAATGTTTGGTTTTTTGTTTATTTTTTAAAAACAACTCAACCAAACTAGTTGCTAAAACTCCTTTTACAACTTGCTAAACAAGAGCTGGATAAACACATTCACAGGAGATACAGACTGTCCTCTCCATCCTATCCAGTGACTTACGAACATTTGTTTCTGTTAAGAGGCCAGACTCTAACTGAAAATCACCCTAATTGAAGTAGCCATTGTCTGCGGTCATGTAACCTAACTAGAAGGTTAGAGAGGTAGGTTTATTCTCCCTTATCGGAGAAAGGGTATGAAACAGGTTGCCTTACTTGTATGAGGGTTCCAATAGGCACTGAGCTTCCTCTCAAATACCGCTTGACTGGCCAGCTCCAACAATACCCTTTGTGTATGGTACCTGCAGACAGCTTCCTGCTCCACCTTACAGCTGCAACACAAACTGAGGCACCTAATCATCCTCACTAATTGCACAGCATATCCAGATGTACTACAAAGTTTAATGGCAATCCAAGCACTAACAGATGACCTGCTTAGTGTTTAAGAGTGAATGTGCTTAAGCTTTTTGCTAGAATGGATTTAGGATCTTGGAACAACATTCTTAGTCACTTCATTCCCTTCTAAACTTTTACCTCAACAAATTACTGATAACTATGGTTATGATTTTTGAACATTTCTGTCATGAAGGTTTGTCCTCAACATGTCTCTTTAAATATTTAGAGCTTTCAGTGTCTATAATAGTAAGCAAGCCTGGCACTTCAACAATAACAGTTTGGATAGTTAGGGCCAGCTGGCTAATATGACAGATTCTGAACACTTATAGACATTACCTAGATACCAACTCTCATATAGTAATTTAATTGCCTCAAGGTCAGATTGAAAATATATACCATATCCAGTTCTACAGGTTTGCCTACTTAGCTACAGCTTTCTGCCTCTGTACATAGCCTCTGGCTATTGTTACTGAACTTCTATCTATATGCCAATGGAATTTAAGTATTTATATTAATAATACCAATAGTTTGGGGAAAAAGGGAAAACAAGGAGATAAGAAAATTATTATTCTTACAAAAAAGAGGGGGGAAACAAAATATTAAAAGAAATATTAATAAATATCAAACCTCTTGTTAAAAAATAAAGTCCATTTTTTTATCAGTCTTTCAATGAAAGTAGTGAGAGACAGGGAAAACCAGCGGGCAGTCAGGAACTTACACTATAATATTTCTTGCTTCTATACAGTTTTAAGCAGGGGTTTGTAGTACTGCATGATGCACATACCATGAATGCTCATGGTGATGACATCCGCACAGCTATGTACTATATGACACATTGAATTGACATGTTAGTGATTTTTGGATTAAATTCTTTTTATTAAGCAATTCTGGTACTCCTTTGATAGTGTGACTCGAAGCTTCCCGTTAGTTTTGCTCTTGCCATAGAAAATAATCAGTATTCCCTGAGTATGGTTGATACACAGGCAAAAGCAACTGCCCAGAGGGAAGTTCATTTCACCCTTAGAATTTTATTTCCATCTCACCGAAACAGTCTCACCTGCGAATTCCTTTGGGTGTCTTTCCAACCAAGAAGGTGGTTGAACCTAATCTGTGTACTTTTTTGTTTTTCTGGGTCACAGGATGCATAACACACAGGTGATGTTGATTACTGTTAGCCAACACTTCTTGCCCTCCCTTAGTAATGTTCTTCTCTGCTGTGTTGTCTTCTGGGATGTCTTCATTTCTCTGGTAAAAATGAGACATTGAAATCATCAAAACAGCTGTGACTCTGATATAGCGATGAGTTCTGTTGTGCCCAATTCTGTCACTTTTAGCTAACAGTCAATGATTTGAATGCTACGACAGGGCTGGAGAGCTGCAGTGTAGGCTCCCTACTCAGTTGCAAACTTTCAGGGATGATGAAGGCAAGTCTTGGCTCTCTAAGACTACGGTAGGATGTTTTTCCGAAAAGGTTAGTTGTGAGGCTAAATGGAAGATCTCCATGTTATCTAATGCAAAAGTAGGGCTTATTAAAATATTTAATCCTCTGCCACAGGAACCAAATCTCAGTTACAACCTCCAAATGTTACTATAAAAATAGCAAACGCCTCTGTCAATAGCTTACAGTCTTAATATATACCTAATAGCTTCCTGGACTAATTAGCAAGGTTAATTGATTATTTGGACTCACTGCTTCCTGCTTGTTAATGTAGGATACACAACTTTTGCATAGTATATATTCAGAATTCTTAGTTACTTTACCAATTTAACACTCAAAGAAAAACTATACATAATCACAACAGTATTCAAAGATACCAAAGTTAAGGTGAAATAATTTTTTTTCAGTATCACAATCTCTAAAACACACACAGTTATTCAGAACTATAAAAATACTTTTGGATGATGTGTCACTATACTCGTGTAAAGGAACAGGGGAAAAAATTCACACATTACACTTTCATTATAATACTGCTAACATTAAAACAATCAAATTATGCTTCTTAAATGGAGAATGCCAATTTCACATGTAATAGTCATAAAAAGCTAATGTTTTAACCACATTCAAGATGACTGCACTACAGATCAACTCATGATGTACTGACAGTCAGCGTCTTGCACACAAGTATAATCCTACTTACAGCCTTTTTTTTCCCCCAAGAAATTCTCATGAAATATAAAAATTAAAGGCTGTGTTTGAAGAGAAGGGAAAAGCAGGGAAAACAACCAGAAAATGGCACAGTACCTGTTTATTTGTTTTTTTATTTTTTCAAATGAGATCAAGAGGAAGAATAACTGCTTTGTGATATCTTCAGTCCCGCTACTAACACTATTTTAGAGATGAAAACACAAACTGTGTTCACACCTTGTCATCTGCAGTTAAAAATTTGGGTCTGGATCTACAGTGTTTCTTCTCAATGTGTTTCTATTTGATTCATCTCCATTTCCTTTACTTCCATGGGCTGTTGACAATGTTCTTGAGCTTTAGGATCTCACATCTGTTCTCAATCCATTACTTTGGCAAGTAACCTCACAGTAGCATACAGAGAGACATGTTAATATTAGGGGACCTACAGGTATAAATTTTCACTCTAAGCTAAATGTACAACTCCAAAGATTAAAATTTCACTGCACTATTAAAAGTTATACTACACAAAACTGAAACCAAGGCCCCAGTTAAGATAAAACCCCTATTCTCCCAATAAAATTAAGATGATAGTAACAAAATAAATATTGAATTAGCAGATGTTATCTACAGCATAAATATTACAGTTATCTTGCCAATTTAGTATACATTTAAGATGTTTACAAATTTTATTTAATTTTCAAAATAAGAAATCAAAGCTAGTTTTAAAATATATTTCTTTTGATAGAATTTTTGCATGAAAAAATATTAATAGTATTCAGATCTCACTCTTGATAAGACCTAGTGTATTTGTCACTCTCAGGAAGTCAGGATTGTATAGTTTAATTCAAGCAAGCATAACCTGCATAGAATACAAGTCTAACCATGTCAATGCCTGTCCTGAAGGTATTTTAAACCCCCTATAAATGTGCATCCATCTACCTCTTATTAAACAAGACCAAAGTATATGAGGCAGCAATACTTTGGTTTACACATCTGTTCAAACACAGAAGATGAAAAATCTCTTTGGGAGAAAAGCCAAATGCTGTAAACACACTGAAAGTTGTAAAATTCCTTGTCTTTGCAGAACAATAATTAATGTAAAAAGTATTGCTAATTGCAAATGAGCTCACAAATGGCATATTTAGTTCTGGAAGTATAAAACTTTTAAGTACTTTGACCCATATTGCCAAACTCAAAAGAACAATAGCAAAACCCCACCATATACACATGAAGAGCTTCTCTTCTTCTATCTAAATTAGCTGCTCAGATTTTTTTCCACAAGGTAGAAAAAGTTACTATCAATGAGTTATTCCAAGAGCTGTAGGAGCTAAATCCAGGCAAAGTCAATGGTCATCGTGAGTTTCTCCTGAAAAAGTTAACTTGTCTCTCTGGAGCGAAGCCAGTTGGTACCCAGTTAGGCTGAAACACAACACAGGCTCTGTTGAATTCATGTGCCTTTTTGAAACTTTCCCAACCTAAAACCAGTGCCCAACTCCTAAATCCAATTTTTTTTTTTTTTGTAAAAACCAATAAGCATTCTGTCAGTAAAATTAAAACACTTATTTCAGTTTTTCTTAAGATGCCTCCATGTTTGCTAAAGGTAAAATATGAAGTTTGTTACTCTGAGTCATACATGGATGAAG
>WUAM01000263.1:4899904-4919325 GCA_024336885.1 Actenoides hombroni
AATGTCTGTGAATTACTATGACCTTTCTATATGCTTTTCTTAAACTTACATTATTCCTAGATACTGTTTTCATTTTACCAAAGTTTTCTCTACCTGTCCGGACATATATAAATACCCTGAAATGTCTGCTACCCAAGTGTTTGCTCTCGGTCTTGTTTCCTTCTTTCCCCTACACATACACACATCAAACAAAACTTCTTCCTAAATTTATCTGCATGGCAAAGTTGTCAAAGCATAACAACATCCACAAGAACTTAATTTCTCTAAAACTGAGGTCCACATGACCAAGGTAGTAAAAAAAGTTATCAAATGAGACTCTCTTTACTTTCAACTGATTCTTAAACCAGAATTGCTTTCCTACTTTCAAATAGTATACTACTCAGCAAGCAGTGTTCTTCAGAGGGTTATGAGTTACACATTCCACAGTTTGAAATAAGCCTGAATCTTACCATATTTTAGGATGATTTCTGATGCAGACATTAATTTTCCCTCTGATTTTTTTCTTAATTGAAAAGCAGTCTTAGACTGAATTTGTCTACTATTGTAGCAAAACAGCATTGCAGAATGAGAATTAGAGATAATTAAATAGCTAATGGTCAGTACCTCAAATTGTCTTGGAAAATGAAGCTAACCTACCCTAAAATTTTGAGTACTGTAGGACAATCGCATTTATACTCAAACTTTCCGAGTTAAACAAATCTACTCAGAATGCGGGCTATGACTACAAAGGTATCTAATATTTGACAGTATCATAGAAGACCAAAAGCTGAAATATTCTTCATGGTATGTTATTCGACTTATTCCAAGCCCAAATTACTGCTACAAAATATTCTGCCAACACCAAGATAACAATACCTACCAATAAAAGTGAAGAAATGTTATCAGAATAATATGCAGTCATATTCCCTTGGTTGTCATATCTATCTTTTCTGCTTGTAGAAATTGAGACCAAGGACATTCCATAAACTCTGATCTTTTGCTTGGCAGTGGAGAATTGATTACTAATTCAGTTGTGGATAGTGTTCTCTACACTTCACATTCTATTTCTTTTCCAGCCAGCTAACAGAGCAAGAATTTCTCACTCAGAGCAGTTTTACTTATTTTGACTCTTTAACAAAATTCCTATAAGCTGTTATCACTTCCCTGCACTAAAAACCTGATCATAGATCAATATAGATATTACTACTGTTGAGAATGAGGGTAGATAATCAGCCTGTCTCAGAATTCAAAGCTAAGGTAATTGCTTATTCTAGCAGAAGCCTGTGGACTTGACCATCTTCTTTCACCCTCTCACCCCTTCATGCACATACACTGTAATGAAAATGCAACTACATACTTCACAGAGTGGCACATACGAACTCGTCGCATTCAAAAAAACCCATCCAAAAGCCACACCGAAATGGTTAATTCCATTGTAAACTGAAACAGTAAACTCAATAAAGTAGCATTACAGGCCAATCATTTGGGAACAATTATTTTAAAACTCAATAGCATCACCCACTCTACAAGAGCAAGGATAATGGAATGTTATCTCCCAAAAGCATGCTCTTTGTAAAAACTATCTAAACTTGTTGAATCTGAGAGCTGTGCAAACACACTGCAATCGGAGTTACTGTAACAGATAGAAAGTCTTTGTTTAAATAATCTACAAAATGTCAATGTAATACAAATAAAATGAGGAGTTCTTAATGACACAACTTTTGTATTTACAGTATTCTCAGCAGCATTTAAATCTGCATTGGAGAGACAAAGAGCATGATTTTTTCTAGGCTGACAGTGTGTTTAGTTCTCTCATTTACACCACACTGCAATAACATAAAGAGGGTTTTACCATTAATCCAGGTTTTACTACAAAGCATCCCATTATTTCTCTGTCAAACACTGGCAAGAGTGCCAAATGTCTGTCATCCAATTCAGAGGATTAAGTCTTCTTTTATAGTGTAATTCTTGTACGAATTTATAAAAATACAGATATAGTTTCTTAGAGCTGGTCACAGTCTATATTTTGGCCCGAACTCATGCCGCAGAGGTTGAATATGACAGCTGGCAGGAAGCTGAGGGGAGAATACATCCTCCCCCTTTTCAGTCACCACATTTCTGTTGCCATAGTGATTAATCCTCAATTGAATGGCTGTCTTTGTACATTTCTTTTCAGTAAAACTTTAAGTAAACTCAAGTTGAAAACATGCAGTTGACTGACAAAAAAAAAGAAAAAAAAAGAAAAAGCCTCCACATATTCAACAGGTACAGTACCAGCTTTTGTGATTAATACTTTTCCACACATTAAAAAGTGCAAATTAGCTTCAACATAGGACATCATCAGTTTTTCTAATTATTCAGTATGTCCCATTCCCATATTTTAGGTTCTTTTGTGAAGCCTCCAAGCCTTCTCCTAAGTCTTACTCATGCTCCAACCCCACCCCCCAAGATTCCTATTGAAGAAATAATACACAAATTGAGCTTTATAGGAACTAAAGAAAGCCTACTCCAGACTTCTCTACTTGTGTAAAGCATTTCACATAGTCTGTTTTTGCCAATTAACTCAGAAATTAATTAGGAAATTAATTAAGGAATGCAGTCATTTAATTCAGAATAGACTGGAAACATTAGAAGAAGATACTTAATCTTGCCTCTGGGAAGCTTCTATTTCTTGTGATAGCTAGGAAAAAGCTTCACAAATAACAGTCAAGTTATGAAAAAATCAAAGTAAAAATCTCCTGCACTGAAAGTCAGCAAGGTTGCTTTGGAACTTGGAAGAAACAAAAAGGATTGCAAAAATAAAAACATCTAAAATACTTAGTAGATGATTAAGAAGTTGGTAAGACTTTCTTTTTTTCCCCCCAAAATTAATAAAAGCAGAATAATTTTGAACAAAATATCATGACATTTTTTTCCCTGAAAGGCTGAAATAACTGTAGGTCTGCTCTGAAAATTATAGTCTGGCTTTATAAATCCACCATGTCCAGTCTTACAGGTTCATTTTATATGTTTTCTTTTAAATATCCTTTTTACTGTAGTTACTCAGGATAGTTCTTAATTTTGGTTTTCAGCTATCTTCTTAACAGATAGTGATGGGGTTAAATTCTTCCCCAAGTCTATTTGCACGGAAGTATAAATAGAAGATTTAAATTTAAACTAAAACGCAGAACACAGACTACTCAATGTCATTAAATCAGGATAAAATAACAAAATAATGCAGGAAAAAAGTTACTTGGTCCACTAGATTAATTTTTAATACAGTCTTTCTGCACACATCTACATAAAAGATCAGAAAACCCTTTTTATGAATAATCTGTGCCATCAGCATATCAAGTTCATTTTATGGTAATATGTGGAAGCAAAAAAGACCATTTCTCAGTAATTTTTACTAAAGTGGCTATCTACCACACTACATGACATGCATTTTCTACCCTCAGATGTTTGGAATACTGAAGCCTGGTGTGACTCTCCCTGCATCAGGGCATCACACATCTTACCATAATTTTTACCTTAACACTTAGGACTTGCTGTGAAAGATTGCAATCGAAGATCTCCGGCTATTTGTAAAGAGGGACACTTGACTGTTTTCTGAGACACTTAGGTTCTGGGATGTACAATGAAATTTTAGAACTACAGAGGACATTGAGATATATTAACCTATAATACAGTATAATCTGTCTCTCCAAAATGTTTTCAGGAACAGCCATCTGCCACACTTCCACAGGGAACAAAAATCCCAGGCTTTGTTTTGATCACTGAGGCTCTTAAACACCTCTAATTACTGACACTTCAGTGCCTGCCACATAAGCAGCACTATTAGAAACATCAACTGTTTGAGGGAAGATTATAACAGGATTTATTTTAACTAATGATATTCAACCAAAATATAGTATATTCTCTTGCTTGAACAATTAATGCATACTTTATACTGTTACTTTTACTGCTTACAGATTTTATCTTGCCTTTTATAGCTGGTAAGTTCTGAGAGAGCTCTCATGATGTCCTGTATCTATTTCTTGACATCAGAGTTCATAGACTTTGGAAGGTCTGCATTGGGTATGGACAGTTCATGCTAATGTAATTCACAGTCAGATCTCTTTCAACCTTTAAAACTAGGTTTCAGTCAAGAGTTGTCTGGGGTTTTTTTATCTAGTAATAAGTAGTCAGTCTGTCTTGAATAGTTACTTGTGCTAGTGTTCATATACCCTAGCTACCTTTTCTTTGAAGTTAATAGAATGTTTTAACTGTCTATTGTTCTGTACCTTTAAAGGTTTAAGAGTACCAAATCTTGGTTCTTTTTATGGCAAATAGGTCTTGCTACTGTTCTTCTGTTCTTGTTCACTTTGTGCTCCAGGTTCCATGACACTCCTGGTACTTGACTTCAAGACTGCTGCAGAGCCCTTGACTCTTCCTTTTCCAGAGGTGGTAGGGAGCACAGTCATACTTTCGACTTCTGTTTGTTTTAAAAGGAATTAATGCAAACTGACTAGTTTAGCTAGAATGTTCACAATTATAGTACTGAATGCTTATTTAGTGTGTATTTCTGTAAATTCGATATGACAACTGAAAATACAGTTAGGTAACAACAACCAGAATATGAACTCTGATTACCCTTTTTATAAGAAATTTAAATCACGCTTATTTATTTGTTAGTCGCTCATGTTCTTAGACAAGATGTTCTACATATCTTCAAAGTTCCCTCTGAGAAACAAAACTCACCCCTCCTACTTTGGCTCTCAAGGATCTTCATCCCATGCGACCGCTCTCACTTTGAAGGAAGAGTCCTCACAGGTACTGCAACCTGCTCTAGCTTTAAGCAGCTTCTACAACTCAGGTGACTACATTAGTCTCCATGTTACAGCAATAAAAGAAGGACTAATAACCTAATTTATACTCCTTTTAGTCACTGCAGGTAGAAAACCAGGAAGGAGAGATTATTTTTTTGTATTGCTTTCCAGCAACTTATTTGTGCTGTCGCTCATATTCACCTAATTTCCATAAATTAGCTACAGAAAGTAAAGAGCCTAACCTATGATGTAAAATTTCATGGGAATTTGGTGAAGCCAAAGTGTGGTTAGGTGACTACTCAGTCACAAGAAATCAAGAAAATGTCAATGTTATTACAAGAGATTGTCTTATTTACTTTTGCTTATTATTTACTACATTTTGCTTATTATAACATTGTTTATGATGCCTGTCATTCTAAATTCATATGTAAGCAGGAAGCAAAAAAGTTTCAACCAGGATTGGTATGAAGAGCTGTACTTCCAAACTTACAGCCCATCCACTTCAACAGAGTACTTTATTAGCTTTTTTCTTGCATGCCTTTCCCAGAGATATTAGTAATTTCTTCAAAAATTTATATAACCATTATTAAGTCAGAAATGCATTACGGTAGACAGATTGCAGAGGAAATTTGCAAAGCCCAAAGACAGAGTTGGCATATATAGACTGAACAGCACAGAAGATATTTTAGTTTTGTCCTAAAGAGAACTATCTATAAAATAAAAGAATAGATCCTTTTTTGATCACACCTACTTAGAAATAAGACAATTTGATTAAATTTATTTTAAAAGGGACATAAATTTTAACAGGACATTTTTCAGAAGCCTTCATAATGCTATAAAATAAAACTTCAATATAAATGCACTGTGAGAAAAGCTTCTAATTAAGAATGTGATCATTAATACCCAGAACGAATAGAAACAGCTACAACCATTTCTGAGAAACACTGTTAGACCAATGATACTAGAAAGTGACATCAGTGAAGAATTTCAGCTTATAAAAATTTTGTTTTTCTTTCAATAACTATGAGTTTACCGTTACTATTCCAGTATTTAATACTGTAATTTTATTAACCAAAAACAATGATGGAAGTGTAAACTGTTCAGCTGTATTTTTAATACTACATATGATGCTACTTCAATTTGTTGAAAAGCTTCTTCTATCAAATCTCACTTGAAAACAGTAATTCTTTTTATGATAACACAAGTAGTTGCTATGACAGTTGAATGTCCTAACTTAAACTGATGGCAAATATGTGAAAAATGACCAGCAAAGACTGATGGCTAGACGAGTGACGAGCACATTTTTCACAAGAACCCTTTCTAAAATAAAAGTAAAATCACAAAGAAAGGAAAATAGTAGCAGTAACTTTCTAAATAGATTGTATTTCAGATTTGTCTTTGAAGCTCTGGCAGCAATTTTTTAAAGCAGATCACAAGAAACTCAAAGCTCTGTACTTAAGAATAGGCAGCCATCTAGGGATTATTTCTAGATTAGTGACTCTACCAAAAAGAAAGAACAGGAAGTGAAGGAAGAGGTAGCCTTCTCCATAATTATTGATGGTTTTCATCCTACTTAGACCTCACAAGAGAAATGATACTACTGTTGCTGCTGACTGAGAAATAGATTACCTTAGAAAAACTGACTGACAAGTTAATTGAGAGAAGTTAATTATAAATACATGAACAATAGAAATTAAATGCCACAAACTAGTTTCAAACACAGGTGGATCAACAGACATTTACTCAAAGTACTCTTACATTTAAGTTTTCTTAAATTTATTTTTTTTTAATAATGTCAGCCATTACCATTAAATGAGTATCTTTCTACAGTATTCTTGAATACTTTTGACCAATTTTTCTGTTAATAATGGACATTCTAATGCAAATGTGTTAGTATTGAAAAGGCCTCACTTTTATTGGTTGGCCTGGTTTCATCTTCCCTGTGTAAAAATTCTTTGGCATGTCTGCTAATGGCTTAATTAAATACAGTACATCAACAACACTAGAAGAAACTCTTCCAGCCAGTGTGGATGTTCAACACCCCAGAACAACACAGTCTTATGTCTACAATTTTTATAGCAATTGCTAACATGTTTGTGAAGACAAAACTGCTCATTCACCAACTACTTATTCTATGCTTGTGGTTTATCTTAAAATCAGTCTAGGACACAGCAAATGTTTATTACAAGGCAAACAACATGTCCAGAGAATCAGAGTCGATTAAAATCACTATGTAATAAGAACAAAAATCTGGAAGTTGTACCTGAATTTATTCCAAATTTGTATATATTCCAAAAGTAATTAAACAAGATGCACAATCAACAAAAAGCATAAAACGTATTTATTGCTGGAAATGAGCGCTCCCAGTAAACTCTAGCTTTATGTTTCAAACACTAAGCATAGACAATTTAACTCATAACAACTGCATGTGTCTACTTGGGGGGAAAAAAAAAAGAAAAAAAAAGGCTAATGGATTTATGTTTGAATTTCTACGCTACACAGATTCTGACATGTACTGTGGCAACTGGATCGCTGTTAACTGGATCCAGGTCAAACAAGTTTTTACAATCCTCAAATCAGAAAAACACGGCACAGAATTTGATTCAAACACTGAATCCTTAATCTTAACATTTTTCTCACAGAAAAATCCCACAGAGGGTGCTTTGCTGCTTAATTCCCAACTTTTTCAGAGTTGGCCAATGTGGAAACCACCTCAAAAAACAAAACACAGAAGTAATTTATTAGACCTCCATTTGAGCCTTCTCCTCCCATCCTCAGTGACTTTGATCATTCATGGTGGCCATTAACAGAAAAACAAGTTTGTTAGAGCTTTTTAAGATGAAAAATGAGGATTAAAAATAAGAATAAAAACAACATTTCCCAAACATTTCTCTTTACCTTGGCACTACAGACTGCTGCATTAGCAGGGAGCTGGGAAAACTGCTTCAACTCAAACACATCTCGCACTGCCCACCGACTCAAGCGATTCTCAGCTTTGCTGGATCCAACCACATTCTGATTTGAATGAATATATGCCACTTCTGGAACACCATCTGATATGTTAGGAGAAAGATATAATCAAATATGTTGGTTATTCCAAAACCCTGAAGATACACAGTTTCACTGAAGAAGGATATTGTAATTTAAAAAAAAGTTTTACATGAAAGTTTTAAAATTGATTATGATTTTACTCAGTATCAAGTTTCTCAGCTCTTTGCAATTAGCAACAATCATTACTTATCACTGGTTGGTCCCTAAGATCTTCAGTGGTCCCTTCCAACCCGTAGCATTCTATGATCCTATATTCATGATATATTCAGATTTATCCAGAGTTTAATACTACCTCCATTCCAGTGTGGGGTTTTTTTTTCAGATGGACAAAGCAGCTGCAAAGCATCTATGATTTAATGGCTGCAATATTAATGTTTAAGTCTCTAACAGAATCAAATCTTCTACATGGTATTTCAAATTCCCAGATAACATAATTCTATTTTTCATGTATGCACGATTTTATTTAGAAGTCCAGTCAAGACTTTTAGGGTTCTACAGTTCAAATACTTAGGTTTGTGAATTCTTAATAAATCTTCAATCTTTCAACAGGCAGTAAATGCCTTTCAACAGACAGTAAATGTTTAACAAAACCTTACAATGGAGTCCATCACCCCAGAAGACAGGAAAGCAAGGATAAGAGAAGACAGATAAGTGACACACAGAACAACATTACTAAATAATTTAGCAGAGCATTTATTAGTAACTTTAACAAGAAAAAATGTATAGGAGGAAGAACTTAAAACCAGCCAATAATGATAAATTAAACACATTACTATTTAAAATAATAGAAATTAAATTAGTTACCTAAAAATCTGTCCATTGATTCCACTTTTTGCTCTTGATGTTCAAATTCAGTTTTACTTGATGAAGCTCTGCGCACAGCGTAACTGCTAGACTTTATTTGTGCAACAGACCCAAACTGAACTCTGCCTCTTTGGCTTTTACAGTTAGAGCTCTGCTTTCTGGAATGAATTTTCTCAATGGGTAAGTTATCTTCAGAAGATGAAAATTCATCTATACTCTGAGAATCACTTTCTTTTTCTTTTCTATTGTGCTTCTTTGCTTGTAGCAGAGATTTGGAGACATTACCTAGTCCACTGCTATGGGTATGTCTTTCTTTCCATTTCAGAAACCTTGAAGTTCTTAACTTTCTTGATTCAGAATTATGGGAAATCTCAATATCATCAGACTCATCACTTACGTCACTTGCTTCTTTCAAATATCTTGTTTTTTTCTTATTGCCTTCAAAAGACATGACTTTGCTGAAATTTGACTCAATATTGCGGAATCCAAATTGCCTTCTGTCTTCCTTAAATACAAACCCATCTTTTTCTAACTCTTTGCAGTTTTCAGATGTTGACCGATGTACTTCAGCTTCTTTAGAAAGTACCAGTTGCTGGCATGCTGGAGCTTGGGTAGGAAAGATGACATCATCATCCTCTCCAGAACTGCTTTCAGTTTCCATGACTATATCACTTTGCTTTGAAATGCCTTGATCCTCACTTTCTCCATCCCCTTCCTCCTCAGAGTCTGACAAAACAAGCCAGTCTGTATGAGTATCTTGTTTACCAATTCCATCTGGTGACTGAGTAGCTTTCCCATGCTC
Organism: Actenoides hombroni; assembly: GCA_024336885.1. Classification (NCBI taxonomy): domain Eukaryota; kingdom Metazoa; phylum Chordata; class Aves; order Coraciiformes; family Alcedinidae; genus Actenoides; species Actenoides hombroni. The sequence goes on from WUAM01000263.1 coordinate 4,909,328, forward strand.
CAAACGGGGCACATGACTTTGACGTTTCTGAAAATTACTGTGCTTGCTATTTACTTTCGTACTTAGAGTCTGATCATCAGAACTTGAATGAGAGTCATAATTGTTATCTCCTCCTTTGGTAGTTTCAGTTTTTCTCTGTAACAACTTAGAGAATCCACACTGCATTAAGGAAAGCTGTCCCTTTGTTACTGTTAAATTATTTGCATTGCAAGGCTTCCTTCTGTCACATTTTTTCATGGAAGTTTCCAGAACATCATCATCATCACTGAAGTCATAACAAAAATCTGTTTCTTCTCTCGTTAATTGTGCCCGAATGCTTCGGGGATCTCTAACTTCTTCACAGTCTGGTTGTTCATACTAAAAAGAAAAATAATTTAAAGCAAGGGCATTTAAAACATAAATAGTATATACAACACAATTAATTCCAAGGCAGTGCAAAAAAGGTGAATTTTCACTAGTTAATCATAAAAATATAGAAAACAGTATTACAATGCACAAATAGAAAGCAAATATAAATCAAATCATAAAAAGAAATCTATGAAAGCCTTCAGACGAGCAAAATTTTTCGCAGAGCAACAATGAAAATAAAAACAAATTTGACAATAAATGCTGCATGCTGCTGAAATATGTCTTCACAATCCACACCCATATTTTTCTAGTTTATACTAGTCTTGTTAGAACTTTTCATCTTCAAATGTAGTTTGAAAAATGAATTCATGATTCAAACCTTAATACTGTATAGTGACATTCATAAAAAAAATGTAATCTCACTGAAGTGGTCAACGTCCTTCTATATGGGCACTAATAGTTTAAAATAGCTATGAGTACAGAACATTTCACTCTAAAATTAGTTGAGGCCTACTGCAATCAAACAAAAATTACTCCCAGGCAACCTTAAAACATTCTGAAGATATGTAAGTCCAGAACACAGCTCTAAAACTGTGTACTACTGAGACAAAAATTATGAGAATGTGCAAATGAAGTATCAGAAAGGTAAATACAAATTTCTGTATATGAAGAGAAGGTCTAGAATATAATATAATAATCCTGATATCACTCTGCTTATCAAAAACCATTTAACATAAGCTAAAAAGGTTATTGTTTGTCACCAAGCCCAATGTGAGATCACGACCGTAAGTGATGTATTGGCAATGTCAGGTTATGATCAATGTGATGGAATACTGATTTAAATTAATACTGACATTAACGCATAGAAATCTCCAAAAAGCATAAAAGACATCAGCCAATTTTTAATACCATTCAGTGTGATCTAATCTAACGGCATTTTCATGCTTAAAGGCCACATTCTAAACCTAACTGTTTGTTTAACTCAGTGTCCACTCAAAAACATTCATAGAAAAGCTCCCATTAAACCCAATATTTTCAGAAAAAAAATTATTCTTCCTGCAGGAAATCATTAGATACAGTATTAACAACAACAAAAAAAACCCAACAAAACCAACAAAACAACAAAAAAAGCCAATATTGAACACACTACCATGGATTTGGTGAGAATCACCATCAGATTACACAAACTAAGCAGCCCAGAGGTCCACAACACCTGAAGAAAGCTTCGATCTGCTAACCAATTGTACTCCTTTCCATAATTTCCTAATGAAAATCTAAATAGGTATCAGATTCTCAACTGACTTCATCAGAAAGCTGTCCTATTGTATCATGTCATATCATAAAGCTGTCACTCTTAAGACACTACAGAGCAATGCTTCAGTAATAACAGCATGCTAGTATTACCTTCATTCAGACTGAGGATATTCAAGTGTTGTGAAGGGCATGAAATAACATATTACCAGATGTTTGGAATAATCAATTTTAAATACAGGCACTATTAATACAGGAATACAGACATAATCTAATGCTTTACAACATGAAAAACTAGGGGCAAGCAAACAATAAAAGACAGCAAGTCCAATCTAGGGTAAAAGTATATCAGCCTAACAACATACTGTTCACATTTGTCACTGCAGTATCAGGAAGTAGAGAGACTGGTATGTTCTGGTCCATAGTCCACCAAGACACCTCACCTTTTCTGAGCTGCATGGAGGATTCTCTTCCTTTAACCATGTAGTTGCTGTCATGACTCCTGCTTCTACTCGCCCTTCCCTCTAAAACAATCAAGAATGTATGTAATAAAAATTGTGTATATTCAAGTTAACAAAGGAAAACCCAGGAAAAAAAAATAATTTAAAAATTCTTTCTTTCTACAGAGGTGTAAGCACCAGAAGTACAATCAGCAAAGTCCAGACTAACACATTTTGGCAATGCACTTAATGCTCTTTGATCAAATGCATGACCTCCAGGAAAAGTAACAAACTGTATAAATTCGGAGGATCTTATGCATACACTGTTTTAATAATTTTAAACTGTTTTCTAAAGCAGAATACCTGCTACAATGTTCAGTTACATGCCATGTTTAAATTTTATTTAAAGAAGTTTTTTTTTCCTTAATATCACTAAAGTATGCATTCTTACACCACATTATCTTTTGGCTATGTTACATTCACAGTGCTAGATCACATTTCACAGTGTCTTCCTAGCACAGGCAAAACAACAAAACAAAGGGAAGGATGGAAAGAAACGTAGAATAAAGCTGCAATAAATTTCAAGATGCAAGTTATCTGCAGCAAACATGCTGGATAGAAAAAGGTGTAAATACTGCATATACTTAAAATCAGTTTGCACTCTATGGTATGGAATTGGGCTAAGAGTCTTTTGAAAGTAACTAAGAAATCAATCTTAAAATATGAAGCCTCAGTTGCTTACTTCCACCCTATAGCATTTTTAAATGAAGTATTACAAAATCTACTTTATTAAACAGTTTTTGACATCTCAAAATGTACCATAACATGGTTACTAAGATAATAAAAAATATTTTTATGATCAGAATTCTGGCTTAAAAGATCACTCTAAGCTATTGATTAATAAAAGGTACCTGTGCACAAAGTTGACAATATATGAAAGTATCACAAAAATAAGTTACAGTATTTTTATTAGGAAAATAAATATACTTGCAGACTTTTAAAAATTAAAAACCAAACTTTTTTTGTGTGTGTGTGTGATTTAAGGAAATTTATTTGGTCTACATCAGAGTGAGAAACTAGCATGTTTATTTCATTTAAGGCACTGCATAGTCAGGTGCTGTTTAAGTTTCACTATTCTGTTTTATAAAGTGTTTGCATTCAAAATTATGACGTAATATCTCACGAGGAAAGGGAAAATGTAAAACTAATATCCAAAAGTTAAAGGGTAGGACTTCACACCTCCAGGATGTCTTTGGTAAGACAGGACCCATGAGTCCTAAGTTTGAAAAGGTTATGGATCCCAAAAAGCTCTCCTTGATGTTCCTTTGATCCTTGCACTGCCTCAAAATACCGCTTGGCATTTTCACTTCCAACCACCGCACAGTGAAGTTGCTAAAACAGAACAACACAAGAGATTTCAGAAGTGTTTGTTCCAACAACATGTCAGAATTTCCTGGCATTCACATTGTATATACAGCTTTAGTTGGAACAGGCAGAAATTCCTAAGGGAGGATATTTCATTTTAATTTCCCCGGCAGATGTTGGTATAATAGATTTTGATATAATATGAACCTGCTTGGGTTTACTGAATTGAAAAAATAAAATAAAAATTGCAAGTCTTACTTCATTGTTGTCTAATATCAGACACTTACTATACACATTACTGACACTCCTCTGTATCTTGACTGTTCATCTTTCCTCAATACTAAATTCTTACTATTTTTTCCTAGTCCTTTACATTGAATAGTTACTTGGAAAGGACTAAATAAAGCCATAAGATTATTTGTACTGACCTCTGAATATTTAATTATCATGGGCTCTTGCAAAGTAAACTGAACAGAAGTGACTTAATCATCTTCCAGATAAAAAGGAGGGACAAGTAAATAGTTTGTCAGGCAGAATTAAAACATTTTTGAAGTCAGGCAGGTTTAGCTGCATTCCAATGGCTGTAAGTTTTCAATACTTAAATAACTGCCATATTTGACTTTAAGTGGAAGAATGTCACAATCCATGATTTTATGAATACCAAACCTGTAATACTTTTTTGTGACCATGTCTAAGCATTTGGTAACTCTTCAGTTCCACTCACTTCTAGTTCTACTGCTACACAGGCATTTTCCTAGACAGCACAACTGTTGGATGATATAGGCCAGTAACTATACACTCAAATTCTAGTATACCTTTAGCTAAGCATAGTTTGTTGAATTATGCATGGTATTTACAAAAGTATATTTTATTTGGGTTTCTATTATGTTACATTTCAATTTTATTTACATGAGATTCTTCAGTCATATCTGACCATGTCATATAAAAAAAAGTCATATAAAAATTATTCAGAAATCTAAAAATCAAATAGATCCCTCAGTAAGAATATATTACAAACCTGGTAAGGCATTTTCACATAAATTCATTTCATGAACAAGGTGGGTGACAACATTTAGCTCTCTGTGAGCACATTTGTATAGTTCACCAAAAGCCACACATCCACATGCATTTGTGGTTTCTGAATTTTCAACAGCAGAAAACTGCTTTTTCTTCACAACTTACTGAAAGTTTCCTAACTGTGCTGAAAGGTCAATAACTCCAGGTCTTCTTTATCTACAAGGTCACCAACTCCAAAGACCTCTGTGAAGCATGACTTGCCTCCTTCAGGATTTTAGTGAATACAGTTGGTCAATTTGCTGTTGCTCATTCTGTAAGCCTTTCTGAGACCTCTCCTACGGATACCTGATGTTGAAATAAATCCTCAAAAGTACTTCACACAAGAGAAACTCTGAAACAAATGCTGTCTAAGCATTTCCATGAACATGGATATAAATAACAAATCAAGTAGGGTTTTTGCAATTAAGACTCCATTAAACATTAAAGTAATGTCCATAGAGCAGTGCAATTCCTGCTCCTGATATGTTAAAAACCTCAATTATTAGCTTTTATGTTTTTAGACCACTGTGCCTCAAAAGTAGTTTTTGGACTTATTGTGTCTTATATTTAAATTGTCTCATTAGTATATGATTCCAATTATTACTGCAATGTTGTCTTCATTCTGAGTCTCTGAAAATTGCCTAATTACCTGAGCACTTCAGCCCACCATCTACTTCTTTCAATTTCTTAAGAAGTTTCCTCTTTTTTTACTTATATAATAAATTTTTCAAAATTAATCAGAACTCTAATGGCATTTTGGCTTCTATAAAACACTGCATTTAAGTGAGATAAAGTCACTGTTACACTTTTGAAACTAACATTTTAAAGCAGGACATACACATTACTGAGAGTAGCTGTGCATTTTCTGACTGACTGCTCTGTAAAATCAGATGATCTCAGAAACTTAGTTTATTTGTCACTTAAACATTAGGAGAATAATGACAATTTGTATACTACCGCATTTCCCACTCTTTTGGCCCCCAACCTCCTCCTTGTAAATAACTCAGCTATAAAAGGGTTGCTTGTTACTGAAGACTCATTACCAAATTTTTCTTAGTTACAGCCAAAAATTCAAATAATTGCATTAATTCATCAAATTCCATAAAGCTTTCTTTAATAAATGGTATCATTTGCCCATTTAGGTGACCTGTTTTGTCTTTTCTACACAATGCATTCTTCAGGACAACTGTATCTCACTGATTGTCTTCCTTTCTCCATGTTTGTATGCCTGTAAAGTTAGTATCTTAACTTCAAATCCATCATGTTATTTCTTAACTTGCAATTTTTGTTGATAAAAACATGTTCAGATTTCATCTAGCTTCTTATTACACTATAGCATGCTCTTTGTTGTTCATGTTAAGAGTCCGCTTATATTTTAAACCTGACCTCATGAGGAAACAGTCACTAGATTAGATATTCCTCAAATCACACACTTGGTTTTTCCCAGTCTTAGGTGTTTAAACCTGTCTATGCAAGTAGAAAAATTTAGAAAGAAAAAGTGTTTTGGATTGAGTATTCTGGCAAGCACCATCACTCACCTTCATAATAACAGCAACTACAAGCTGTTTTCCCCTCTTATAGGCAAGTTTTCAGAATCAGAAGAGTAGCAACGACTTTTCACTTTTCTTCTGTAGCACTAGTAAGATTTTTGCTCTTTCTCCATACTTGCATAAGAAAAAGCTGCCTGAATCAACTGCTGCAGTTACTAACTACAGCTCTCACAGATGTATTTTACAAGTCTTAAATAAAACAGTCAGCTTCTCTGTATAAGTTGATTAGTGTATATTGCATAATTAAACTGTCAAAAGTTACAGAAAAACTAGAATGCAAATATAATTACGGTTCTTTTCATTGATAATTGCTAAATGATCTCTCTCTACCTAATAAGATAACATCACACATCATAAAACCAAGGTAAAATACAATTTCATTATAGGCTAGCTTTCTGTCATTGAAACCACTAAAAATAGCTCCCAATTTAAATCATCTGTGAACATTACCTGTTTATAAACTTGACGCAAGTACATCATCTCCTCCACAGTTCCCAAGGATATCAATCTAAATACTTTAACAGCTCTGTATTGGCCAATCCTATAAGCTCTGCAAGGACAATGGCATATTAAAACACAGTTTTCATCAGTAAAAAAAAATAAATAAGAGAGATCTTCAGGGCAGTAAAAAAAATAAATAAATAGCATTCCAAAAGAACAGGAGTATTCTAAATCATTTATTAAGTGGTTGGTTTTAGTTTGTTGGGGGATTTTTGTTGTTTTGTTTGTTTTCTTGTTTGCATGTTTTTTCATTTGGTTGGGTTTTTGGTGGTGTTTTGGTTTGGTGGAGGTTTTTTTGTGGGGGGTTTTTTTGGTTTGGGTTTTTTTTTTGGTGTGTGTGTTTTCATTTGTTGGGGCTTTTTTACTTCTCCAAATTTTCCTCAGTATTTCAGTTCCCTTTTCCTTTACCGTTAGTTTTCCGTGTTTCTTCCCAGTTGAAAAAGCTTTCTCCTCAGCTTGTATCATAAGGTCTATCTCCTACTTCTCTTGAAAAAACACCTTCCACTGTGTTTTCTCAGTTGTTTTGTTGTTTTTTATTTTCCCCTCCCTGTCTCCATCTACTCTTGCACAAGATAGTCTATTTGCACTATATAGGAGTTAGATCATGGATTACTTGGGGCAGGCAGTCTGTTCTTTCTTAAAACATTTCATAAGTTGCAGTATCCTAAGAACAGCTACTGAACAGGCAGTGTTCTATCTCAATTGTAAATTGGGAGGCTTCTAATAGATTATACTCCACAAATACAGTGAAGGCTGAAGAAATTTATAGAGAAGTGATCTTGCAAAGATTCTTTAAAGACAGTCCCTTTCAGCAATACACATTTCTGACACATTTTCTTTAGACCACGTGCACATAAGCACATCTTAAAAGTCAGAAATATACTCAAACTGGAATTATATAATAGCATTGGACAACAGAAGCAAATTATTTCTGCTTGAGAAAACACAAAAATTCACTGAGTATTTAAGGCTTCCTATATCTTTTACTTCACTTATTCAATATTCTGTTTTGAACTCCTAGGGAAACAACCTATGGTCAAAAAGCCTTGAAAAAAAAATCCAGATTCCTGGAAATAATCCAATGGCATAATATCAGAGATGGAAGTGAGTGCTCAAAAGACACTAATCTCCACAAGGGTGAAGCAGAAGAGAACATAAATGTTTTTATTTAAGCATTCTGGAATGCAAAACATCACTTGAACTAGGGTCAACTACAATGTACTCTGCCCTGACAAACACATGAAAAATGCCATACAGCTACACACACATGTTCTAGAGATCACAAAATGTCACAGTAACTATGGAACTTTTAATTTTAGTTTTTTAATGAGGCAAAACCATAACAGTGCTACAAAAAGAAACCAGAAAGTAAGAAGTAAAATTCAGGGTTAAAAATAAGAACATTAAAGCTCAAGAGTAACTTAAACTGGACATTTCTTACTGTCTTGTGGAGAAGTCAGACTATGTAAAAATTTTCTTTCCTGAGGAAAATTTTAGTTGGACAACCAGATTACAGAATCAAAGCAAAAGAAGAGTACAACATGGATCACATTCTGTATTTTGAGAGTGTACCTGTCAATAGCTTGAAGATCATTTGCTGGGTTCCATGTAGGATCAAACAGTATAACAATGTTGGCACCAACAAAATTAAGACCCTGTCCACCAGCCCTAAAAACAAAAAATAAAACAAAACCACAACTATTTGACAGCAAGAAAAAAATAACAGGTTGTTTGTTTCTTTACAGTATATTAAGTCCATATTGGCACACCCTCCCCCAGCATAAAAAAAAAAAGCACAACAGAGATAGTGAGGATAGTGGGATACAGCTTTTTGGTAGCTGTTGTCTTAACCACACAATACTCAACCACTGCTCTAAAATGCAGTCTTCCCACTTAAGTAGCATGGTTACAAACCGTATGACTAGCTGAGTTATAACCAACTGCTATCACCTTACTATAGTAGAAGTCCTGATTGCTACTTCATACCCACTCAGGCCTACACAGGCCAGCTTATCCAATGATTATACTGAAGTTCATAACCACTTTCATGCGAGTTAACATTACAGAAGTAGAACTATGGCTTCATTTAAGCTATCATTAAATTTTACTTCCTCTAATCCCAGTATGTAGTTTTGATGATAATGCTATGTGGCCTCCACTAAAATGGTCACAGTCTACAGCTAGTCATTATCTATAAGAACTAACAATGGTCACAACTATATTTGTACAGGATGTGAGTCAACAAAAATACTGTTGGCCACACTACTGCATATGAGCAACAGGTCATTACAGGAAAAAAGTCACTGTAGGAAAACTGTCTACTGTGGGAGTTTGAGTCACACGAGTACCAGTTTCATCATTTTAAAACATTCAACAGCTGTGTGCTTTCAGGTAAAGCCCGCAAGCCAGTAAAGTATCTGAGCGTATGCCTAACCTGAGATAGCTAACTAATGCCCTGCTGAATCCAGTAAAACTGCCCAGTTACTGAAGGGTTTAGCACGTGCTTAGCTGAATGATTTGAGAGGAACAAAAGTAAGGAAAATACCACTTCTCATCCAGCTGTAAACCAAGCAAATACTGAAAATTCTTTTCACTTGGCTCAGCCAACATTCCTACAACAAGAGACAAGTTCCTATAAAAGCACATGCTAAATATTATTATCAATTTAACTATTAAAACAATTATTCAAATTAATGTAGGCAGCACTAATTTCAAGTGTGGTGTTTTTTTCCTGAATGAGGTCAATCCCATCTAATTTACCACCTGGTTTTAACAGATGACTTTATATTCTGCTTGTTTAAAGGAGTGAGAAAGGTAGTTTCCAGGTATAAGAATGGAGACAAATCAAAAAGTTTATGGAGTCCAACCACATTTTGGTTTTCATGGAATCCTTGTCAATGTAAACACAGTTGTGGCCCCTTCCTTCCAGGTGTGGTATCGGATTAGTTAGATCTGGAAAGGGAAAAGAACTGGGAAGCTGTCAGTATTAACGGAGATTTCTGGAGGGTGAACATTCTTGAAGTTTGAAATGCTGAACAAAAATCTTTCAGAATACCTTCCTGTATTTTGGAATTTTGGTGAATTTCTTTCTATTGATTACAGAGTTCAGCCTCTCATTTCAACAAACCGACCCTGCAGTCAGACTGAAACAAAGCAGCATGTTTTTCCAAATGCTTTCTCATTAAAAAAATGCAGTATTTGAAACTTAAATATGAATGGAACCTCAGTGCAAAACATTAGTGCAAGTAAAACAGATTGACTACAAAAATTAACTAAACAGGATACTTAGCATTATGAAGACTGTACCTTTCAATATTTTTAGGTATGCCACAAAACCTCAGATACTTCAAAACAGAAAAAGAATGACTCCTCTATCCTTCATAGACAGCATATAAATGCAGTAAAAAGCATTGTAAAGAATAGCTTCCATTTTAACTAGCTTTTAGTCACTACTGCAAGATGGTCCGTGCAAATTACTATGTATATT
>WUAM01000263.1:4948290-4974540 GCA_024336885.1 Actenoides hombroni
AGAAACGCAGCTGGGCGGTACGTATGGTGCGGGCCCGTGACTGGTGAAAACCGTGGTGTTACCCCTGAACGTAGCCCCTGAGTAGAGCATGACTACTCCAGCTAGAACCGTTTGGCATCTTGACCCGTGCTACCGATGCTCTGAGTTTGCTCCTAATGCAACCCTTGTTTACAGCAAAATCTGCAGAGGGGAAAAAAGAAAAAGGAAAAAGAAATTCTAAAGTTACTTTATATGGAGAAATTGTACAGTTAGAAAAAGCAGGAAGTGCTGTGGAAGGTGCAGCTGGTGCTCTGTCAGAGCGCTGCCTTGTAGAGAGCAGAGCTGTGTGATTGCAGGTGATTGAAGCATGGTAAGAACCGAACATGCAACCAGATACAGCGTTTGGGGGAAGAGCTTAAACAATACAGGCCTACTTGCTCCAACAGTTCCACCCCGCCTGTGTTCCGAGAAGCTTAACTGGATGTGATAATGCTTTGCAGGTTATAAACTCAATTGGCAACAACCATCTAATTCTTGCTGAAAAAAGTCAGCCCCACTAAGAAATCTGACTGGATTGTCTCATATCTCAGTAGACATTTACTAGAATGTGACATGAAGGGCATGACTGCCCAGATCCTTGCTATTTGACAAAATGTTTTCATGTGCATTTAATAGTACAGTACTAGCTAGCTTCGCTTACAACTGTTGAGTATGTATGTGTAAATATCGTGAAAGATCTTTTTTTAAACCAATTTTGGTTACTTTTTAATGCAGAAGGCATCAGTTTGGGATGAATCTCTCATTGTTTCTAATTATTTTGTCACTTAAATCATTTAAATGACATTTTTAAAAAGGGGCTAAGCATTAGAGATAAACAGGATACTTTTAGCATATGCCATAAAATTGCATACAAAAAAGATGGATAGACTGGCTACTCAAAATCCTACATCCTGCATATTTTCAGAGACAAGGCAAGGCAATAAATTTTCCAATGTATGGGTCTCCATGCTGTTTCTGCATACAGCTGACATGCAGGCAGCTACCTGCCTGCTCTAAGAGTAATGAAGATTTATGCAAGCTGGAGCAGCATTAAGTTGTCAGCTCTTAGCTAGAATTTTCTTCTATCAGAAGTTAATGAAAGATGCATGGTGTTTGATTGGCCAGTTATGTTGGACTAACAGGAAAATAGCAAGCATGCAAGCACTAGTACAGTTGCTGCCACAATGAAGTACATGAATATCAGGCACCGTGTATGTTGGGGAGGTTGTTCAAAAATAAAACTGTAATATAGTAGCAATAAATGACATTGTTTTAAAAATATACATGTAGTCATGTACCTAACTGTACAAGAGCTATACCATGATAAAAGGGAAGCTGAAAACAGGATGGCATTTCAGATTTTAAAAATGTGGCAAAATAAACACAATGTAACTTTACCATGACCTCAGATACTTTGTACAAACCAGCCCTTGGAGCATTTTAGAGTAATCGGCAAGAATCCAGGCTCCGATTCTAAGGCAAGCTTTTAAACTGGGTCATGTCTGAAGATAAAGGTGTATTTATACCACAGGGTGTTTGTTTAACAAATACTATGTTGCCTTTAATTCTTGCTGAGACATTTGTGCTTATAAGGACTCTTTCATGAAGAGTGCGGCTGTTATTTTACAGTCACAAATACAATATTATGACTTTACAATAGAAGGAAATAAGAAACAGATTAAACTCTTGCTTAAACACTTTCATTTTTCTAATAAACAGGCAGTAAAGTTCTGCCTACACTCCAAGGATCCCATTCTGCTTTTTATGTCAGTGGTAAAACCTCAGTGTCTTAGCTGGAAACAATTGAACCTGAAAATACGAATGAAGTCACTAGGATGAGTCTCCATTACAAGTAGGTACACTCTTGAGGCTCTTCCTTTCAGGATGGAGAACAAAGGGAGAAACACACCCTTGACAGGAACGGTTGGTTAGCTTTATGTCAACAGGTAGTTTTCCTCTTGCCATTAAAATTCCTCTGGCAAGTTACAAGCAGTTTCTGTATCTTTACTCCACTCTGGGGATTAAAAAAAAACAAACTAGAGGACAAGCTGGCCCACTGAGATTGCAACTTCTTTCATGCAGTACCCTTATAGGACCAGGCCGATAATGAAAACCTTTTCAGAGGCCAGAGAATTATTTAGCTCTGTCATGTATCTATGGAAGATTTTGGAATGTTAAAGTCCTTCTTTCAGGAATTGTTCTAACACAAATTAGAAATTTTCTAGGGTGTCCAAAATATCTCACACTGTGTTTCCTCAAGGAAAGATTCATAAGAGGATTTAATTTTTGAAAGCTTTTGCCATTACTGAAAAGTTGAATGTATCCGAACTCTGTATGAAGTATTGAACTCTGCTTATATATGATTTAGTTTAGATTTCATAAGAGAAGTGTTAGGCTCAGATAACCACCAAAATTAATAGGGTAGTTGGGGGATAAGTGATTTTTAAATATGTGCTATATTCCAGAAAATATTTCACATGTAAAATTGTTGTTTTCCTGTTCGCTCTTCTTTGAGAAAGACAGGAGATAAATTAACTCCATCTAAAAAGAGCAGCTTGGTTGTATTTACAACATCCTCTACTTCACTATGTCTGAAAACAAAGCAAGCTAGTGATTCCCAGATGCACTCAGCATTTGCAAGTCTATCTGAAACACACAGAAAGTACAGAGGCCTGCAGTTTTTGAAAATGCAAGTCAGTTGTTTATATGAGAAGAAAGAAGAGGTGGTTCAATTCATTTGTATTAATTAGGCATGGCACCATTAAAAGTTCTACAAAGAGGAACTCTGTAATGCGATATGAACTGAATTAACGTTTTGAAAGGCCTTTTGTCTCTTCAGCAGTTCATTTGCCATAGTATTTACACATTACCCATTACCAGTATTCAAGAAACTCTCAGAGTTCTTCGTGGCAGTGAGCCTGAGTGGGTGCTCTGGAGTGTCTGTACACTGATGCACACCTTACAGGGAACACTGAAGAGGCATTAGAGCACTCGTGTGCTGCTGCAGGGCTACAGTCTCTTTGGGATCCAGGAGACATGCCAGGATAGCTCACATGACTGAGTGCTGCTGTGGGCAGATGTAGGCTGTTTAGGAAGGACAGGATAGGTCACTGATGAGCGGAACTGGCCTTTTTTATGAGGGAGCAGCAGGGACACATGGAACTCTGCCTGGTCTGTAGTGACCATGAGACAGTGATGTCCAGGATCTTGAGAGAAGGGAAGAAGGCAAATAGCAGGATCATAACCCTGGACTTCAGGAGTTCAGACTCATGCCTGACTGATTCATTAACCTTCTATAATGAAATGACTGGCTTCGTGGACTAGGGGAGACCAGTGTATCTTATCTTGACTTCAGCAAGGCTTTCACCACTTTCTCCTATAACATCCTCTGTATACAGGCTGATGAAGTACAGCCGAGATAAATGAGCAGTGAGGTGGACTGAAAACTGGTGGAACTTCTGGGCTTAAAGAATTGTTATGAGCAGCACAAACTTCAGCTACAGTCCCATCACTAGTGGAGTACTCTGGGGTCTGATACTGGGGCCGATACTGGCTATTGCCGTGATGACTTGGATGGTGGGACAGAGTGCATACCCAGCAAGTTTACAGATGTTACATACTTAGGAGGAGTGTTTGACAGCCCAGATGCTTGTGCTGCCATCCAAGAGGGACTGTGACAGGCTGGAGAAATGGGCAGATAGGAATCTTATGAACTTCAACAAAGTTCTGCACTGGAGTGGAATAATCCTGTGCAGCAGTGTAGGGTAGAGATCAACTAGTTGGAAAGCAACTTTGCAGAAAAGGACTTGTGGGTCCTGGAGCACAGCAAGTTGGCCATTAGCCAGCAGAGCACCTCTGCAGCACAGAAGGAAAATAGCATCTTGGGCTGTGCTAGGAAGAGCATTGCCCAGCAGATTGAGGGAGGTGATCCTTCCTCTCTGTACATGCCAGATGAGACCACATCTGAAGTACTGTGTGCAGTTCTTGTCTCCCCACAACAAGAAAGACATGGATATACTGGAGAAGGTCCAAGGCCGTGAATTTTAAGAGATTGGAGCATCTGACCATGCCAGAAAAGGCTGTGAGCCTGAAGAAGGAAGTCTCAGGGAAGACCTTATAAGTATGCACAAATATCTGATAAGAGGGTATAAATAGGATGGAGCCATGCTTTTCTTAGTGGTGCCCAAGGCAAGAGGCAATGGCTGCAAATTGAATCAGGAAATTCCATTTAAGGATAAGGAAAAGCTTTTGAACTGCGAGGGTGGCCAAACACTGCCACAGATTGCTCAGAGAAATTGTGGAATCCCCATCCTTGGACATACTCAAAATTGAACTGAACATAGGCCTGAGCAACCTGCTCTAGGTGACCCTACTGTGAGTAGGGGAATTTGGACTAGTTGTTCTCTAGAGCTTTCCAACCTCAGCCATTCTGTGCCTTGAAGAAGTCTGTAGGACAGACTGAGTTCTAGTGAACTGCTCTTGCTGTCTTGTTACTGGGAACAATTAAGAGGCATAGATACCAGGCAGATTGCTTAGCCAGAATCCAGTTTGTCCTGTGGCTCAGTGGCAAAAGACGTGGCACTGATTCTTACCTATTTGCATATTTCCGCTTTCATTTTCCAGTTAATGACTCCTAAGATCTTCAAGTCATTCTTCTCTTTTTTATCCTCAATCATAAAATAAAAGCCTGAAAATGCTAACTAAGGATGTCTGGAAATGCTGCACAACACTTAAATGTGTGCACAACACATAAAAAAATAGATGACACCTCAAGATATCCCTTGTATTGTTAACTCATTCTCTCTCAAAAAGATTCTGGCCAGTCCTAAATATTACTAACTCTTAGAAGCTAGGGTAGTATAATTCTTATAACCTGCTGCAAAATTGTCTTTTAAAGTTTGTCTGCCAGATGATGTGTTACTCAGCTCAAATAAACCTGAGAGACTGATTCCACAAGTGTTATGAAGTACTGATTCATTTCCTTCAAGTGTCTGGTTAAACAGTGACATGAGGAAAATGTAAAGTTTTGTCCTTAAATAAATATTGTATATGAATGGATCATGTCAGCAACACTCAGATTTCGTGATTGCCTGGAGTGGGAACTGTATAATGAGACTTGTCAGCTCCACTGGATTTGTAGCAGTTATTTGTGTGGAGCAGTTTTGAAAGTTTCAGAAAAATATGTGAACATTTGAAAGGCTTGTGGACCAGTCTCTGTTATGCTCTGGGTCTGGTTAAACCAAATCAGCATAATTGTTCTTCAGAGGATCTTTTATTATGTGTTACACATTTCACTTTACAAATAAAAATTATTTCAGAAATGGAACAGAGCTTTCCATTAGGAGTAGTAGCCATAGAAATGGTTTATGGAGATTACAGTTGAGTTTGATTCCCGTAATCCCTTTTTTCCTTGAGGAAAGAAAAAAAAAAGAGTATTTGCTTCCGCAGGTTTGAGTTCACTTTTTGGAGTTTCGATTGACAGCAGAGCATGAAGGGGAAGGTTTAAAAGCAGTGCACACACAGAAAGAAAGCAAAAAAGACTAAAACTGGAAAGACAGATTTTTCTTTTTTTGCAGGGGGTAACATGGCAAGTTGTCCTCAATAGATAAGAAAGTCGTTATTTAAGTGTCCTTTTCCATCACTGTGAGTAGAATGCAGTGTTTTATACAAGTTACTTCCCATGTTTCTTCTTTGTGCTATGTATACAACGCATCTAGCAAAATAGAGTAGCTTGACGAAGTGGCAGTTTTTAGAGGAATGTTATAGCTGTATACCAATATGTTAAAGATGTAAACTGGAGCCAGACAAGCTAAACTGGGGGTTTGTCAAGCAATTCACCAGTCAGTTCCCCTAGAGCGCGTAAAAATTCTGTGCGTTCATGTGGAAAGCAGGGATATTTTTGCTCCTGGGGGACTTTTCCCCAACTCTGAAGTCAGTTAACCTCTTTTACTAAGAGGATCAGACTGCCATTAGTGCCAGAAACCGCAAACGTCTGGGACCAGTATGTCAGAGATTATTTCTGCTGAATCAGCTCTCAATATAAAAAATATATTAAACCAGTAACCCAAGCACAGAAACATTTCATAACACAGTGAGAATTGCACTGTGAAGTATATCTTTGATTTACAAATTCTAAGCCCACTTCCAAAGTATACTGTTATGTAAAAAAAAAAAAACAACAAAACTTTTTGTGATACCAGCAACAGATTGCAATACTAGTAAAAGTACTGGTAGACTTTTTCAAGTATTTGCTTGTGAATAAAATTGAGGATAAAATAGGAGTAATACTGTGATACGTTTTTTAAAGCACCCAATGATTTATAAAGCCAGTTATATTAAAAGTTATTTTAAAGGAATCATCAGAAACACATTATATATTAAAAAGTAAGTTGCCATGCATGCCTTTTATCGGGTTAATAGAACTTAAAATTGTTGTCAGATATCTGATAACTCTAATAGATAACATCTCTGTTAGGTTTATTCAAAGCAATCTGTTGGTTTGTACACATACATCTTCATTCATATGCTGTGCCACTGGCTCACAAACAAACTGAAGCCCTTTCCTAGTTTGTAATTAAGGCTGCCCATGTAGAAATACCAATGGTTAAAACTAATAAAACAATGAGATAGCAAACTTGATTTGTATGCCATAATAGACTGTCCAGATCAAATATATATAGCTAGCTATAAGTTGTTTATAAACCACAGAAAGAAAGAATATAGCTTACACAGTTAAAAAAATACCTGTTTGGTTTGTTGGGGTTTTTTTTCCTAGCTTTAATTTATCTCAAAGTAAGGTAGTAGGCTTCCTTGTGAAAAAATTATTGAAATGAAAAAAACCCCAAAATTCAGTCTTACTCTAGGATTGGATCACAACCTTAATGTTTTTTTTTCTTATTTTAAACAAAACAGACTTCTTTTTTTTGTTTGCTTGGGGTTTGTTTGGTTTGGTTTGCGTTTTTTTTGTTATATTAGCTATTAAATTAGTTTTAAAATACTCCTTTTGCTAGTGCATTTTAAGGAACAGACCAGGGCCAAAGAAGGAGAGCATTTATTGGAGTTTGGAAAAATACTTCTGTTTCCGAGAATGATTGCTTGCTGACTTTAAGTAGACTTATGATCAAGTTAGTTGCACTGCCACAGGGCAGCACTGAGCAACGGATCAACCTTGTTCAGCATGGTGCTCTCTCATGCAGACTGCTTCATTTTCGCCACTGAAAACAAAGAATATTCATGCCTGAAGTATAGTAAGTAAATAAAACCAAAACTACAGAAAAAGACAGAGACAAAAATATACAGCAGTCAATGGCTTGTACTTTCTGTACAGGCCTAGCAGGGTCTTCCCACAACGTGCACAATTGCTGCCAGTACAGGGCTTGCCAGCCCCTTCTGAAACTGAGATGTCCCTTCCAGTCAGTCCTAGGGGCTGATTCTTTCCATGTGGGTTTTCGGTTGTAAGTATAAGGCACAAGTAACTGAATCCCTACACCAATTCTCAGATATAGTCCATTGACTTTCACAAAAAAAAAAAAAAAAAAGCTAAAAAGGACGTGCTAAAAATCCCAATGTGCAGTTATAGGTCATATACTTAAAAGGGGAAAAAAAGATCATAAAAAAGTGTTCCCGAGAGCATTGTTATCACAGGCATGTCTTCTATCTTTTTTCTTAAAAAAGAGATTAACCCACCTCTGTATGTGTAGGTGGGAGGAAACAATTCTGTGTTAATACTGATGTGCTGTTACTATGACCTCACGGATGTTTATCATCCAACTGCTACGTCTACTAGAGATGTAAAAATAAATGGAGTAGCAGCAGCTGCCTTAGAAAATGAGGCCAAGGAGAAATCTTCTAAGCCAAATTGTTGAGCTTCTGTGTCTTCTACATGGTATGAATAATGTTTGCATTCATTTGCATTTGTGCAATGTTTTCTTAGAATCCTTCAGGCAAAATATAGAAAAATGTAAGAATCTCAATTAGTAGGTGGCTGTATTCATTTATACTTTTACGTATATGAAGGTAATATAGCTAGTACAAAGCACAATCAAGACAGTTTTCTACAGAATCTGGGGGATTAATTTTCAACAGAATATATATATAGCTATACAGAAGAAAAAAACTAAGTTCTTGAACTTGCATTTAATGCACATTTTCTGACCAGTACCATCCTTTCACAACAAAGACAATAAAACAAATTCTTTTAGATGACTGGACTTAAGTGTTAGCTTAAATGACTTTCTAAAACAGATCTAGATCAGTCTGTACTTAATGCTACAACAAATGAGAGCCTAGATTATTATGTCATCTCAGAAAGACCACAAAATGCAGAGAATTACACCTTGTTTCTAAAAGGTCACATAATCTTGATTTTTATTTAAAAAAAGAAAAAAAGAAAAAAAAAGGGAAGGCTACTCTTAACTCTTGTGAGGTAAAAGATTGTTTTGACAATGTTACTATCCAGCTTTATGGATTATACATCAGTTTCACTCACGATCTAATTCTCCTCAATCACTCCAAAGGCTCAAGGGCTAGTGATTGCTGGAATCCTCCTTGGATTACCACTGATCCTCAAGGACATGAGAGCAATTCCAAATTAACTTCCAAATACATTTATGTAAACTGTGTATCCTTCCTCAGAAAGAGTAATCCACTACACTCACATATAAACAGAACCTTTAAATATGCAACAGATGTTCCATTTTTTGAAAAGCTCTTGAATTCATTGACAGGCCTTTGGCTAAACTGATGAATTAATTTGTTCGGGGCAGATTTCATAAATCCTCTAATAATTCTTACCCTTACACATCTTGACTTGATTTCTGAGATCTACAGCATGTGTTTTAAATGTTTTAACCTTTACTACTTTAATCAGGTAACATTTATTTCAGGGCTGGATGATGATCGGTCATTGAAAGGTATAGGTGACTAGGAAATAAAATCCAATTTGTCAGTTAAACAAACCTCCAAATCAGAAATAAGAAAAAAACTGTCTCTATTACTGGGTCGCTCAAGTGCTTAGTGGTTTTGATGTCCCTCTCAAAGGATATATAGTGCTGGATTGCTAAGTATTGCTGGATGCAGTACTGGTATGCAGTAATCACAGTTACCATGCTTATGTTCAAACAATTTCTTGGAGTGGTTTTAATGTAAGCCTTTACCTCTATACTGAGATTTATTTCTATCATTTTCAGCTGTTATTATTTAATACTTAGAGGCTAGATGCCTAGCTATAACAGCAATGTAATCAGTCTGAAAAACAATTTTTGTCTAAGCCGTGTGGTTTGGAGAGGTCTTCAACTTTGTTAATGCCTCTGATGTAATGTACTACATTATACCAAATAACATAAGGTCTTTTAATTGACAAATATGTTTGATAGAGTGCAAAAAAAGATGCAGGAAAAACTGCATTAGAAAGACTTTTATTTTCCATTGTTAGACAACTGGCATGCCAGTCACACACTGAATAAACCTTCATATATTTTCTTACTATAATGGATCATTCGGAGGTCCAGAAGTCTGCAGTCTCTAAGATATGATAAGAATATATTGCATTTATAATGTTTTTATTTCTCGTAAAAACCATAAACTGACCAAATGGACATTTTTTGCCTTTTTCATGACATTTTCTCATAAATCTAGGTTTAGCTATATTTAGAAGTCTTATCAGTGCTGAATGCATTACTTGCCCCTCTCTGTATGAATCCACAGAATTACGAGTGTTACAACTGACATCCATTCTGTAGTATTGATGCTTTTTTGCTCTGATGCATTTTCTGAATGGACTTGCTACATCAAGTAAAATGATGGACTTGGGAAGAATTGAATAATTAGACAGTACATGAAAAAAACAGACCTGCCCACCTGAATTCAGACTTCAAAAATAAACTGAATTCTAGTTAAAGTCCATCTAAGTAATTTGCATTTATTTGAAAGAGGTCTGCAATTAAGGTTTTTTTAATCTGGGCCAGTTACATATATGTCTTTTTGTATCTCTAATGTGAAAATGCTCTTCATGAAGTGGAACTGCATTTCATGAGTGAAATAACAGTTGAAAAATGAAAATTCTGCTTATCGACTTGTGTTTTAACAGGACACTTAACAAAGCTTTTTTTTTTTTTTTTTTTATTTGATATGTTCACTGGGTTGTGTCCTGCCAGTTCCTCCATAGGCCATAATCTCAGCTATCGGATGAATAGCTAACTAGCAGAAGCCAAACAGAGTGTGTATAAACTGTCTCCCATCTGCCCTTCTTTTCACAATGGCAGTCATATCAACCTCTGTACCCAGTTGACAGATTTTATTAAATTTTAGAAATGTAAGTATAATAGAGATGTTTTAGGAAACGGATAATCCCTTTTTAGATTTTTTTTAAAACTTGACTGGACAGAATGCTGAGCTTCAAACTTTAATTTAGGCTTCTAGGTTGGAATTAGGTTTCTAACTTAAAGTTCTTCAAGCTTCTAACTTGAAATTCTAATTTGAAATTAGTCCTGCTTTCAGCAAGAGGATGTATGATCACCTAACATTTCTTCTGACTAGCCTTATCAAAGATCTTGTGATTCTGTCTCCCTTTAGTTGAAGTTGGCTTAAAGAGTTGGGGAGTACTGGAGGAGACTAGTAGATGATATAAACACATGTGTTTTGCAAAGGCATGTGGAAGATTACAACACGTATAGTGTGATATCCAAGAGAGGATCCAGAGTGCATATAGTTCAATGTTAGTTCATCCTGTGAACTACTGTGCAACTCACACTGGAACAACCAGAATTCATTTGTTATTAGAGGTCCTTTAAACTTTATGATCCGGAGAAGCCAGTCAAAATCTCCCGGTCTTCAATTTATTTCATACATCATATTTGGCACTTTGTTCCCGCTTCATAAATGATGAGGAATGATTATTCCTGATAAATTAAATGCTTTCATTTTGCTCACTAGATGGGATTTCCTGTGGGGTAGTTCTAGAGTACAGTATTCTCAGGGATTAGGATTGATGGTAATGTGCCACTGATGTCTCAATAAGAATTCAATCGGATCTTGTGCCTTTGAGTTGCTCACCAGAAACAAACCTATCCACTAGGGAAAGTGCTAGAGGAATTTTCAAATTATTGTCAGACACTATAGCTTACAAATGCCGAATAAACTGCAGTATGTTATAGAAACAACTACATGATTATCCAGTTCTCCACTTCCCTATATTGCCAACTTTGGAACATACTAATGCAAAATAGGTGACAGGATAAACCTATAGCTGAAAACCAAATATAAAATAAACTGCATGAAGTTGTTGCTAATTAATTTTCTTCACATGCTTTACTTAACAATACCTTCTGTCACAGTATCTCTGAGACCTAATCAGTAACATGCTGCAGCATATACTGGAGGCAGCAAAGTATTTCACAGCTAAGCAATCAAATATGAAGAGTTTGAGTGAAACACTTGCCCCAGAGAAAAAAGAGTTCTTACAGTAGCCAGGAATGAAGTGTCCTTTGATTCTTAGTTTCTTATTTCTAAATTACAGATTTAAGATTTGCACTGCTAAACTCAAGTTCTAAGATCAACTTTTACAAGTAGTGTGTTGTTTTCTACTAAAAAAATGAGTTTCATACAGAAGTCAAAGGACCCTAAACTCAGCTGCATGCTTAGCTGCAGAAATACAAAATATACAAATCTGCAGCAAAACAGCATCGTTCATGCCAAGAAAATAGTCTTATATAAACACAGAAGTCATTCTCCTGTATCAACTAAAGTGGATATGGCCATTTCCAGAAGATAACCAGAAAAGACTATATTGCTCAGTGTTCGACTCTGCACTCTTTGTTTTGGAATGAATGTTCCTCTAAGATAAGAAAGCGGAGTACTGTTATACTTTGTTTACGTAGCATTTTAGATGAAAATCCACCACCAAACCTAGCCACTATCATTTGACAAAGGCAGTTCCATTTGGCGAAACAACTACTCTGCGTGTATGCTGAAAACTTCTCCCAGTATTTTCTAACAATATATTTTGACTAAGAATTACTGAATTAATTTGTTTAGGTAAATATGGTAAATTATTCCAAAATATATACTTTCTTGCCACTGTGGGTGGTATTTAAATTAGAAGAGCACCCAGGTGTAGCCATACCATAATAATTGTGCCAGGAAATGTGTTCTTCAGCTTGTCTACAAGGACCTAGCTTTAAATTAGCTAGTTTGGATACCACGTAGCAGTTCAGCCATATTAGAAAAGAGCTCAGCAAAGGTGGGCTTTCGTATTTTTTCCAGTAGGCTTTACAGCCTGTGTTGTGCTTTAGCTTGTTGCAATGATACTGATGACTGCACCAAAGCAAGCCAGCTTAAAAGTAGCTCAGATTCCAGTCACAGGTGAAAGTCTTTGATGACTATGCTAATACCTACCTACTTTATTGACACTGATGTGTATTTACTTTCAATTGCATCATAGCTGTGGTCTCATAGAGTGACTGAAGGCCCAGGCATCCAGGCATGTAGACAGGGAGAAAAGACTCGTCAATGTGACTTAATTCCTACAGGACTTCTGTTTTTCCCTGAGAAAACAAAAGCCCAACACATTTATTCTAATTGAACAATCATAACTGTCTACCACTTTAAAGCATTGCCTTAACATTGGAGTTGACAAAGAAAAATGCTTAAGGCACAGGAACTAAGCTTTGAAAAGTGTTATGGTCACATTAGAATCCTGTATTTTATAGCAAGGCTTTTCCTAACTTTTGAGTAATATAAAACAGTTCAGTTAACTGGGAAGAAGACACAGGTTATCTTGCTTTTTTTTTTTTTCTTTTTCACCTTCCCTTTCACCTGTTTTCCTTCCACCTTCAGGAAGAATTCCTAGGACTAGAGGGGAGCTAGAATTGGAGTCCTAATTTGTAGACTGCAGGCTTTCAAAAATAGATACAAGAAATCCCAGAGCTGAGAAACATTACTATGTGTATATTTGCTGGCTCACAAAATTATTTATGTGGAAGTTTCCTACAGATGGAGCTATAATGCAATTCGTAAGGGCCTGTTTTCTTTCACAGCAGATAAAGGGGTAGCATCTCCACGAGTGGACTTCTTGTTTACATACTTTTTTTGTGTTTCCAATTTACTTGTCTTTTACTGAAGTAAGTTTTCTTCAGAAAATGTTACTATAAATGATGCAGCTTTTGCTATGTGTAGTTTTATGAAAAAAAACCCTGACAAACAACTTTCGAGGTTGCTTGGCTTCATTTTCTTCCCATTTAATGCTAGTGCATTTAGCTTATTACTTCAATCCTTCTTCAATATGGCAGTTAATACAGAAGGAGAAAAAATAAAGAACACATTTGGAGAAAACAAATGGGCTCAGTGTCATTGCTGTATTATTCTACTCTTATAGCATCTCTTCTGCTATTTTGCCTTTTCTGTAATCTGCCTATATTGTAGGCTTTTGGGACCAAAGCCATTTTCCACGTGTGGAGTCACGTGAATAGTATTCTAAAGTCTTTGTTTTAGAAAAAGGACAAATGGCTGCAATTTGATTTTTCTTGGGGCCTGCCAGAGGATTAAGGATACATCTTAAATTGTGTCTTTCAGACTCCTGAAGTAAGTAAGTATCTAACTAAGTATTCATCACTAAGTATTCATACTTTCTGGTCATCTATTGTGCCACTTACTTAGCAAGCAGAAAATAAGAAAGTGCTTGAGCTGGCACCATGGACAGAGGTCCCCTGTGAAGTGTCTGGAGTTGTAGACTGAACATTCCTGACAGATCTTACTCATGTGTAACAAAAATACTTAGATTATTTAATTAGATTAACTCAATTATCTGCATAGGTAGATTTTGAGGGTGAATAAATATTCCCTCAAAACTGGACAAAAGCAGCAATCCGTCTTCTATGAAATATCTGTAATTTGGGGGAGTATCAAATTGACAAACTGGGAGCTGAAAGATTCTGCAGTCATATTTCCTACCACATAATCTGAGAATACTAGTAAACACCATTATGAATCAATAGTCTAATCTTGTAGCATGACATTGGCAGACTGCTTTTTGGTAGTGGACTTCTGCCCTCCAAATTACATTTTTGGATCCCTGCAGTGTTCTCCTTTGCTACATCTAACAAATACATTCATCTCTAGCCCTAGGAGAACGCAATCCAGACACGCTCCCTGTGGTGTGTGAGGGCTTCCATTTTTATTTTCTTCATGAGAAATGAACATTTCATGCTCCAAAGAACTCTAGAATTGAAACACAGCTTCTGGTACTTCAATACTGCATTGGAATTAGCCATTCTCACTGACCTGAAAAGAAAGAGAATAAAGGGGTGTGTGGGCTGTGTGCTCATCCTAAAATTATTGTTATCATCCATTTCATGTTCAACAGTTTGTTCCAGATCTTGGTGGCCAAAAAGGCCAATATCATCCTGATTTATATCAGAAATAATGTGGCCAGCATTACTAAGGAGGTAATCATCCCCCATACTCAGCACTGGTGAGGCCACATCATCAACACTGGGTTCAGTTTTGGGCCCCTCACTACAACAAGGATATGGAGGGGCTGGAGCACATCCAGAGTAGGGCAACAAATCTTGTGAAGGGTCTAGAGAACAAATCTTCTGAGGAGCAGCTGAGGAAACTGGAGATTTTCAGTCTGGAAAAAAGGAGCTGAGGGGACACCTTATTGCTCCCTAGAACTCCTAGAAAGGAGGTTTTAGAGAGGTGGGGGTCAGTCTCTTCTCCCAATTAACAAGTGATAGGGCAAGAGGAAATGGCCTCAAGTTGCACCAGAAGAGGTTTAGGTTTGACATTAGGAAAAATTTCTTTCCCAAAAGGGTTGTTAAGCATTGAAACAGGCTGTCCAGGGAAGTGGTGGAGTCATCATACTTGGAAGTATTTAGAAGGTGTGTAGATGTAGAGCTTAGAGACATGGTTTAGTGATGGATTTGGCAGTGCTACGTTTACAGTTGAACTTGATTATATTAAAGGTCTATTCCAGCATAAACAATTCTAAGATTCTATAGCTGCAGACCCCTTGCTGATGCACTGAGACTTCTTAGTCACATACAGCCCTCCATCAGCCACACCTGAAAGACTTGTGCAAGTGGGTTCTGAAGACTAGGTAGAGATGAGGTGCTCCTCAGTCCTGAAACAAAGCACTGCATCCTAACACAGTGCCACTTGTTAAAGCTCTTTGCACAGGAAGGTAGGGTCCTTTTTCTGTGCTGGCTTCTATAAAATTATATTTTGTTCATCATATACTAGCAAAAAAACCTCTGTCAGAGGCTCTAGAAGTCCATTTGGGGGATTGCTTGTTTTGCCTAAAATCTAAGGGCTGAAGATTGATTCAGGAATGGAGGAGAGATTCTTGCTTGTCAAGAATATAGGCATGGGAACTCCAGAATAGCAGGGAGAGTAACTTCTAGCTGAGTTTATGATCCATAGTGATGGTAATGTTAGGCTACATTGTGTTTATGGTAAATGGTTCTGTCTTGCTGTGGAAGATGATCTATTTGTGGCCAATGTCAATTTATCTGGCAGTCTCCAAACAATGGAAATCCTCCTTGTCTGGCAAGGTAGGCCTCAGAAGTGTCCCCTGTGAGTGAAAGTAACAAAAGTGCTTCTCAGTGGACCACCTCTGAACAAATTGGGTGCATGAACCTATTACCCTTATGCTCATGGAGCTAAATAGAATAAAACTCGGAAATATTGCAGAACATGGAAATTATTTTCTGTGGAAAACAATCTCTTCAAGATGTGAATCATAAAACATCTGAATATCTGAGACTGTAAGCCCTGTCTTGACATTGAACAGTAATGGACCGTGTATTTCTAAATACCTGTAGGGAATGCATTAAAGATCATAAGCTCCTGTGACAGCAGAGGCAGGCTATACAAAGGAGGGATACTAAACTGGGTAATAGAGTTGAAACATGAGCGTGTTGCATGCGGCTTCTGTGTACTTTGTACTCTTTTTTTCTTGCTTTCCTTGGGGAAGAGGGCTGCAGCCTTCATCAGGATCCTAATACTGCTATGTGAGTCTCTTATAGGTATTATTTGTAAAATTTACACTGTGTATAAACTAGCTGGAAGCTTAAGTGCCATGAAAAAGTAAGAGCGCCACAAAACTAAGTAGCTGTCAGAGGGAGAAGGATCTGCTGTGCCAGATTCAGCCCCAGTGATTAATTATTTCTGCCCTTTCTGGCCTCTTTAAAACAGCACATCCTTGGTCCTTGCAATCTACTGAAGAGTTTGTTTGCTCTTTAACTAGAGCAAACTAATGTGCTGTCTATTGTCTTTTATGCAGCATACCACAGTCTCACTATTACATTTTGCAATTCTAACCATTGTAGTCTTTTGTGTCTCAGCTTGCATTTTTTTCCCTAACCTATTTTGGTCTAACACCTTATCTCTATGCATACAGGTCCTAGTATAGAGAGCTTGAAGCTGCTCTGTGCTATTAAAATAAAAAATTAAAAGCACCCTTCTCAGATCTGATAATTGATAACATTTGGTGTCATCATTTTTCCAGTTCTTCATGGCTTCCTCAGTAGCTGAGGCGGATTCTTATCTAAGGTTTTTGGAAGTCACAGGGCCAACTCCTACTGATTTCAGTTAGGCATATTTTATTAGAAACCTTGTCAGGCCTTAGACCCAAATTTTATACACAGTTACAAACCATTGGCTATGTAAGTTTACAAAGATGTGCATTCAAATGTTGCAGATAAAGATTTGTTTTCAGATTAGAAACTTAAACCATACAAATTATTTCTACATCAGGTAACTCATCTTTCATATTCTGTGCCACATAGCCTCCCAAAGAATCCAACTCAGCAGCCCAAAGAAATCACTCTACACTTCCTTGATATTTAACACCAACATCTGGGAGGGCAACCTAAGTGTTGAGTGAGAGGAAATGGCAACAATCCATTTAGCTAGAGTGCTCCACCCAATCTTCTGTCTCTTTTCTGCTTCTTGTCAAGTAATGTCTCAATTTTGTTTTGAAGTGTCTGCTCCTTTTTCTTAATAAACAACTCCCACTTGGAAGGTGGAGTGCTGAAGCACAAACCTAGGCTCAAGAAGAAAGCCTTCCTATCCTCAGCAAGTTAACATGGAGAGCATCCAAGTACAGGAAGATAAGGAGAAAAGGCTTGAAAGCAATCCTCCAAAGGATCCATGCCACATTAGTCTTGTGAAAGATACTAGATGATAAACAAACCATGAAAATGGGTGGAAAGGAAAATCGAGAGGTAAAAATAAAAGCTTTATCTGAAGTAGAAGATACATGCAATGCAAGATGTAGAGATCACTCAGAGATGAATGTTCCTTCAATCTTACTTTCTTTTCAGTCTAATGTCGAAATAAAAGGATGATTTTTATATTAACCATATTTTAAACCAACAACCAAGCAGAAGAAAAAAGATTGTGTATTTTGCATATTGGTTTCTTTTTTTCTTTCTCTAAAGAAATCTGCCTTTGTCACAGGCATAATTTCTATTTCAGCATATTCTGGTATTTCTGTTACCACCTGCTTCTTCAGAGGGAACATGCACATTTAAAATATTTACTGATTTCAGACTGTCTCCACAAACTTTAGTGTCTTTTGGAATAACAATTGAACATATTGTCTGTCTCTGAAATGTAGTCTTTTCTTCTTTGGATATGGGACCATTAATTCGAGGAAAGGGAAGGATATGAATCATTAGGTACTTTATATCCAATAGCAGGACAATCCTATCACATACAGGCTGCAAAAATAGCATTGTTAGCCACAGAAAACATGGAAGGCTGAAGGCAAGATCTGCTACCAGGAGGGATGTATAACTGAGGAAAAGAAGGCATGAAACTTATTTATTTTGATGTATTAATTTCCAGGACCACTCTTGGGAGCAAAGACATGAAGCAAACATAAAATTCTCCTGAGAAACCCTCTCAGTACACTGCAGGAACATCACATCACAGAGAGCAAAGGCTTCATATGTTTGTCTTTCCTTGTCTGTGCTTAGAACTTCCTTGCTTTTACTAAGATATAGGTTAGGTGGTGTCTGCAGTGGCACAATATTTGCAATATATACACAGGATGTTGTAAATATGAATTGTAATGAGGCCTTGCACTCCAATTACTGGTGACAAACTGCTTTGGTCTGTACAAAGTCATTCTTTGTCTTAGGATATGCCAAACACTTCATTCACTGCAAAAGTTTGTTTGTTTTCTATACAGTTTCACAGAATGCTTGAAAAGAAGCTGTTCCGTTACTAAGACTGAGTAACTTCATGATATGATTCACAATTACATCACGTATAGGGAGCAGTCAACCAACACTAGAGGGCCATTACCTAAACCTCTGGCCATGTTCTGTTATTTGAAAGATGTTTGTATCATGTGTGGAAGCTTGGAAAAAAACCATTTAATAGTAATGTTCCTTGCTTCTCAGAACTTGTTCGTACAATTGCAATAATTCCTGATGTTGTACTTGTCGTTATGGAGTAGTCCACCAATAGGAACAAACATGTGAGGCATTCAGTTGCATTTAAGAATCAACAGTGACATAATCCTGTGATCTGCAATGGAGCTATCACAGCCAATATATAGTAAGTCTTTCAGTAAGCAGCCAAATTAAAAAAAAATAATAAAAATCTATACAATGGAGATTTTTTTTTTTTTTTTTTTTTTCCCCACATACATATTAAGTTGGCTATGGAAGGTACTGATAGCCTGAAGCACTGTTTTACGTAATAAACATTGACAGTAAAATGTAAGCTGTTAGGCCAAATCAGCACAGTGGTGTCAACAAATGCCAATGGATCTTACTGTACAGTAGAACTGTTGTATGAAGTTCTACGCTGTCAGAGTTTTGGCATAGAGTTAGAGCTTCCCACATGACCTTTATGTGTTAGTTCTAGTTTATGGTAGGGTTGGAACAGCAAGCAACAGTTACAGTATCAGAAAATCTTACCAGGTTGTTGCCTTTGTACACCTACCCTGTGAACCCACACTCCTACCTGTTCAAGTTTTCCTGTGATGAAAGCTGTTTTGTCTAATTACTGCCACATGTCTGGCTTTGTAATTTCCTCGGTACAGTGAAGTACTTGGAATGCTTATTCTTCTATCCCTTCTTGCACATTCCCTCAGTATATTTGTGTATATGGTATAAATGCAGTCTATACCGTTTAAGACACTTCTTGAAATGATTTGCATAAAATCTGTGGTGTAAACTGTGCATGATGATGTGCTCTTCATTTTCACCTTTGATAGAAATACTTTCTCCTTTTAGAAGAAAGGCACCTTATTTTTATTTTTCTTGAATAAGGCATTCCAAGGTTCAGACAACTCTAGTGGGATTTGTCACCCTTACATAAGAGATATACGATGAGCCCCAGGAAGCCTGAATTAGCTTTGGAGTGGCTTAGACCAATATTAAGCTTCTTGGGGGCTTCAAAGGGAGCAGCCTAGCAGGCTAGAGGTTTTTTGGTTGGTTCTTTTTCACTTTGAGAATAGAAAGAAGTTTTTTAATCTGTTACCATGGGAGTAAAAGCACTGGCTGAGTGCCAGGATCTAAGGAAGATTTCTCTCTGTGCAAAGGTAGAGCTTGATAGGAGATGATTACTTATTTAGCTGCCAAAAACCACCTTAGGCTTGCCTGAACCTGGGCAGGATAGAAGCATTTGTAGAGTCTATCAGCAGTGAAGCGTCTAATGAAAGTCTGGGCCCAAAAATGCTGGAAGAGTGTTTGGGTTTGTGCTTAATTTGGACTTGGAGTATCCAAGAAGGGACAGAGTTTTATGTGACCTAGTAAGAGCTGTTCTGGAGGCCAGATGTATAAGCTGAAAGGTCAAGAAGAAAAAAGAAGTTCTGCCAGTGACCTGCCAAGAGTGAGAGTACAGTAAAAACATTTATACTCTTTTTCGGAGTCACTTTAGAGTGCTGTGCATACCTATCCCAGCTGTGTGTGAGTGACATTTAACAGGAAGGATCATCAGGATGATGATTTCATTTTTCTTTTCAGTACATGGATCTCATAAACACAGAAGACATCTAAACCCTTGGGTACAGAAATAGGTCATGAAGAATTTGTCTATGTTGTATATGCTATGTATGGATACATAAGTTCAAATGCACATACATTCTCAAAATCATTATTCTTTAAAAACTATTTATTTTTAGAATGTTTAATCATTATTAAGCCTTGTGTTTCAGTATTCTTCTCAGTGCCTAATGCTGTAATAGATTGTCAACATAGGCCTCATCCTCATGTCAGATCTCCTACCACTTTTAGTAGGAAACTGATGTGAATTATGTTTTTACCCTCATTGGTGAGTAATGTTACTGTATTGAATTTACCACCATTACCCTTCTCTTGTCCTTCTTAAACTATGTGGTCACACAAAATTCAAAAGTTGTTAGAAAGTTTTTACTAGCAGCAGTGCAGTTTCCCTGGAGTGGGGGAGTGGACAACTGACTCTACTTGGTAACAACTGCTCAATGCTCCAGGCAGGATATATTGCTTAAAAACTCCTTACCTCTCCACAGTAGAAGAACTAAAGTTTCAGGAGCAAAGACCATTTGAAACAAGTCCATACTTTCAAAACTTTTAAGAAGCTGCTCTGTCAGAGCCAAGGATTGCAATTTGGGTCTGTTTGTATACAAAAAAATGACAGACAAGTCAGCCTTAGTTGTGGAGTTGAAGTTGAAAGTGAAGCCAAAAGCATATCTAAAAATGTAAATGCATGAGTAATGACATCTAAAAATAAGATACACATTGGGTGGTAAGTCAGACGCCTAACATGATGTCTTATATTTATTTTTACTGTTTACACAGGCATAAGTTGGCCAACCTGAACAAGTTTCAATATTGTTGCAAACATAAACAATTTCTAAGGAAAGATGAAAAAAGATATGCTACTAAAAACTGGTAAGAAGCAAAGCTTATTATGTACATTATATAAAATCTAGTGTGCTATTTAAACAGTAATGAAAATGCAGCTCATATTCTTTCTTTAACTAAAGTTACACATCCTTTTTTCGTGACTTAAGTATTTACTTGTTTACTAGGTGGATTTTTCAAACCAGCAGAAAGGAATACTATAGCATTCTCTTATTATGACCATGTGTTCATGAAGTATGTGCATTCTAACAGTTGAACCTTTAATTGTAAGAAGTATGGTCTATGTTTTTAACAGGGAGAGGATAAACGGCTTTATATTTTGTTTCTCTGCTCAGTGGTGATAAGATGGTAGTCAAATAAATATTCATGTAAGTGCATTGGAGACAATATAAACTGTGTAGTACTGCTGGGAATTTTGTAAATAATGATCTCTTCAACTGCTTGCTGTTCCAATAGTACTGTAAATTAGAACATTAACACTCACATGAGGCGCTTAGACTCTCTTTCCGTGAACAAAGCAAAGCATTTATCATTCCACATTAAATGACCACACACACACAAAAAATAAAATAATAATTAAAAAAAAAATGCAGGAATGTCTCCCAGAAAAGAGCATCATTCAGTTTATTTATCTCCAAATGGAGGAGACTATATTGATCTACATTAACACTGTAATATTAAATCATTACCAATGGAAATTTTTCTATTCTCCTAAAGTGGTCTGACGTATTTTGGCATGGGATATTATTATTCTATTAAAACTGTGATTTGTCATCTTCAGTTTATACAACCAAAATTTTAACCTGGAAATCAATACTCAACTTGCTTTCATTAACGTGA
This sequence comes from Actenoides hombroni, assembly GCA_024336885.1. Lineage (NCBI taxonomy): Eukaryota > Metazoa > Chordata > Aves > Coraciiformes > Alcedinidae > Actenoides > Actenoides hombroni. The sequence continues at coordinate 4,970,007 of WUAM01000263.1, forward strand.
AAGGTTTTCACACTTTTCGAAAGTACTGGACATGTTTTCCCATGTTGCTGACGAGGGACAACTGATGACAGTTCAAATCACAAGGATTTAAACTATATCTGACATTGCTTTCTGCTGTTGTGGGAGCTTTTTGTATCACAGACAGTGTGAAGGTCACAGTAAGATTTCTTTATTACCAAAATAGTTCCTTTTGTACTAAACATTATCCAGAGGAAGTCAAGGTTAGCCTTAATTCCATACAAAAGAAACTCTTAGAAATGTTTAAAAACCCCTAAAATTGACATCTAATTTATGTAATTATATTTTGAGAAGATTTTCCATGTTAGAGTTTCATAAGGCCAGACCTATTTCATCAAATATTGATTAAAATCATAAAAATATTCAAGGGTTAGTTGAGAAATGCAAAACTTTTATTAACTGAGGCCTGAATAAGAATTACAGGATGGGGCCCTATCTATAACAGTTAGCTTTTTTTTTTAATCACTTAATTTTTTCATGATACAAAAGGGAAGTGGAAAAAAGGAATCTGGGGTAAGCACCATGAGAACATAAAAGAAAGTGATTCAAAAAATACATTTGAGACCATTCCCACTCCACACTTAGTTGCAGTCTCACCTTTATGTCCGCCTTTTCATTAAGAACTTTCCTTTTTTGTTGTCATATATGCAGACATTTAGGATTAAAAGAGTAAGTGGATGTGATCTTGTATTTGAGGCACGAAGTCTTGTTTCCAAGGCTGAGGAATTCTATTCTCCCCACTTCGTGACTTGAGGAAGCTGCAAACTGCTGGTTCCTTATACATAATATCAGTACAATGTCCTAGGTACTCCAAGACTGCTGAAGGAGCAGCTGAAGGAGTGGGTAGCGTTGTCCAGAAGGGGGCATGATGACGATGTCTGACAAAGGTGTTGACCTGGAGCTTGCTGCCAGCAGAGCTCTCACTAAACAGTAAATACCCCTTCACAGTGATGAATTGCCCCCTCTGGCATAGGAGGCTTGGCTGATGTTAGGAAATGCAAATTACATCTCCCTGTGGCAGCTTGTCTAAATCTGAACCTTTATTTGTAATTAAGTGATGAATACATTCCCCTCATTTTTGTTTTGTTTTGGTGAATTCAGCTTTGATAAACGTGACAGATTAATTGCAGTGGGGAATGAAGTCATAGAAGGTGGTTGGGAAATGGTTTGAAAAGTATTTCATTAACTTTTTTTTTTTCTTAAATTATTTAAAAAATGTTTCAGCTAGGTCTAAAAATCATAGCTTAGTCACAGCAGGAGAGTCTTTCCCTTCTACCTGCATCCAGATATCTGTACCACATCTTGAAATGTTATTTGTGTAATATATCTGGGCACAAGCCACATGTTTTGGTTTGTGTTTTATAGGACAAGAATCTAAAAAATATTTTAGAATGACCAGACAAATGTTCACATGGAAATCTCTCTTCCTGATACATCACAGGATTTTTCTGTTCTTTAAAAAAATAGACAAAGATCTCAGAATGTTTACAAAAGCAAATTGAAATGACAAGCACATATATACCCATGTTGGTAGAGCTGTACTTGAACCAATAGTTGTGAAAGGTGTGTGGCAGAAAAACCTCTCTCTACAGTCACTAGTAGTTGCTTTCCCCTGAAAGCTTAAGAAGAGGAGAGTCTAGCAAAGACGTGGCAACCTCCTCCAGGGCCCTCTCTGGAACAAGAATATAGCACGCAGGTAGGGTGCTGCTTCCTTTTTCTCTTCTACCCCAGAAGAGGCATCATCCCTCTCTGCTTCCAAATGGGGAGGGGAAATTGAGGACCATTAAAAGAAGCTGCCATATTCTAATCTCTAGACTTTAACTTACTGTATCTTTTGGGGGTTTCTCTGTTGCCTACTAAGCAGAGAGTTTTCTACTAAGCAGAGAAGAGTAAGAACATGTAAGCAGTTAAATCATGATTTAGAAATTGTTGCAAAACATCTTCTGGTATTCTAGTATTACTCCATAGAGGTTGCTTTTCATATTGGAACACTTAAACCAGAAGAAACATATTAGGATAAACAAGGGAACATCTAGTGAATCGTAAATAAAGTGATAGTTGTTTATATGTATACATTTTATTCCATGCGTGTAACATGAAGAGACAGCTTTGTGCAATGCAGTGGGGTTCTTTCTCACGCAAAGTAATGGTTGTCACCAAGTTAATGCTTTATATAATCAACTCTTTTGTGACCAAACATTTCTGTTAATGTGTATTTTCCATCTTATCTACTCCGTTTCTTTATTTAAGCAAGTTGCTTTTATTGGACGATGAGTAGTAAATTCCTACAATTTTATAGCCATGTGACGTTGTCATTGCTTTTAGCACAGGAAATGGTACATCTGTTAGTAAAGAGACCAAAAGAACTCTCCCATGAGTCACCAAAAAGCATTTGCCAAAACTAATTGAAGTAATGCCAAATATGACAAGTCAGTTTAAGACCTGTAACAATTTACATTACACTGACTTTGTGGGAAAGGGGTAGAATATGGGGATGGAGGTAGTGGGAGGCTAGGGTGAGGATCTTAAGTATATTTTCACAGAAGAAGTCTGAATTTTTGTCTCAATAACTTGTCTAACTCTGTTGAGCTAGTCCAAGAACCATTTTCAGAGCCTTTCTTTTCCCATTTTATTAATTTTATTCCATATTATTCATTTATTCTTAAATTGCAATTAAGGGGAAAACTGTTCATTCTGTTTGAACTCAAATCTTATATTTCTCCAGGTATAAAACTTTGTTATTCTAATATGAGAGCTGTTGTAAAACAAAATTTCATTTATTCTTGTATGTAACATTTGCTGGAAGCTTCACTAAATGTCATGGGACTATCATGAGAATCTGCTGAAGACATGTTTCAATCTTTATTATCTTAAGGAAATTCAGAATGAAATACAGAGTTCTCTTCAGTATTAGTCTAAAGAAGGCACCAAGAAGACCAATATTAGTTTTGATAATAAAGACTGCCGAACTATTTTTTTCCCTTTACACCTGCAAAACCAAATATTATGTGTCTAGCTGAGACCTGCAGTATGTTTTTAACTTCAGAAAAGCATGTAAACAGTGCAACAAGAAAACTAAAATATCAGTAATAACCAACCAGATTTCCACAATAATTGTATATAGTACTTAGGAAAATTACTTCTTTTGAACTAAATAAGTGGTCTACTTACTGTGTGCTTACTGTTTCTGAAATGAGAATTTTTTTTTTTCTATTTGTATAGCAAAAATCATTGCTAAAGTGCAGCTATAAGAGTACTGTAGAATTATTTAATCTAGATGAGCCATTAGATTTTTTCTTTTTCCTATTCATAAAAACATTATTGTATGATTGCAGGTTTTGGACCATGGTGCGTCATAGAAGCAATGAGGGACACAAGGAGTAGAGATGGGTTATCTAAAGACAAGACCAAAGCCCTACCACACTTGACTTTATTTGCCAAAAGACCATCCAACAAAAGTGGCTTGCATCATCTGCCACCCCAAGTCTTCTATCAAAAAATGTGTAGAGAATTGAGCCCCCTTTTTTATCTTACCTTACAATTGTCGCATATGTCTGTCTTAACTGCCAAATTTTGTGCTGCCAGTGTTAGGAACTCTCTTTCCTCACTTTTCTGTGACAAAACTACTACCTCTAGTGATATTTTTATTGAGAATTAGCCCACCAGGCTAGCACTAGCCACCAGAAATGTCTTTACTAATAAATATTATACTCCATTCTTGCAGAATTCTGTTGGCACTTTGGTGGTTTATTACTCTCCATCTTTGTTTCAGAACACCTTTTTGTTCTCACCCTTCCTGTTCATATCAGCTGAATTAACTTGAGCTAGTCTAAACAACTATTATGAACTAGTTTCTTCCCTCTTTCCACCTAGTTTAAAACAAGTGTAGCAGGTCTTGCTTGTTTCAAGTCTGGGATTTTGTACTTTTCATTCAAATGAGAATTTTGTGATATCCAAAAAAGTTCCTTATAGAAAAAAATTACCATTGCATGAGCTGTTGATCAGTCTTCAACTGATAATTTTCTGGCACAAGTAGGTGGCATTTGCAGATATCCCTCTAGCACCCTGAGAAAATTCTCACTGAGTTTTACATAAGTTCTCACCAGGCTGCAGCTCAGTCCTGCACAGATGGATTTCCTGTTTAGAAAGTGAGCATATTCTGATAATTCAGGATATTTAGTGTTCCTAAATGACTATGTAATCCCATTAAGTGGGAAGATGTATGTCTGTCTACATTTAGCCTGTACACAGGGCTAAACTACAGCAGTTGCTCCATGACCAAATGACCCCGCCCAAGCTGAGAAAGGAGGATCAGGAAAAGGAAAGGAGACTTGCACATTGAAACTAAAACATTTTTAATGAAACAGCCAAACTAATACCAATGCCAATATAAAGTATACAAAGTTATACTCAGCCAAGGAATTGTAAAGTGGTCATTGTAAATGGGAAGGCAGTCCTCACGAGCAGGATGGTAAGCGAGCCTCTCCAGGGATGGGGGGGAAGGGGAAGGGGAAGG
>WUAM01000263.1:4977813-4994043 GCA_024336885.1 Actenoides hombroni
CTCCCATTCATATTGAAGATCTAATAAATCCAGCACGGCAGCACTCAGTAGCAGTGTGACTTCATTTAAATCAGGATAATCTGCTGTCACTTTCCACTCCCCGTTAAGACTTCTGCAGTGGCCAAATAGGACTGTTAAAGAATGAGTGTGTCCTGCTGATCACTCCTTGCCTCTTCAGTTATTGGATCAGCTTCTGGATGGGGAGCAAGGAGTCTCAATTAATGCAGTACTGCGACTGGTGTTCTGTTGTAGTAGAAATTAGTTTCCATCCCATATTCTCATGTCTTCTCCATGGTTAGGCAGGAAAAACCATAGGGTGCCTCATGGTGTGTTCCATCTCTCCTGAGTAGGCCTTACAGAAGATTTCTCCTGATGGCTGAGACACTCATCAATACAGGGGGGTATTGGAACCTATCCTCTATCTGGGACAGTATATCATACATCTTATTAGCAGTTTAGTAGGTTTATCAGATGATTTTTCAAGAGTGGAGACACCAGCCTGTGAGGAAGAAGAGCGATTGTCCGCATATTGCCACAGTTGAGTACCCAAGTCACCCACTGCTGGTGACTCATATTTCTAGCTAAATAAAGCTAACATGTTGGCTTACAACAGTGGTGTGCTCAGTACCCTCTTGCACCACATGTGTTTAGTAACTCAGTTCATTCGAATTTAATGGTGCCTCCACATCATCCAGGTCAGCAAAAATCATCTCCCACACAGCAAGTTCCCACAGATTCTTACCACCTCTCTCAAAGGTTGTCCACTTGCCTGGTGGTATATAACATCATCCTTAAAGGGACAGCTGTTCCTCATGCTCAGCAGGAGTCACCTCCAGAGAGAGGGAGCATGTGTCTCTTTTGCAAGATCCCCGTCAATATCCACTTCTCCAGCCATCAGTCCCAACTGCTTGATTTCTTTACCCCCTAAGTTCAAACCATCAGCTCCATTACCCCAGCAACAGAGCAGACAAGTAACTAGTTGTTCATGTTCATGATGACTGTAATCTTTACATATATCACACAACTCACTTAAGGATAGAGATCATATGGTCACCTTCAATTCTTCCACCTGTGATGTCCCTGCAGGACCTGCTCTTTTTGTATTTTTATTTATTCTTCTCTACAGGAGTGACTGACATTGGCACTTGTTGAGTCCTTAGGTCAGACACATCACCCATGACTGAGGTTTGAGTAGCTACAGTGCTTCTCACTAGGGCTGGGATAGCAGCAATGCTTGTCACAAGGGCCAAGATAGCTGCAGGGCACATTGCAGGGATTGAGGCAGCTTCATCGTATCCACCTCTACACCAACATATTAGTCTAAACACAACCATGAACTGAAAGACATTCAAAAGGCCTAACAATATGAGCAAGGTGATGGAAACATCTCAAGGGTATACCAAATTCTCTTTGCCCACTACCATTCCATAGAAATCAAAATTCGCATAATTACAAAAGAATTTATAGTGCCATAACCTAATGACAAAGAACACAGCAGAGCACCACTTCTAAACCCACACCCAAAAGTGATAGAACACACAAAACCAATAAAAAACAGCACGAAAGCTGCCCACAGCTTCAAAAGCAACTCTGGAAACAAATACCAGAGAACTGCACCCAGCGACCATCCTACCCACATCACCAACATAATGAATGCTTGTAACAACTCGGTCAAATCTGTTAGAAATTCAACCCTTTGAGACTGTCACATGAAAAGTTTGCAATTCTCCTTTGTGAGCTACTTAAGTCAGACCCCAGATAAATGCTGGGCACCAAATAAACTGTCTACATTTAGCCCATATCCAGGGCTGAACTAGAGCAGTTTCTCTATCATCCGATGACCACTCTCCAGACATGAAGGACTGCAATTTGCAGGCTTGGCAAAAGGAGAGAAGACCCTCCAAACTAATACCAATGCCAATATAAAGTATACAAAGTTGTATTCAGCCCTGCAAATGTACAGTAGTAACAATAAACAGGAAAGCAATCCACAGGAGCCAAATGTTAAGTGTGCACCTCCAGCAATGGGTAGAAGCGTAAGGAGAAGAACAGGGAGGAGAAGAAGCAGGATCAAGAGGAGCCAAAGCAGGAGACCTTCTTCTCCTCAGCAAACTTTGCCTTTTATAATGAGTGTGATATTTATGGTATGGGATAGACCTGTGAGCCAGCTTGGGTCAGCTGCCCTGTCTGACTCCAAACTGCTAATGGTCTGCAGACCATGACTGACCTAATATTCCATCCTGGTGAAACCAGAATAATGTCATGCTACTTTCATTAACCAAATTGAAGCATTTGTGGCACAAAGTTCCCTGTCATGGACTTGGTGATCAAGATCTCCTTAATCTTTTTTGTGGATTCATGATTATTTTACTCTGACAGGAACTTCTGGTCCTAACATCTCCTGTTTGGTTTACAACAGTCATCTTAACCAGGTCTAAATGATTACATTCATTTGAAAGATATAGCTAGCTCAAAATAGAAAACCACATGCAAGCTACTTAGAAACCTGCACTAATACTGCGGCAGCCATAACTATTTACATCCACATTGCTTACTCTATAGAAGTTAGAAATCCTGTGATGTATGAGTATTAGTTTCTGAAATTGTTCCCTTTTCTAACCCCATGACTTGATGTTGCACTTATTCTTCATCTTTTTTCTCCCAAATGTATTCCAAGCTCAGAGTTTAGGAACATGGGATACAGGCTGGGGGATGAATGGATTGTGAGCAGCCCTGCAGAGAAGGATTTAGTGATATTGGCAGAAAAATTACATACGAGCTGGCAATATGCTCTTGCAGCCCAGAAAGCAAATTATATCCCAGGCTCCTTTAAAATAGTCTTTGCCAGCAGGTTGAGGGAGGTGGTTCTGTCCCTCTACTCTGCTCTAGTGGGATCCCACCAGGAGTACTGCAGCCAGGACTGGGGTATCCTGTCTGGGGTTCCCAGCACAAGAAAGACATAGACTGATTAGATTAGGTCCAGAGGAAAATGGTCAGAGTGCTGGAGCACCTCTCCTATGAAGAAAGGCTGAGAGAGTTGGTTTTGTTCTGCCTGGAGAAGAGAAGGCTCCAGGAAGACCTTACTGTGTCCTTTCAATATCTAAAGGAAGCTTATGAGAAAGATAGAGACTTTTTGCCAGGGCCTGTAGCGACAGGACAAGGGGCAACAGTTTTACACTGAAAGAGGGTAGATTTAGACTGCACATGAGGAAGAAATTTTTTATGAGGGTGGTGAGACACTGGAACAGGTTGCCCAGAGTTGTGGATGCCCACAAGCAATTTATAGCAAGTAATTTTTCATGACAAGGCCTCTGTTAAGAAATTGCGTTGCTACTATCTTCACACAATATTAGGCAGACATTGATTGGTAGTCCAAAAATTGGAGCAGTATTTAATATATGATGACTTTTAGGAGTGAGATGAGATTTTTACTGGGGAGGAAAACTGCCTTGTGGAAGGAGAGCCTAGATGATTTTTTAAAAAATATATGAAAAGCCTTTTAAATACTTTTGACAGAATCATGATCCTGTTAACATGTGTATAAAATAAAGACTCAGTAAAAAATCAGGACTAAAGTCAGAGGAAAAAAAGCAGTTCCTTTGAATAGTGAGACACTTCTATTTGTAATTCTTTGTTAGTCATAAATTGGATGTACTGATTATATCTAAAGATGTTTATGGGGTTTATATATGTTAATAATTCAAGCATATACAAAACATAAACACATATGAGTAAAGCCTAACTGGTTATACCTGTAAAACCAGAGGAATCACAGAATATCAGGGGCTGGAAGGGACCTTGAAAGATCAAGTCTACTGTTTCACTGGAGTTTTTTGTTACTGTATCTTACACCTAAAAGTAAAATTTAGCTCAATGCAATCTTCAAATTAAAAAAAAAAAAAAGACATCTGTGTTAGAAGCCATATATCATCCCTTTCTCCTTTTTTCCAAATGAAAACCCAATAAATAACATTATATAAAAATGCATAGAATTAAAAGAATTAAATTATGATAAAAAACAGGGGCTATTTTCTTACTATCAGCTTTCAAAAGTCCCCAAAGAGCATGTTTAAGTGAAATAAATCTCCAGTGAATGCTGTTCTTTGTCAAAACAAGAAAACAAAAAAATTACAAAACACATACCAACTTTCAAATTTAGGTTATGATTTGGCAGAACTAACACAAAGATTTTGGTATTGTATTTGTTTATTTGCTTTGGCATTTACGTAATTTTTTGATTGTACTTCAAATAGTTAGTTTTGCCCAGCTATGTTTCTTGCTAGTTTAGTTGGATTTGTAAAATAAGAAATCTCTTGAGAACAGTCTTTGGATAAAGTTAAATAATAAACAGAAGTGTCTGTGAAAACCACCTATCAGACAGACATTAATCTAATCTGCTCTACTTGCAATGCAGTATCATGCTTGAAAGAAATAAAAAATACCAAAGTTTAGGGCTTTTTTGCTCCTGTTATTCTGTTTTCTCTAATCCAGCCCCATTTAACAATTCTAAAGTCCTCTACTATAAACCAAACAATACTCAAAAGTTATAGAAAAGGTGTAGGACTGTGTCCTGAAGAGAGAGGTTGAATTCAACATCTTGTTCCATAAAGACTGACAATTAAAAAGACTGAAGTTCCTGAGCCCCTTGTAAATAGAGCTTTTTGACTGGACAAACTAAGTTTTCCTTAATTTTTTTTTTTTCACTTATGCTTAACTGTTAAAGCTCTTATGCTTTCTTTGGCAGGGATAATTAAGGGGTGTAGATTCATAAACGGAAAAGAGATGCTTACTGGTGTTTGCAGTAGTGCGGGATCAGAGAAATCAGCAATACATCTAACATTCTTGTTAAATTCTGCAGTACATCACGATGAATTGTCCTGACACATCTCTGAAATCCTTAAATTTGATTTTGTCTTTGTTGCTGTGATTATGGAGAGAGAACCTTTAATACTGCAGGAGACATCCAGGCTCCCCATTCCCCCCCAGGAAATGTATTTTCAAAGTACAATCATGTAGACTGTGTCACCAGCTAAAGAAGAGAAGCAAAAGCCACACCCACATTCTTTTAAAAGCTTTTTTTTCCCCTAGCATAATCTTTTTGTTTTTAACAATACTCAAAGAAAATAAAATCTCAATTGAAAACAGAAGTCAGAATCCTCCCTGCTTTGACCAGCCAGAGGAGGGAAGGGAGGAAAAGACACTCATTCTCCAAAGCTCCCCACTTCCATTTTCTAATACAAGCACAGCTACAGAAGAGCTGCATTGCAGTCTTTTCCATGAAACTTTTTTTTTTCTTTGATATATTGCCAGTTGATAAGCTATTTCATAATTAGAAAAAGCTCTGGTGGGTAAGAACCTACGAGCTCAGAAGAAACAGAGATGGGCAACGCCTAAACTTGATTGATTTGTGAGGAGTGATTGGGGCTGGAGGTTAGTGAGTTGTTTACTCAAGGAATATTTCATGTTCTGCCTTGTTTGGTGTCACATTTTTTAGGTAGCCCCTTGTGAGAGGTTTGAAACCCTACTATTATGCCTGGGTCTAGACAGTGCACTACAAGTGCAGGTCTGTATTTAAAGGAAGAAAAATCTAACTAATTTCAAAGAAAGTGTAGTCATCAGACGCTAGGAATTTCTCACCAGTATAGAAAAGGAGTTGGATCATCAAAACCATGGGAAGATGCAGATATATTCTGGACATCCAGGAAAAGAAGAAGTAAAATCATGAAAAACACTTCAGAACAGAGGAAGCATGAGTGTTATACTGAAAGGTACTGGTGTTTCTAAAACTAAATATTTTGAACAGTAATCTGGCCTTATTGCTATAAAGTACCTTGTAAATGTGCTGTTATGTTAGTGTTAGAATCTGCCAAGAAAATTTATCTGTATGTTTCCTTACTTGGGAATCCAATAGGGTACATTTTCCAAGGGCTCTACTTTAGCAGTGTATTTGCAAAGACTTATCTGATACTGGAAATGTAGCATCTGAAAATGTTTCCCACTTCTACTTAAAGCTCAAACCAGCATCATATAAGACATTCAGTAAATAAGGAGGAAAAAAACCCCCAAACATACTATGGTATATACTACAGTATATAAGTAATACTTACTGCAATCTCTAATCACTTGTTTCTGTACATCTACCTGTAAACTTGAGGACTGATGTATATACAGAGACAAGAACACAGGAGAGCAAAAGCAGAACTGAGATGTGTCAAAGAGCTGGGATTATTCAAGGAGAAGAGACCGACAAAGATGTTAAGTTTTTTTGATGTAACAGGTTTCCCTTTGTGCTGAAGAAATATTGAAATAAGGCTGAATAATTTTAAATTAACTTTGAATTTTGCTTTGCCTTTAAATTGCAGTCGAGACGGATCTCCAGCTGAAAATAAAACCTTGTTTATGCTAGTTCACAGCTTTAATGGCATGATTAGTAGGAAGTTCTTCTATAATCTTCACTTTAAAAATGCCTTTCTGTTTTTTGGAGGTGTTTATGAAAGCAAATCTAATTTTGAAATCCTAAAATATTCTGTACCCTCATCATACTGTCTGAATATATTGCATTAGTCCCCTCCTCTGAATATATTGCATTAGTCCCCTCCTAAAAGGTAGCATGCAGTTATTCAAATCTTAAACATCAACCTAGAAACTAGAAGGAATACAGTATTTTGAGCCAGTTTCAAAATCAAAATATTAAGTCTGTCCAGAAGGCACTGGAGAAAATATACTATGTTATGATCCTGCAGACCTGGCAGTTGACCTGGCATTCTGGAGAGCAACTGAACTATGTAGACCAATTTGAAAATTTGCATTCTGATGGTAGAGCAAACCAACGTTCCTGTTCCTAGCCCTGCATGTCTTTTCTTGGTGTTTTGCACCTCAGATTTTATGTACTTGCAAGAACCCTAGGAAAGCAAACCTTGGAAAACACAAGACAGAATGTTATTTTGAAGGACACACAAAACAGGATTAATTTACATAATATTGAGTGTACGGAAATGCAACAAAGCTCAAAACAGAGATCATCAATTAAGATTAAAGAGGGCAATGACAGGCAGTTGACATCACAACCAGTGTCAAATATATCAGGAAACCTGCTTCCCATGAAACAGTGATGCCAAGACAACTGATGACAAAAATTTTTTTTCTCCTCAAATGATGATGTTGCAAATTGTTGACCTGAATTGAGGCACTCCTCTTTGTTCTGCACTGGGACGGAAACATTGAAAATGTATTTACAACAGAACTGCAGCTCATTATACAGTGACCTCATACAGAGACCTTTTGTTTAGCAGCAGAGACAAAGTGAGCATGCCAGCCAGGGAGTATAACCGCCTGCTTCTTCTGCCTGATCATGAAAGGCTATTGAGTCTCCTTTGGCTACAGCCAAGATACAGTCACATCTGAAACTGGGTGGAATATCATTGATGTGAGCGACTATCACACATAAGATTCTGCTAGGCTCAGACACATTATGCTCAGATTACTCTTGAGGTCATGCTAACATAAATATGTTTTGGAATGATACTTCCATCTTGTCCTTTCTCCCCTTTTCCCTTCCTCTATACCAATTTTTTGACATTGGCTAATGAGAAGGATGGGGAAAGGAACTGCAGTGAGTATGGTCAACAACTGGGTTATATTCAGAAACAGGAAAACACTTCTTTTCAGTGTCTTACTACAGAACAGATAGTAGGCCTTCCTTCTGTTCTTCTTCCAAAGGTGACCTTTTGGGTGAGAGGAAATTCTTATTAACAGATGCTAAATACATGACTTTACATTTTTGTACTGTTGAGTTCGTCCCATGGCTCCCATCCTCAATCTTGCCTAATTATATTCTGGTTATCTTCTGAATGGTTGGCATCCACCATGTGAGGCAATAGCAAACACTTTTGAAGCATAACAGAAAGTTATCTTGTAATGAATTTTAAAGATATTTAATTTTTCCTTGGGATGGATTTCCATAAAGAATTCCTTTTACCTTTTATTTTAGCCAACTACTTCCCCTTTCAGCATAATTCATTATGTTCTCCTATTTAGTTAATGTGTTCCACCTCTTACAATTCTTATGTTAACCATACATCGTATAATCTCTGATATACCATCATACCAAATGTCTTACTGAATCTGGATGAATTAAATGTACCACCTTTTGTACTTTAGAAATAACGGTTTTCTCATTAAAAGATAAATACTGATGCAACAGATTGAGAGGTGGGCCCATGCCAACCACATGATGTTCAACAGGCCAAGTGCAAGGTCCTGCATCTTGCTCAGAGCAATCCTAAGCATAAATACAAGTTGGGCAGAGTATGTCTAGAGAGTGGTCCTGAGGAGAAAAACTTGAAGGTACTGCTTCATGAAAAGCTCAACAATGTGTGAGTGCAGCCCAGAAAGCCATTTCCTTGGCTGCTTCAAAAGAAGGGTGACCAGCAGGTCAAGGGAGGTGATTCTCTCTCTCTACTCCACTCACATGAGACCTCATGTGTCCATCTCTGGAGCCCCCAGCACAAGAAGACACGGACCTGACGGAGTGGGTCCAGAGAATGGCCATGAAGATGATCAGAGGGCTGGAGCAGCTCTTCTATAAGGATAGGCTGAGGGATTCGGGGTTCTTCAGCCTGGAGAAGATAAGGCTCCAGGGAGACCTTATTTTCATCTTCTAGTATATGAAAGGGGCCTACAAAAAGGCTGGGGAGGGACTTTCTACAGAATCACAGAATTTCTATGGTTGGAAAAGACCTTTAAGATCATCAAGTCCAACTGTTATCTAACTCTACCAGGGCCACTACTACACCATATCCTAAACAAATAAAAAACCAAAACAACAACAACCCAAAAAAAAATTAAAAAAGAAAGAAAGAGAAAAAAAAAAACAATAAAAAGGAAAAGAAACTCTTCTTTGAGTTGAAAAGGATAAGTGACTATAAAAATGTAAGCAGTCAACCCCCAACTGAGAAATAAAAATAGAAGAAGGGCCATTAGGCCCAGAGATGTCATCTGTGTCCCTCCTCTATATGTCTGTGCAGGGGATGCGAGGCAAGGGAGAGATGCATTGAACTGGCTCGCCTGCCTGCACAAAAGTATGTTATGATATTATACCATCTGTTTTTCAGTTGATAGTAAGGCTTCTTACTCCTCAGTGCCTTCTGACACTGGCTTGTAAAATGGCCATTGAGTTCGTATTTTAGTTCAATTTTCATGACTAAAAGACCAGAAAATAAAAGAGTACTTAACTATTAAAGGAAAGGTAACAGTTGAGGGCAACTGATAAATACAGTAGCTGAGCTTCAGGTCTTACCAATCATAATCCTCTTCTTGAAGTTTCCAGTGAGTAACCTAGGTCCCAGTGCTACAAACAGGAGCCCATCTGGCTCTAAGCACACTACTGGGGCAGAGGGAGGGAGGGAGGGAGGTAGGGAGGTAGGTAGGTAGGTAGGTAGGTAGGTTTGCAGGCACACAATGTGTACATGTGTGCATGCACACGTGACTTCTTTTGTACTTTTGCCAAGCAGGACAGCCGTGCCGTGTAGGCGGGACTTGATCTTATTGGAATAAAGAAGGAGAGGATGTGAGGGAGAGATACAGGAGACCTCAGATGGGATTGTCCCCAAGCCAGGCGGGGACACCCCTGTTCTCCAACAGCAGCTTTGCAGGGTGTTCCTCCATGAACACACATTCATTCATTTCTGTCTGCTAAGTCTAACCACATTCCCTTCACTGTTTGTAACAGTTCTGCTCCCCTTGTAAATCTTTTCAGGATGTGTAAATGTAATGTTTAATATCATGCCTTGTAAAAGCTACGCTCTGAAAATGGACAGATGTTTCCAAGTAGGTAATGAGTAACATCTTTCTCCAGCTTTCCTGGCAGACGCAGTGGAAAACAAATACATATGCACACATAGGTTACACTCTGCTCAGAGAAATAATGTTACCAGCAGTTTCCCTTCACAGGCCAAGCAGGTCAAAGAAAATTATTTTCTCACAACATTCAATATCCACATTTCTCCTTTAATTTGCTGAAAAACCATAACAATCCCCCAAAAAGCAGCTCAAGCCATCGCCAGCTTAATCCTATAGCCATTTCAGTCTGAAGAACAAGAGAAGTAGATGTTATTTTCACACTCTATTTTCTATAACATAAATTAAGTCAGACATAGGAAGTCGTTCTGGTCATACGACTGAACTAACAAATATCCACAAAAAAGGGGAGAAGATTTATGAAGGCTGTTTTTGAGTACAGAAAAAGAAACACCAATAGTCTTGGTAAAATAATACTCTGTCTCACACAAATATCTAACAGGGGGTCATAATAAAAAAACCTAGAACAAGAATCTCTTGTGTTAAATATGAGAAAACATTTTGAAAAGGAGTTGCAAAGCACGCTTTTGTAGCTTTAGCTATTCAGATATTCTCAGAAGCTACTTTTACTAAATCAGAGGTAATTAAAGGCACTTAATCACATACTTTTTTTGTACTATTAAAAAAATAACAGAACTCTGTGAAATCAACTTTGAAGAGACAGTTAAGAATCGTGAATTAAGAATCTTGTTTCCGTCTTTCTTTTAGCTAACATAACACTAAGAATTAAGCAAATGAGGTGATTCTTTGCCATCTGAAACAGTGCTGTTAAAACTCCATAGAAGTTTGCTCCAAGGGAGCAAAGTAATTTTTAAAATATCCAAAAAAAAAAGCACTATGAGAGTCACCATAACCATAAGCCCAACTCCACAGCAGTGCCTTTGACAGGGATCACGGGTGACAGCAGCTCTTTTGGTCTACTTGAAGGTCTCACAAAGGGAACTTTGCTCTGACTGTTGGTTTTACAGTGTACTTCTTCGCAGCTTTTACATGGGTGCTTGCTCTCAAACACTTGGATTGCAGAAGGGGAGCAGTGGTTTCATGGTATGACCTTTGCTGGGGAAAGGCAGCAGGTGCTCAGCTCATGTTCTGTGTGCTTCACGAGAATAAGCAGCTTTTAAGGTGGGTAAACATCAAATATCTCAAACCTTGCAAATCCAAAATCAGTTTGAAAATCCTGATGTACATAATGCTACTTAATGTTCCCAAATTTCAAATAGTAACTTCCCTGACCATTGTCTGGAATTAAGAGTTGCACATAGGGGTGGTGCATGATGCCTACCAGGTCCAGCACCCAAGATTTCCTCAGAAAACATTTTATTAACAAGCAACTTTTCTTGTTTTCCCAACATGCTGGACATACTCAGCTCATCCAATTCCACTGTGACTGCTTTTGACTGAAAACTTAAAACTATGGACATCAAATAACTACAACATCTTTCTTCTGCTCAGGGAACTCCAGCACAGGTCTGAAATTCACAGGATTATTATGCAGAATTGTCTGTCAAGCTAAGCACACTTTGTGCAAAGACTTCAGCCCCTGAGCTATTACCTGGCTGCTTTCTGATAGGTGTGGCATATGACTGCTCACGTCAGATTACGATCTGCCACTTCCAGATGTCTGACAAACCTTTACAAATTGAATCTTAAATGATGCTGAGGTAGCCACAAAGGGATGCCCAGCTCGAGCCTTCCCACAATCAAATATGATGTTCAGTGTATGATCCCCACTATGAGCCTACCTAGAAAGCCAGAAGAGGTTTGAGTTGTTTCAGCATAACAGCTATTTATAAAAACATCCTGCAGAATTCACACAGGCCAATAGACAGCATTACTGTCTTTACAGAAGACAAGCTAGGGTTTAACAGGAATAAACTTACTTTTGCAATCTTTTGCCTCATCCTATAGCATTTAGCAAAGAATTATTTATCTCTAATGGATGTCTTAAAAAGCTCCACATAATTGATTCAATCCTTCCATTTTTCCATGCTATTTTGAAGTTATTTCTACAGACTACGCTTGGTTTCCCTCCTACCAGCTTCGTCTGACACTCGCCCAAGGGGCTTCTGCATTTGAGATCGACAAACACAGAAATCTCTTTAAACTTTAGTTCTCTATCTTTATTTTTACTCTTCTTCTACATTGCCATAACAGCGGCCTGCATTTTGCTTTCAGACATCCACTGGGCATGATTTACTTCAGTTCACAAAGTAGGGAAAAGTTTGAACTTTCAGGGAGCTGTGCTGAATTTTCGAACAACGCTCAAGTAACACATAACCTTACTCACCTGACACGTCCCTTAAAAGCCCAGTGGAACACACACTGCTTAGCAAGACCTGGGGCAGATTTATTAAATACATTGGAGGTGTAGCTGTGCTGTGCTCGCATCCCTGAGGGGACAGGGCTGAGCATCCCCAGTCAGATTGGCAGGGCAGGGGGGTAGGTGTGGGGGTGGGTGTGCACACCTAAATTGTTTTGTGGCCCACAATGCACCTAAATTGTTTTGTGGCCCACAATAACACTACTGTTCAGATATAAAAATCAAAGTTGCCTCTAGCCATGTACAATTTTGTGCTCATGCTGCACACGTGACCATACGAACAGCATTATTTTGTATGTAGTGCCATTCCAGGTTTCGTGTGACTCAAGCCAGTGGAATATGGCAAACTAAAGATTTTATCTTTTTTTGATCATGTCTTTAGATTGCTGTTTCAAGAGTGTTTAAATATGAGGCAGGAAAGATTGCCTATCTCTTAACAAACGAACTTTACAAACAAATAAAAAATGAGAACACTACTCCAGTACTTATCGTCCTCCAATCAGGATTCATTTGATTTCATTTCAGCATGGAAAGAGAAGTAAGGAAAATAATTTTGTCTACAAATGGGCTTTTGAGGAAAGGAAATAATCACAAAGGAATGTATTCCCGAGGAAGCCTTAAGAGATATGCAGACTCGACTCCTCAGAGGGGAGGGAAGATTTTCTTTGTAGCTAAGGTGCAGACCAAGACATCTGACTACATTCCCAGCTGGATCAGTAAGACTCCCTGTGACCTTGGGAAGCTAAACATCTCCAGTACCACTCTGGCCTTATTAAAATCAACAGCAGAAGTCCCATTAACTTCAACATTACTGAGCCCTTACCTTCTGCTCTTCAGCTGTCCTGCAGTTCATCAGCTTCTGTAACCAGCACCGTAGCTGCTCCCTAGCACACACAAACAACACAGGGGTAAATTTAGCAAGAGTGAGATACCGAATACCAAAGGGCATAGCTGACATGCTCATCTCAATGGAAATCACAGGTGCCTCTGAAGCAACCTAGAGCATCAATTATTATTGTCCTGGTAAAGTGCCCAGTCTCTGTTTCTGCAGAGCAGGACTCTGATGAGCTCATTGTTGTGCAGCTGCAGACCTTGCACTCCAAGTGTAAGGTCAGAGGTGATCACTGACTGGAGAGAGGAGCAACGGCAAAGAGATAAGCCTGGCCAATGTACTAAATGGTCTTTCAGGCTAACTGCTGGGAATGGTTTTGTTGGGCATCATGGTACGTGCTAATTTTAAGGCAGGCTTCACAAACAGCGATGGGGAGAGCTTTGTGAGCAGAGAAACGGGAGGGGAAGGATGCACACGTGCACTCGTTGGTAAGGATGTAAACTGAAGCTACTGACAATCTGCCAAAGCCCAAAGCTCCTCTAGAAATAATGACGTAGCAACGAACACCAGCAACTAAAACTCTCCGCAAAGTTCATATCCCTCTGTTGCAACGAGAGATACAGAGGTAACACGATAAAACAGTGTGGTTGATCACATGACAGGTCGTTAGGTTGCATTCTGTTTATATGGAGTCTCTAAAAGAAACTCATGAACTTCCAGGAAAGGTTTGAATGCTTTGGAAGTGACTGTGATTTACAAGTGGCAGTAAAAGGAAAAATAAGACAAGGAAGGTAGTGGTTAATTGACCTTTATTGTGCCTTCTGGTTCATTTGGAAATGGAAATTAAATTAACATGATAATTCAGTCCTACTGTGTTAAGGCTGCTATAAACCCATTACATTTTATGGCCATTGATTTAACATTTTTTTCTATTAACTGGGTTTAATTTTCAATATTGTCATGCAGGTTCTAAAAAGTGGTAGCTTGGAAGAACCCGGGTGAGTGAACCGCTGTGTAGCTGCTTTATGCCAGTAGCTCAGTCACTGGAAAGCAGGAGCCCAGACTCTGACAGGCATACGCTGATTCTGACACCCACCCCACACCAAGCACAGGGAAGTCCTCAGAAATCCACAGGCTTCCATTATTTCCAGAGTGAAACTAAGCCTGCCTGGCATCCAACACTCTGACTTTAGCATCAAGGAAAGAAGCTAGTTTTCCTGAAATGCGCTCTGTGCTGATTCAGTACACTTCTTTCCAAAACTTTTGAAACAGGGCTTGTGTTTGGTGTGTCATCTTACTTATCCCTTCCATCTTCTGGAGAAGAAAATACAGCCCACTGCTGTTTCAGAAAGAAAAAGGGACCTTCGTTTCACGAGCCCTAATGCAGCTAATTCTATATAGACTGCACAAAGCCTGATTTTATTTTTTTTGTTGTTATTTCTTTCTATTTGATTATTGTATTTAAATCATCTTTACATATTTATAAGAAGTAAGTAATCAAGTTTAAAGTAGAGCTGATTGATTGGAAATCTTTTAGGAATTTCCATCCTACAAACCTGGAAGTGCAAATTAAAAAAAAATATACACAACAAATGTAGGGAAAGGTTTCTCAGGTCCACTGAATGTCCACAAGAAACCTGGAAATGTAAGGGTAGTCTTCTAAAAGTGTAGTTCAGAAAAAGGTGATAAATGTTATTCTGTGCAGATTTATATGGGTATTTCTTCACATCCCAAAAAGACATTGTGCAGTGGTGCCACATTTTTGCATAATAATCTTTTCTGGAGGCTGATCGTACTCTTAAAATAATATTTTTCTTCCTGTGAAGTATGATTCAAATGGAAGGAGAATGTAATTTCTATAATACTTATTTTCTCACTTACTATTTATTTTTATATACATATTATTTCTTGAACAAGTGAAGCCAAATTCATAACATGAGCATTCTGTTTACATTTTACCATGCCATGGTTCCTCCTCACTATTTTTTCAGAACAAAACGCTCACTTGCACACAAAAGGAACTTGCAAAAAAGCCTATGGAAACCAGCCTGTAACCATTCACAGGAATACATTACTAATAAAATCCCACACTAGCAACAGTGATGCCATTCTATCCTCCCTTTTTGCTTTCTTTCTTTTTCTTCTAACTGAATCTAGAAGTATGCACCAAACTCCCCATGTACCAACAACGTTCTGATGTGACACTTGGCTCTTTAACCTGCCAGAGCTGGCAGCAGATAAGGGAATGAAACTGTTTCCTACTATTGTTGGCAATAAACACCCGTCTGTGTTAATTACACTTTACATTGGTATTCGTCATTCAGTCAACGCTGCCTCCTTTGCAGTTTCTCCACAAGTGACTAAACTCCAACAGCATCTTTGCCAGCACCAAGAGGTGGTGACGGAGAAGATCTCGGGAGCAGCAGCAGGCAGGGACTGGCCACGGTGCAGAGGACAGTCTCATTTCCAGGAGTAGCTGCACACACCTCAGGGTTTCTATCAGGTTGGAATTCAGCCCAGTGAGGCAGATTTAATGTTGTATTTTATTTTGCCTTGCGTCTGAAACCTTGGGACAGAAATGCTGTAAAGAACACAGTCATCAAATTAAATGACAACAACAATGGAAAAATCAATGCTGCATAAGCAAAGGAGAAAAAGACTTTCAACTCATGCTAGCAGCAAGCTCTAGAGAAACAGCAAGGAATTTTTTCCCAAAAGGTGAACTATCAGAATATGATTTAGAGGAGGTAATAAATGAAAATGGAAAAGCTTGGAAACAAGGAGTGAATGGCAAAGAGGGGTTGAGCAGAATATGAATGGCTGAGGAAAGATGTGGGTATTATCTATTCATTGTTTACCTGGAAATTCACAGGTGTAGAAGGTTTATTTAGCTTTATTAGACTTGATTTTAACAAGTTTTCATCTTGGTATTCTGTAATTTGGTTTTCAGATGATTTAGAGTTGCTTTGACCTCTTTTTTCCACTTTCCTAGCACGGAATGCACATATATATTCACATAATCAAATGCTATAGCTTCTATCACGTGCTGTCCTGTAAACATGCGTGTGTGTGTCATGGTTTAGGGTCAGGGCAGCCCCTTAAGATGCTCTGTGCTGACCCCCCTCCCTCTCCAGAGGGGAAGAGAAAGGGAATAAGGGAGAGAGACTTAGCAATTAGAAAAGGAAACTAGAACAGCTTTAATGAAATAAAAATGGAATAT
>WUAM01000263.1:4994567-5011693 GCA_024336885.1 Actenoides hombroni
GCCAGAAGCAGCCACTGCCTGTGGAAACGCTGCTGGCTGCAGACAGTGCAGGGAGTTACAAGAACTGAGCTGAAAAGCAAAATCACTGAACAGACTCAGCTCTGTTCTCACCCAAGCCAGGGCAGTATGTATACCATGATCTCCAGAAAAAGCTTCAGATGTGGGTTGGGCCATGTTGATGGTTTTGTCCCTGTTGTGGTAGATTCACCAATCCTAGTCAGGGCTGTTTCAGACTGGAGAACAGTCTGTGCAAAGAGTGCAAATCCGCAGCCTTTCCCCGACCCGCTGCTGACATAAAATCAGTCCCAGTGCAAAGCAGCCACTGGTACCAGCTCCTGCGATGCTTCGTTACTCCTGTCTGAGAGCAGCACTTTTTGCTTTCACCATTATCATCAGAATAGTGAAAAACAGGACTACATCCAGGCAACTTTAGGCTATGCTTAACAAAAGGCGAATCCTCTTTTTTTCTTTCCAAAAAACCAGGTCAAAACTAGAACAATCCATTACCTGGGGGTGACTGAAATCGCTGCATTACTTTTTTTTTTTCTATGAAAAGCTCTCATTTTTTATTTGAATAGATAATAATTGGGAATAAAATTTTTTTGTGAGTAAAATTTGGCAAATTTCAGTACTGAAAAACCACAAATCCAGTAAGCCAAGAGGTTTTGAAGGTGTGGGATTTGAGGAAGGAGCTGCACAAATACTTTTTTTTGTTAATGAATACAGTAACTTTCCTACTAGACCTGGATTCCCCCTGAGGTCTAAGGCAGCTACATCAAAGGTGCATGGAGAGCTGTAAACCTCCATAACACCGTTTCCTTGGGACAACACAGAGGTTAAAGGAAAAGACTGGGTGAATCAAAATAAGATCTACCACAGGAAGTGCCCAGAGGAAAGAGGCATGAAAGAGGATGAAGGGAAGAAGAAAAGGAGGAAGAAGAGAAGGTGGGAAGTTCCTGAAGCATTTAAGTCATCCCAGTTTCCTTCTGCAGTGCTGCTCAAAGGAGACTGAAAAGAAAGACTTCACATCCAAAACTGCTTCACAAGACCTGTGCATGAGCTGATGTTAATCTGGGGACAAGAATTTGGTCCCCAAACTTGCATGCCTTTTATCAGCAACATGCGATTTTATTGTTCTTACATCTCCGAGTTTTACTGGGTTTGTGGGTTTAAATCAAACAATTAACAACAGAATGTGGTTTCTATTTGTGGTTTCATTCCAACATCTATTGTGAAACATTATAGTGACACCATTCCCTGTGTATCCCAATTATTGCTGCAGATGTACATCTGAACACAATCAGTTTATAAAGCCCTGCTGTTCATCTGTCTAAAACCAAAGACCAGAAAACAGGCTCTAAAGTGTTTAAGATTTTTTTTTTTCTTTTTAAAGAATGTAAAGGGAGGGAAAGAAACCACTGAGACAGATTTCTTTTTAAATTCAGTCCAGATTGATGCTGCCCAAAAGCTGTTCCAAACAGCTCATAGCTCTGCTGTAGCCTTTGTGATAACAGTCAGTGGCTTCAGTCAGATCTTTGGCATGTTGTTTTCTGCAGTATCCCTCTCTTTGACATGCATGAAGGTCACGGGGAGCTTCAGCAGGAGGGCAGAGGTCCCAGGCCCCACAGTGCCTTCTCTAGGCTTCTGCTCCCCAATGGAGGAGCCCAAGAAAGGAGCCAGAGCTGCTCCCTGATGGCAGACAGGTAGATGGGACCCTCAGGATACAGGAGGGATGCAAATTTGCATCATACTCCGCGACAGCTCATTCGGAGTCCAAGTTCCATGCACTCTGCCACACTGGCACAGGTGGATGCCTGGTCTGTGGTACCCCGTCTCTTCCCTGGGCTCTCAGGCACCGTGTTCAGCGACACGCTCTTCCAGTCTGCTCCATTAACCTCATTTTGTGGGCCCACAGTCATTACATGAGGGCATGCAGCCTTATGAATGACTGAAAAGTGAATTAGTATTAAAATAGTAACAAGTAATTATTTTAATTAGCTCTTCTAGGGACTGAATTTTCATTGCAAGCTTGCACAAACAAATTATTTCAGCGGGAACACTGCTGCTTTTTTTCATAAGGGAGCTCTCGGGCAAAAACGTGGCAGTGTACTCCTAGCAAATATCACAGATCAATACTCATCTTTTTCCAGACTCAGACTGATTAATATCCATGACATGCGAACTGTAAAATGAGCACGGTACAACTAATCCCCCCTGCACCACAGAAATAAGCCATTAACTGAAGCAAAAATACAGAGTGTCAACACTGACCAAGAGCTCAGCAAGAAGAAAACTGCTGAGCTTGGGTTTGAATTGGACACTCAACCCCAAATTTAGCAAGACAGTAAACAACCTGGAGGATCCACTTGTGTTGTGCCACCTCCCTGAGCCCAGTACAGTTCTGTGGCTGATTTCAGGGCTGCACTGGCAGCGTTTTGTCCTCACGTGCTGAGGTTGCCTTGCCCAGTCCTACACTGGGGAGAGGGAATTGCTCACTATAGGAGATGTGTGAGAAATTTCCCTTTCCCGTGGGCAGACTATTGAGCATTTAACAAGGGTCAAAACATCTTGCAAGTGAAATATTGAGTGCTACATTAGTTGTTTTAGGGTTCTATTTTTATTTTGCTGAAGCAATGGATTACTGTTAATAACACCAGTAAAGAGAAGGTTTAAAAGTAGGGTATTTTCACAGGGAAAGAACTGGCCACAGCTTGAGCCGGTGTAGATCAGAATCGAGGAAGTGTTCCTTATTTTGCCTGTTACCATCTTATGATATTCAAACTACTCTGGAAAAAAATCTGTAACTTTTACACTATTCCTGACCATCACCATATGGACCAAGAGCTCTTGACAACTGTGATGTCTCTTTTTGCAGCTACAGGTTGCTTGATGAAAGAAGATACAAATAGCAAAGATTAAAGATGGCAATCTCTGAGTTCTCACTGTCTGGGAGCTAAATCCTACGCTGAGAAAGCAAAAGGACTGTGAGAAGGCTGACCTGAGAAGTGTGGTATTCAGCAACCCTCCCAACAGCAGCCTGCCAAGACTCCAGGTTTCGTTCTTGGTGGAGGTAACAATCAAAGGCAAAAAACGTGGAAAATATCAAGGTAAGGGAAATACTAATATCTCCAGGTACCAGAGTCCACTTTATGGCTGCTTCCTGAGCCAAACACAAACTCTGCACTAGCAATGTGAGCAGAGCCACAAGCAAAGAATTATGGAGACCTGGTGCAAGTGTAATAAAAGCAGGAAAACTGCTTCCAAATCCACAGGAGTCAGAGGGGATTTCATTCACATTATATCTTTCAGAAGATAAAAAGCTATTTTGAACCATGTTTTAATATGTTTATCAAAGGAAAGATACAAATCCAACAATAACATCCAAAATTTCTCACAGATGGAAAATAGGAATCAAAGGGTTTTGCATAGAAATCTGTTGAAGTCAGGTTTTGTTTAGACAGTAATTCCTGAAAAGAATCAAACAACTTTCCCCTCCAGTTTTAACTTGGATTGAGCTCTAAATGTTGGAAGCCATCTGTCCTCACAAATCCAATGCAGTCAGAAACTGATCATGACTGACTTGAACCAGAAATACATGGTTATTTCAGTACCCATCAAAGAAAAAGGTGTTGAGGTCAAATCATCCCAAGACTCTTTCACCACGAAATGGCTACACCCCATTTAGATATTTGTTAAGAGCATGGCTGACAAAGTACAGATGGAGTTAAAACGTAAGACTGAGTGAAGGTCATTTTATATCAAAACTTGTCTATTACTGCTCAGTAGGGTGTGCAGAAGGGAGGCAAGTTTTACCCTCGATGACTCAGGGAGTGGTAGTTGAGCAAAGGGGATGGTGCCTCAGCATCTCTTCCTAGGGAAAGAGCAGCTTTGTTTATCAGAAGAAATAATCCATCCGTCTGTCTTCTCAGAAAGAAACAAGTCTAGGGGAGAAGGTGGTGGTGGCTGAGAAGGCTTGCAGCAGCACCCTCCTGCTGAAAGGCAGACCCTTGCTGGCACCTTCCAGCCATGGCTCACTGGGAGGGAGGCTCCCATCTAAAGCCCACAGAGGTAAGTTTATTACCCATTGTTTTCACATTTTTCAATTGTACACCAATGTTTTATAAACATTTGTAAGTACATTATCCATTTTGGGTGCTGTGAGTATTTTCTTGGTGCCTAACTGGCTTGAGTTGAGCATGATCTCCAGGTAATAAAATAGAAGAAAAGGCTGAGGCTCTGAGGAAGTGTCCTGTTTTGTCAGCACAGTCCCCAGGGATCTGTTGAGAGGCAATGCAGAACCCCACAGAACTGGTAACGAGAGGGCAGCACTGAGACCAAAGTGCTCTCTGATAGCCAGTGACCACACAGAACTGGCAACGAGAGGGCAGCACTGAGACCAAAGTGCTCTCTGATGGCCAGTGACCACCTCAGCAGGACCTTTGGCCCTTACTAGGATGCTAGGGAGCCACTGAAACCCATAAGCTCCCAAGGCTTTGCTCACAATGATACTGTTCAGAAAAATCTCTTTTTCTACAAAGGAAAACACAGAGTTTGAGTTCTTAATACTCCAAAGAACAGCACATGAGTAGGGGAAAAGCAACTGGCCCAAGGACCAGAAGCTGCAGGATACGCAGGGGACTGAACAAAGCAGGATGAAATTACTCAGTGAGGGGCAAAGCTGACAGACTGCCTAGAAGAGCCTGAAGACTACTCTGGATGGAGGTGAATGTTGTAATCCCTAATTCTCCTAACTGCTGCTGGGACAGAAAGGAAATACCTTGATGAATATATTGCAGTCTGATCAATGCAACCAAAGAAACTTCCAGTTAAGCTGCTCTCAGCGCCATTGTCCTGAAAATGATTCTGTGGGAACTCTTCGTGGGGTATAAGAAGCAAAACAAGTGACCAAATGCGGGGGCTCCCTTCAGCTTCCTTCTCTTCTTCACTGAGTCAGTCTACTAATGAAAAATAAATAGGCAAAAATATTTTAAAATATATTTCATGTATAAGAAGACTTTAGTTTTGGCCTTCAGTTAGCTGCTTCCTTCCTGGAGGAGCACCACAGGTACCAAAACCTAGACCTAGCACACTCTTAAGATTTTGGTTTTCACCCTCCCACGCTGATAACCACCAGAATGAACTTCACTGATCACAGTCTAAGTCTCAAGATGACAAGACATCAACATTAATCTTTCCAGCCTATTAACATGTAGCATTTTGCCTCAGAAGAACATACACAAGGAGCTGGGGATTCACAAAGCTAAGTCCAGCCTCACTTCTTACCAAAACCTCCTGTTGCCTAAGAACGAGAAGGAGAGCTCTTCTCCAGAGACAGGTCTCCATCCTGTTACACCCCTGCCTATCTCCCATCTTCCATTGCCCAGCCATTGGCCTGTGCTACACCGAAGTGAAAACAAGCACTTTCCATGTTTCATTTTGTCCTGGTCCTGGATGGGCAATGTGAATATCGAACGCTTCCAGAGAGCAAACAAAGCCAATATGGGGAGACCGTCCCTACTTTGTGACAGCTCATCTGACCAGAGTCTTGCCACGTGTGAGACACGAGGAATCAAGCTCCCTGATGACAACTTCCCCATCTGTCCCAAGGAGATGAGATTGAATGCTGGGGTGACTTGCGGCACAAATAAGCTAGGAGTGTTCAACAATCAAATATTTTAATTTACCAAGTAAAAAAAAAACAAAACAAACCCACGTTTTTTTTAATGGATATTTTTCCATTGAAAATGACTTCTGGAGACACTTGCTGAACAAGAATACTGATTCTCTGTGATTTGGGGAGGGGGGAGGGGAAACAAAGCAAGAGGCAGAGAGAAACAAGAGGCACATCGGATGTGGGGCTGGAAAGGGAAGTCATAAGAGAAAAGTGTTTCACGGAGCTCCAGATTTGCCGAAACCTCTGTTTGCTTGCCAGATGAATCAGACCACAGAATATTGAATTAGGAAGATTTATGACTGGGAATTTGAGGAAGTTTCCTGCGATACAAAATACGTTATGTGAATGAGCTCTCCTCTGTTGTACTGACATAAGCACGTACCGAGCCGGGAGCTGGGGCTCCCCTGCATTGCCTGCCTGGAGATGCTCCGTTTGACTGACAGCTGAGCTGGAGCAAGCCAGCCCCAGGGAAAGCCAGGGCAGCACGCTCTCAGCAGCTACACAACAGGCTTCTGGGGGAAACTTTCTGAAACTTAGGAAGCTGAACAGGAAAACAAAACAAAACAACAACAACAACAAAAAAAGCCAAGCAAATACAAACTTTCCTTCCCTCCTTCCACGGCTGAAGTGGCGTGTGTACATGCACACACACGTGCAGAGGAGCCTCGGAGTCTTTCATGCACCTGGGAGGGCTGGAGCGAAGGTCACCGTCCACGTTTATTTACACAGCATCAGCTGCAAGAAATACAAAAAGGCTCCACTGGCATCTGGTAGCATGAGAAGCTATCAGGCTACCCATTTAGAGACTTCCAGAGTAAACAGAGGCACTAGATACTAGCCCCGTATGAGACCACCTGGGATGGTTAGTTCCTCTAAAATCCAGCCAAAACTGCCTCCTGTGCAGGGCAATCTGCAAGCAACGTGAAGGTGTCACAGCTGCCTCCAGAATGCCTTTTCCAAAGCCCTTCCCTGCACTGGGGTACGTGCCACATTCAGAGAAGAGCAGGGGGCTTCTCTGCCCCATGCTGAGTAGCCTCACAGCAGGAAAGAGCACAAGGAGCCCATCTCCTGCACTTGACAGCAAGAAGCACAGCTTGGCCGATAAAAAACTATAGGTTTCATCGCTCAAAGGAATTTACAGCAGTGCAGTTATTACCTACACCTTACAGGCAGGGTTTTCAGCGCTAGCCACAAAGATTGGACGTGGACAAAATGCTTCATCTTGCTTACGCCAGCACTTGTGCCATCTTTAAATTTCCCAGTTGCAGAGGAGTGAGTCAGCTCCCTGAGCCCACCCCGGCACGTGCGGGATGCAGAGGGCTACCTACCTGCTTTGCAATGCAAGCAGAAGCCAGCCTGGGGGCTTCCACGGATCTATAACCCCATAGGTACATTCGAAAGGTGCATGGGATCTGACGGGACACTCGACAGCCTGCTGATACCTTTCATCTTCACTTAACAACCCTCCTTGCAAAATATTTATAATTATATAACTGTTTACTCAGACACTCAAGTGTTACGGCTACCAGCTAGAAAGCACCTGAGTATTTTATGTAAGGACAAAATTAACCCGATTTCTCCCTCGAAATGGTATGTCCATTACAGAGCCTTTGCAACATTGCTTAGCAAATATCTGTGGCATTGTCTTTTACAATACCCCATAGAAAATGACACCGCGTTTCTCTTTGGGCAAATGTTACCGTGAGCAAATACCAACCATGTGCAGATGTGAAG
The DNA here is from genome assembly GCA_024336885.1 of Actenoides hombroni. Taxonomy (NCBI): domain Eukaryota; kingdom Metazoa; phylum Chordata; class Aves; order Coraciiformes; family Alcedinidae; genus Actenoides; species Actenoides hombroni. The sequence goes on from WUAM01000263.1 coordinate 5,001,976, forward strand.
AACGCAGATGTGAACATCAACACTGTCCCCTGCAAAAAAAACCCCAACACACGAAGTACTGTACCTTGATAAATCTCAGAGGGTGCACGCGTTGCTGCCATTGTTAAAACAACCGCAACACCTCGGATGGTGCATTCGAGGCAGAACGGGTTGGGTAAGTCTACCTAACTCAGCTGAACTTCACCGTGCGTGGATCTGGAGCCCTGCGTCTGCCACCCGAACGCTGCCGTCTGCGTTACCGCCGGCAGAACAAGGCGGGCAGAAAGGAGGAAAGGTGCTGGAGCCCCAAAGTGAGAGATGTCTCCCCGATTCAGTAATGATTATGTCGCATCCGACATATTTTGCTACAAGAAATGTCACAGGCTCCTCTTTCTTTTTTTTTTTCTTTTTAAACAAAATATTTATTCCGTTGTTCCTGTTGTTCCAGGGAAGTGTAAATACATCGCACCCTGCTATTCTGTGTTTTGAAAAGGTGACCTATACTTCCCGTTTGAAATGCGGCTTCTTTAATGAAAATATTGTAATGTCAGTCCATGCAAAGCAAATGCATATTAATATGCGTTTACATCTGTCTCATATTAATATTCATGCCTGAATCCACATCCCTACACAAAGCCAATTTTCTGACCATCTGTGTGATGGCTGGTGGATGCAATGAATAAATTTTATTTGTGAGGGGAGTGATAAATCATGTATCTTCAGTTTTTCACCCACAATCTCTCCTCTTAGGTGCTAAAATGTTTTCATTGTGGTTAAGAATTTTTAAGTAAATCAAGCTGATTAACCCCTTAGCAGACCGTGTAGCTTCATTTGCCAGGTGAAAGTCCACAAAAGCCACACAAGGTGCTGTTATGTGACTGAGAAAGTGGTACTGCAAATTTAGGAGTTTTAACTCTTCTCTTGAACTATTCCTGTCTCAAAATCACACTGGAGGTGATAGTGTAGGCTGAATTTCTCACACCGATGCTGAGGAGCTCCTTAGACAGACTGCAAACAGCCTGAGTGCTTGCAGGAGGCTTGTCTTTTGAGTTAAATACTCTTCAAAGTAAGATGATCGTAACATGGACTTCAGCAAAAGCTGTTTCACTTGGCTTTATTAGTGCTAAGGCTGGCTAGGTAACTGGCTGGGTATAGCCACAAAAAAGTTGATTGCTAAAGCACCAACTCTACGTCAACTTCTGAGCTTCCAGAGCACAAACTGACTCTTTTCTCTGCAAAACAAGTCCGCTCCTAAACTCCCAAAGGATAAATTTTAACCTCAGTCACACCAATGTCCATCCAAAGGAACTTTGCTGGTAGTGAGAACGGCTTTTTATCAGTCGGTAATTCTCAGACAGTTCATAATGCAAATGTAATACAGTCCAAAAAAACAACTGCACAAAGCCAAGTGCAGTAACTTTGATTTGTAGAGTGTAGATATAAAACATAAAAATCTCAGCTAAGTTTGGGACCCAGGCAGCTGTAAGCCTGGGAGCGTAATTCAGAAGACTTGTTCTCAGTGCTCTCCAGCCCCGGCCACACTTTTTAAGAAATACTTTTAAACTATGACATCACTCAGAGCCCTAAACAGACATTTGCTCCCGCTCAGAAGCAGACGGTCTGAACAGCCTGATTTCCACAGCCCGGGTACGCACTGCTGTAATTCAGAGAGCTGGCACAAGAGGTAGCGTGGCTTCCTCTGGAGCGGGCAGGCACAGCGGGGTCAAACACACCAGCACCAGTCACCTTAGGCACGGTGCTTTAGCATTCGCCTGACTAGCAAGAAACTTGGGTTTGAGTCTTTTTCCAGCCTGTGGTATTCAAACCGTGGCTGCTACCATCCCAAGGGAATGCCCTGTCCTTCGGGCTGCTGACGAGTCTTCACCCGTGTCTTTTGAATTAGCTCCTCTGGAGGACACGGATGCACACACAAATTCCGAGTTAAAACAAGTTTTTGCCAATACTAGACTAAATTATTTCCTCTTACATCTGCAGTGAAGTCACTGTACTATCAGTTAACCACACTTACGATGACACTGTTTGGTCTGGGATACCAAATTCTTTCCTTGAAGTTGGACTTCACACATGTTTTTTTACACGCAGATTATGGAACCATCATAAAGGGGAAAGATTATTCTTTCCTCTTCCTAATGTAGATCAAATCACGTCAGCAGTAAATAACCTACTTCTACCTTGACAGTCCAGCCGTAGGTAGTTTGAACATTATTGTGCATTGAACTGGAATCTGAAAAAGGAATTGTGAATGAGCTTCACACTTCATCAGCATAATTGGCAAGAAATTACTTGTAGTTCAAATAAAAACATACAATTGCTAAAAAAGAAGCTCAAACAGCACTACAGAAAATAAGCAAGGTAGTTAGTCAATCATCATTTCCAAGAAACCAGGTTTGTGAGGACAGCTTGGCTGAAAATACATTTAAATCTGCTACCCTTTGTCTTAGTAAATTGTGTTCTATTTACAGCCCTTCGTAACAGGAAAACAGGGCACTTCCAGAGACTGCCAAATCCAGAGGTTTCAATCTTTATTCCTTCATTCCTCTTCATGAGGCAAAGACAGGACAAAGCAGAACCTTTCACCATGACCTTGCCACTCAGGGACAGTAGTAGTCCTGAAAGGTACTTCTGTTCTCAGAAGTGTTGAGGGACCTAAGAGAAACGAGCTAAGTTTCACCAAAGTTCCCAGTGGGAAGCATCTGTATTACAGATCTTGCTAGAAAAACTGACTGGTTTCCATGACTAATGAAATTCATATGAAAATATTGATCAAAACACTCCCTTTAGGTTTAGGTTTAAGTCATGTAAAGAAATACATTTACTATAAATATATCTAATATTTTATGTTGCTTTCTTATGCATTTTAAAACATAAAAATCAAACGGATACATGCATCTTTTACCCACTTGGAAAGACAAAAAACATTTAAGGACTGGTTTTCACTTCCCCCATTAGTTTCTTTAATTGCTCCTATCTGCTGAGACACATGGAAAATATGTTGTTCGCAAAAACAGCAAGGGTAATAAAACTCCTGATGTTCACAGGGGCTACTCACATGCCAGAAGATATGAATGTTTATAGGTGCTTTGTTAGGCTGCAGCCTGAATTATTATTGTCACTTTTAAGATTGTCACTGGCCAGCACAAAGGCTGTGTGCACACAGAGGGTGCAGAATGAGCCATCAGAGGGGGGGGGAAATAAACACGGCTTGTCTCGTTTTCTGTGGCTTCCCATTTCGCAGCCTCCAACCACTGCAACTAATGGGATGATCTGAATTTTTCAAAAGGCAGAAATCAATTCTGTAATCAGAGGGCTCCCCAAATCAAGCCCCAGGGGCAATTTTCAAAGTCCCTGCAAATCCACTGTAATCATGCTGAAAACAGATCAGAGTTGCAGAACCACCACGGGACAATTTCCCAGTACTGACACACTCCCAGAGGTCCCAGGAATGCATTCAGCAACAAATGCCCTCTCTTTAGTTATCCTGTCATTCTTTGTCCGCAGATCCCAAAGAAAATAAGCAGCAGTAGTCTTCTATATTCTAAGCTTCAAAAGATTATTTGTGTCCAAACATAAATTAAAGAATTATTTAGATAACATTCCCAGGAATGCCAACACAGAAGTCTTTTTTTCCCCCTCGTGCTTTGGGCAAAGGGCATGAGCGCACTGTTATTCCCTCCAAGACCCTCTCAACAATTCCAGTACCTCTCAGTGAGACTAATTACACAAGAAACAGAGAGGAAGCTGATGTTAGATCAGAAATTCAAGGCCAAGTCAGAGAGCTCGATTCCTTCATTCCTATTCCTAACGCAAGGACGGGACAAAGCAGGGAGTAAAGCCGTGCGTGTGCTCCAGACGCTCCGTTCGCATCTTGCTTGGTGTCAGAGCGCACAGCAGTGCTCGGAGAGGCCACGTGCTGAAGTTTCTGCTGGGTGGCAAGCCAACTGTGCAGAGAGCTGGGGGCTGCTGAGCTCACCCTGCAACCCCACGGCCAGTGTCCCCTGATAGTGCCACAGCAAGCCCAGGCTGCAGCCACAGAAGGGGAAAAGGAGCGAGCGTTAGCAAAACACTTCCTCTCGGGGCAACTGCACTTCTTCATAGTCGTTCTCCTCCCCAGTATCCTTGTGGGTTGTTATGGTCTCCCTGGAGAAGGAATTTTAATTTTAAAAGAGCCTCTGGTGGATAACGTGAGAAGAAAACTCTTCCCACAGGAGCTCCTGTGCTTGCAGCAACAATATTGACCCCCAAGGCTGAAAACGGTGGCAGGTCTCTGAGCAAGGTGCTCCGTTTCAGCACGGGCTGCCCATCACCACAGTCGCTGCCTCCTGTCCAGTGTGATTAGCATCTGTGAAGCTGCCCTAGGGACTGCAGACACAGTTGAGTAGTTTAAAAGGCTGAGATAAACTGCTAATTTAATTGACTCCTTCCAAGGCTGCTGTGGCTATTGTGGGAAGGAGATTTTAAAGAGCAACTGGAAATGTCTGGGTTCCCACTATGCCTGTGGTGCATGAGTACACTGACAGACCCACCCAGGGGAGGACAGGTTGAAGGCCAAACCCTCATTGGCTTTCATAGGCTCCAAATCCAGTCTTTGCTAGTGCTTCACATGTACAGATCAATGATCATCCCCCTCTAAGTCTCCAGTACAGGATGTATTGCTACGAAATAAGGTTTACCTGGAAGTTTTCTGGCAAAGCAGTTGGAAATCACTACTTCATCTACACAAAAACTTTGTTCACAGATCTGAATCTCACCAAAACTGCCAGCAACTCCTTTCAGCAGCAGGATATAATTTCTGGTCAAAATGAGAAAAAAGACACTGTCTCTGTGCTTGTAACAGGGACACCAGGAATTCAGCAAAACCCCAACTTCCAGACCTCCTCTGCCTGAATCAGTAGAAAGCTAAGCACTTAAAAGAGCCTCAGAGCTAAATTTTTCATTCTGCAGGAGTGGCCCTGGGGACTGAAGTCTCTGCTTGCCTCACCGGAGATGTTTCAATCTCTGTACAAAAAAGCTGGATATTCTGAAGCGTGAAATACTCCTTGAACCAGTACAGGAACAGCAGCCCCATGGTTGAGGGTCTCCAGCCTAGCAGTGCAGAGGGACAAGGCTGGGCTTCTCCCAGCCAGGTACAGTGCCCAAACACCCTTCACGGGAATCTGAAGGGATTTCAGGTACAGTGATATTAAAATGTTGCTGCAACTTAGAAATGATTGGCGCTAAAATAAGACTGTTTCCAGGAGAAGTAGTAGCATGTAGGGTTGACCTTGTTCTTACTGCTAAGGTAGGCAAATGTTCAGTCATCATTATCTCTCCAGTCAAATAACAGATCAGGTAAAAGACAGACCGGTAAGCTTTCGGAAACAGGCAAAATTTTACTGCCAAAAAATGTCATTTTCAATGGAGAAGAACATGAAAATGAATAATGCTTCTCTGTCCATGTTCAAGCTTTCAGACTACATCTTCTCTTCTATTAGAAATTCTGAATTGTCGAAACTGTCACCTTGCCTCTGCCAGTTTTTCCTTCTCTCAACTCATTATCAGTTTTCTGTTCCATCTCTTCACCACAGGGGCTCTGCATGTGAGGACTCTGTGCCACCAGTCCAATTTCTTTGACTATCCTTAGTGCTCTGTCCATTTGGAGACCAATCAGAAGTTACCAGGTGGAAAGTTTCACCATTAGAAAATGTATAAAAACTGTTCATGCATATGCACAGACCTCAAGACTCTTTCAAAACTGGCTTCTTATCTTTATGGAGTCACGAAGCCTTTTAATAGAACTGCACCCAACTATGGTCACTCCAAGATTTCCAATTTTTAAAATAGAATATTTCTATTCTTTGTCTCAACAAAACTCCTCAGAATTTCCCTTAGGTGGGAAAAACTCTGATTCCTTCTTTGTACTCTCCAAACCAAGTTAGTTTATTTTTCCAGATCTGGGAATTTCTCAAAGATGGCAAACACCCTCAACAAATCTGATAAACTCATTAACCCTTCCCTGCTTTGCCATCAGTCACAGTTCTACAGTATTAAACTCACTCTTGTGTCCAGGGAAGTACATTTGGAAAGGTTGCATTAAATCCATGTAAACAGTTTGGAGAATCATAAGCTCTTAAAACTTCAAAACCTTTTAAACTCAAGTCAGACACAGCTTGGCATGAAGATTCGCAGTTGTGGAGCTCACTGTAGCTCCACTCACTTGCTAGACTGATGCCAACCTACGAACCAGTGAAAAATCTAGCTCACAGTTAATCTGCCTCCAGATGACCATCCAAATAAAGCCCAATCGGCAAAATAAAGTGTAATTTTTAATTCAAAACCAGAAAGGTGTGCACTTTGAAAAGGGTCTGGTTGTCCTGAGCAACAGCCTTGAAAGGCATTCTTTATTTAGATGTCCCCGATATCACTTCACTAGTTGCAAAATGATATTAATAAGAAGCAGTTCTAGAAGCACAACAGTTCATTTTTATTAGTCAGTATAAATGATCTCCGTAGTACAGTACTTCTGACAGCCCTTGGCTCTCCAGCTGCCACGTGCCAACAGCCGTTTCGCCAGCATTCGGCACCAACGTCCTGAATAATCGCAGGAATTCCATTCATCACTAAAAGTCCTATCTCCAAATTGCCTGCTGTATCATAATTGCATTGTATTTAACCTCCCAATAACTCAGCCACCTAAATAACTTCCAAATTCTATCTTCTCCTCTCCTAGGCTTTCATCAGACGGACAAATATCTGTGTCACTACGTGAGCTACGAGTTCCTTGGAAGCGGCGTTCTTCCTCGCGACGATACCGCCAGCTGATGCCAGAAGCAGGATGAGTGATTTGTTTGCTTTGTGAGCCTGGCTTTCATTGTCCTGAATTCAACACTAACATCTTGCTAATCCTGCGTTTAAATCTATGGACACTAATGCTCCCCTTTTTGGATCTCGTCACTGAAGTATCAAAGGCTTAGAAAGGCTAACAATAATTTCACCATCTGTAGGGCGCACAAAAAACCTGAGGATTAAACCCTTTGCAGTGGATAGTTGTAAATGATGTATTTCTCTGGACACTACCATAAGTAATTCCGCTCTACTTGGAGTGCTATGATCCAAAATCTGAAAAAGATTAAAGGATGAATTTCCTTCTTCATTCATTATTGCACGTTTTGTTCCTTTTTTCTTATGTTTCTGCTCCGCTCATGTACTAAAAATGTTTTATTCATGTATCCTTACATAATTGTCCATAACCATGGCACAAGATACATTCAAATGCCTTGACGTGTCAAACGTACGTCTCGTTTTATACTGTTTGGGATTACACAGCCATTAACTGTACCATGCTCTTTTATTCTGATGGCATGACATCAAAACAATTAAGAGTCTACAAGTTCAAATTCTGCACCATAACACTCACTTTCCTGCTGCAAAATGTATAAATGCAGGACTGGGCTGATCGCTCTAGAAGACTGTTTGGGAACTGACTTTTCCACAGAGCTTTTTCCTTTTTCTTTCTTCCATATTCACAAAGTTAAAAGGGCTGGGAGGGGGCAGGAAGAAATAGAAGAAATAGAAGAACAGATCTACATCAAAATATTCAAGGAACTGTAATATCTCTTATTGGCAGCTTTGTCATCATGGTGCCACTCACGATCAGAATAAAAGTTATTTTTGCCTGGGTAAGAATTCGCAGTGCAGTTGGAATAGCACAAGAATCTGCTAATGCACTCATGCAAATGTGCAGTCAGAGCGTGCAATAAAACCTCTAATTAGTTCAGATATGACATTGCTCTCTATTCCAGTTTACTAGTAAACTTAAGGGATGGTGTGTGCTTGTTTTGAATACATTAAATACTTTGTTCTGATTAGATTCCATGCACATTTCACAGAGGAAAATACATCTGCTCCATCAGTGATATAAAATGGGTATTTCCTCAGGGGTGTGTAAAGTGTGTATAAATCTGCATCTGCCTGAGATTTGCATAGATGCTGGTACATAGGTCACTTGTGCACTTAGTTTTCTTTGTGATCTGGGAGTAATGCTGCTTAGTTCTTGATGCCCTAATGAGATCATAGACATTTTTTGCTTACGCGTGTAGAGCTTTATTCTGCTGTGCACAGGGGCCTATGTTGCATTCCTGGTTTAGTCCAGTGTTTTCACACATTCAGAATGAAAAGCTTACTTTGAATGGTATTACTGGCCAGTGTTTATGCATCCAGCTTAGTTTTCTCTTTCATGCTAAATTAATAATTCACATATTTTCTCCACCAAGTATTTGTAGCAAGTCTATATGTTGAAAATATTTGTCATTGCTCACAGAAAAGCACCCTTTTGTATGCTTATTGTCTCCTATTAACTCACTTTTCTTCTCAAGGAATTCCCCCTGCAGCAATCCCCACTGTAAGCCGTTAGTTGAGCACATCTGCCCACTCTAATGACCACTCCAGTGTACACATACCTGACTGCCATCTAATTTAGACATCACCCATAGGACACTAATACGAATGTCTCCTGGGCCAGCTAAGTCCTGGATTATTGACTAGCTACAGTTATCACTTCATTTGGTCTTTGGAGGTGAACCAAGTGCACCTGGGGTCATAAATAGGTCAAATGATTATACAGCTTGCAGAAGAACCAAGTATTTTTGTTACCCTAATAAGAACCAAAAATATACTTTCTAATTTGTTTTGACAGCGGATCCAATTGCTTTTCCTTTATGCAATGTCCCCTTTGTGCAGCTATGAAAATGCAGCCAATTAGGCATAACATTCTTTTTCCGTATGAGAAGCAAGCTAAATAAATTGATGCCATTTAAAATTAACACACACACACACACACAAAAAAAACAAACAAGAGAGAAAAAAAAAAAAAAGAAAAAAAATTGGTGGCATCAAATATCTGATAATCAATCTTTTATTTTATAAAGAAAAGAAAAGGGAAGAAAACAAGGCTGCTATTTCTAATTAAAATAGTAAATAGAGATGTGATAAACAATGAGGGATATGATTGCTGCCTATAAATATGTTGGGGGGAGGTAGACACATGGAGGAGAAAGAGCTATTTAAGCTAAAGGAAAATGCTGGCATGCGAACAAATGGGTATAAATTGTTCCTGAATATGTAAGGCTGGATTTAGGAGAACATTTTGAGCCTTTGGGCTCCTGAACAGCTCTCTAGTATTAACGTGGGGCCAAAAAATACATAATTGGGGTAAATTTCAGCTTGATAAAGAAACTGTCTAACCTGTTTTCATCTGAGAACAAGGGAATGCAGGCAGCAAACTAGGTTTTCCATTTCAATTCCCAAATTTGTGAAAACTGTGTTTGCACACTAGGTCAAATTCAGATCTGCTGCAGAAAGTACAGGTCAAGAGATATTTGTGCCACTGCGTACGTTTACACTGGAAGCAAATCCACTTCTCTCTAGAAAACCAAGAATCATCTTCTCCCCAAACCTAACAGACAAATTGGGAGTTAATACCAGTTCTGAACTTGGCCCACTGTGGAGCAGATTCAAGTGTTCATGTTATAATGGAAGCTGTCCAGTACAGCACCCTTTGAGGTAAATTATTGTTAACTCAATGGACCTTATACTAATGACCAAAGAAGGTCTGGTTGGGGATGTGAAGGTTGGGGGCAGCCATAGCCGTAGTGACCATGAGATGGTGGAGGAGAGGAGAGGAGAGGAGAGGAGAGGAGAGGAGAGGAGAGGAGAGGAGAGGAGAGGAGAGGAGAGGAGAGGA
>WUAM01000263.1:5016053-5031995 GCA_024336885.1 Actenoides hombroni
AAGAGAAGAGAAGAGAAGAGAAGAGAAGAGAAGAGAAGAGAAGAGAAGAGAAGAGAAGAGAAGAGAAGAGAAGGCTCTGCGGAGACTTTATAGCAGTCTTCCAGTACTTAAAGGGGGCCTACAGGAAAGATGGGGAGGGACTCTTCAGCAGGTAGTGTAGTGATAGGACAAGGGGTAACAGTTTTAAACTGAAAGAGGGTAGATTTAGATTAGATATAAGGAATAAATTATTTACTCTGAGGTTGATAAAACACTGGAACAGGTTGCCCAGAGAAGCTGTGGATTCCCCCTTCCTAGAAGTGTTCAAGGCCAGGCTGGATGGGACTTTGAGCAACCTGGTCTAGTAGAAGGTGTCCCTGCCCATGGCAAGGGGGTTGGAACTGGATGACCTTTAAAGTCCTTTCCCACCCAAGCCATTCTATGATTCTATGACTATGTAAGCAGTCAAACACATCACACTCACATCAGCTTTATTTTATGAGGGAAATGGATGTTTATATGATAGTACCCAGCTGCTTGACCTCATCTTCTCTCTTTTACACATGACACTTATCAGGACTCATCATGTGCACCAGAGCCACCATTTAAACCCTCTACCAACTGTAACAGCCAATAATAAAAATAACTGCAGTCCTCTGGTTGGTGTTCGGGCTCAGGTGACAAGCAGTGGGTGAATTGATAGATGTCATCTATCTGTACTTCTGCATGGCCTTTGACATGGTCCCGCACAACATCCTTCTCTCTAAGTTGGGGAGATGTGGACTTGGCAGGTGGATAAGCAATTGGCTGGATGGCCACATCCAGAGAGTAGTGGTCAATGCTTTGATGTCCAGATGGAGATTGGTGACAAGTGGTGTCCCGCCTGCTGGGACCAGTGTTGTTTAATATCTTCATCAATGATACAGACTGCGGAATCAAGTGCACCATCAGCAAGCTTGCAGATGACACCAAGCTGAGTGGTTGGTCAATATACCAGAGGGATGGGATGTCACCCAGAGGGACCTGGACAGGCTGGAGAGGTGGGCCCAGGTGAACCTGCTGAGGTTCAACAAGACCAAGTGCAGGGTCCTGCACCTGGGTTGGGACAATGCTCATTATCAATACAGGCTGGGGGATGAGGTGATAGAGAGCAGCCCCGTGGAAAAGGACTTGGGAGTTCTGGCGGACTAAAAGCTGGACATGCACCAGCAATGTACACTCACAGCCCAGAAAGCCAATCACATCCTGGGCTGCATCAAAAGAAGAGTGGCCAGCAGGTCAAGAGAGGTGATTTTACCACTCTGCTCTAGTGAGACCTCACCTGGAGTACTGTGTCCAGCTCTGGAGCCCTTGACACAAGAAAATGGACCTGTTGGAGCAGGTCTAGAGGAGGGCCACGAAAATGATCGAGGGCTGGAGCACATCTCCTACAAAGGCTGAGAGAATAGGGGTTGTTCATCCTGGAGAAGAGAAGGCTCCAGAGAGACCTTATAGCAGCCTTCCAGTACCTGAAGGGGGCCTACAGGAAAGGGAGGGCCTGTTTACAAGGGCTTGTAGCCATAGGACAAGGGGCAACGATTTTAAACCAGAGAAGGGTAGGTTTAGATTGGACGTTAGGAAGTTCTTTATTATGAGAGTGATGGAACACTGGAACAGGTTGCCCAGGAAGGTGGCAGAGGCCCCATACCTAGAGACATTCAAGGTCAGGCTTGATGGAGCTCTGAGCAACCTGATCTAGTTAAAGGTTTCCCTGCTCACTGCAGGGGGTTGGACTAGATGACCTTTAAAGGTCCCTTCTCACCCAATGCATTTTATGATTCTATGAATTCTACATTGCTCCCATTAGGGGAAGGTGGGATCACTTAACTAGCACTTGCTCTGATCTACAATGCTAAAATCTCCCAAGCTTAGATCTGGATTGGTGGGACTAGAGGTTTGTCAAAAAGTTATACCCCATTTAGCTTCATTCTTTTAATTCTTGGTCACTGACACCATTCCAATTATTAGTTTGTCTTGCAACACTGTGTACTCAATAAGCTGTCTCTCCACTCAATTTTTCTTTACCAAGACAATTTTCAGCCCATCATCACCATACATCTATCTCTCTGAGCAAAACTACTACTCTCTCCAAGCCAGCTGTGAATTTTGCTAACAGTACTCACAGAAAAAAATACATAGCAGCAACCTGTGTAATCCTAACTGCTTCTCAATATGTACAATAGCTTACAATACATCAGTCTGACCTGCACTGTGCAGATGGCTAGACCACTCAACACTTACTTTCCAGCCAAACTACACCCTTTTTCATTCCTGGCTTACTAATTTTCTTTCTCACCTTTGCAATTCTTTGCTTCCAGTCTTCTATAGAGGACATATTTTTGTAACTCTTGGAGATAAAACCTTTGTGCAGCTGCTAAGCTTGGGTTTTTTTCAAAATCACCCTGATCTGCAGCTGATACCTGTTTCTTTTCACAGCAAAACTTAGTCGCTCAGAAATGGTTTTAAGCCCCCAGCTTCAGAATTACAATAAAAAAAACCCATATAAGGTCTGTTTTCTTCCACACTGTTACCCGAAAGGCTGCAAGTTTAAAATTACATCAAATTCACTAGTACTTAATGGCATACAAGTACTTTTTAAGTTCTTCCTGGGTTCCTGTCTGCAGGAGAAAAAAAAATACAGAGTAGCACAATTTATTAACCCCTATTTACTGATTCAGCAAGAGCATTAAGGATTCAGATTCTGACCTCCTATATTGAAATAGATTTACTCTGTTACGCCACTTCAATACAAATCACAAAGCCTCACCTGAGTATGCAGCATCTCAGGAGAATCTATAACAAAAAAAATCAAAAGATTAGTTGGCTCTCCTCCAAGAAGGAAGCTAAATGAAAAAAGAACAGGCAATATTACCAGCATTAACATATTTGTAGCTTTTTATGTTCTCAGGTGTGCTCAGGATCAGCTAAGGAAAAGCTGCTGCAGAGAAATCAGTTTTGACCCCCTGACTCTTGATCTGCTTCCACCTCACTCTCAGTTCCAGTTCTGTTAAAAGATGCTTAGAGCCATTCTGATTTTATATTCGCTAGCCTAAGATCTAAGGGAATATCTGCTAGTCAAGGGCAGCCCCAGCACAGCAGTCTCCTCATTCACAGACCCACCATCCTGTCTCTGGGAGAGGAAGAAGGTTCTCCTGAAATCGGACATGCTGATCCTACTCCTCTGACACTAACGTTGTCTCAGGGGAGGGCCACTTTCTGTGCTGCTGGGAAAAAGCAAGGTGCCCAGACCCTGGCGAAGGAACCCATCCCAAGCTCTCCTCTGGCAGTACAGGTAGAGGGTATTTGAAAGGATAGATCACTCACCAGTGTTGGGATCTACAGAGCACTGACAGCCCTCACAGTTTTTCACAAACCATGATGGCATCCAGAGTTTTCACCATTCAGTTCAGTTCCACGTACAGAGATAATCAATCGTGGTCTGGAGTACCTGACCTATTCAGTGGGAACCACTGGACTAATTACTTTTCTTTGTGTTTTTTTAAAGATGAAAATCAGCAGTTCTGTTTTACTCAAGAAGATATTGAAAGCAAAGAAGAACACAAGACTAATTAGACTAATTAGAAGCCGGAGTGGTCCAGCTCCTCAGCAGAAGAGGCTGGATGTCTCTAGAGCACAGCCACTGCTGGCTATCACAGCAAGCCACGCTGCAGCCACTCAAAATTACGTGACTAAAACCATTTATTAATTTGTTTTAATTACTTCTTTATCACCATGAAAACAAAATCATTATTACACTTATATTCTCTTCTATTCGGAAACTGTGTTCACAACTTCTGAAGCCACGTTGTTACTTCATCCTCACACAGAAGATCTATTCAGCATGTAATAAAGTAAGCAGAGGCTTTTGAAGATTCTGCAATGGTTTGAAAAATGAAACACTAAAATGATCTGAAGTTTGAACTGGGATAGTCTCTGAATTTAAAATTCCTAATTATGCCACTAGATAACTAAGACTATTCAAGAAGACCTGTTATCACCTGCTGCACACACAGCATAAACTGGCTTTCAGCTGAAAAGCAAAACCATCACATTCAGATAGCAAAGGACTGACCTGTGCAAGGGGCACAGCTTTCCTCTACAGCGTGGGCAAAGGCAGAGAAAGGTTCCCCATAGCAGTCAATAAATATACTTGTGATCATGGACATCAAGATGGCAATAAGGCCTGAGGTGTTAAACCAGTCTGTCTGCCATCCTGTCCCTCCTTTCTCCTGAGTATCCCAGCAGGAGTCCTAATTAGACAACTCTGGTTAGCATAAACCTGTACAGGAAATGACCTGAGATGATCTAATGTTTCATGGCTGTGTGACAATAATAACTTCCAGTCGTTCCGAATGTGGATTTGAACAGATCTGCAAACAAAGTTCTCTGTACTCCTTAATTCTCTAAGGCACCTCCTCCCCCAGCAGATTTTAGCACGGTGTGTACTTTCACCACCTAAATTCAGGTTCACTTCTGGTAGCACAGTCAGTGGAAGTTATCAGGCTTTTCAGGAGGGTGATTGCTGAAGAATAATGTTTGATGTACACCAGTTTACAGAAAGAAGCATTTAAGCTTTGAATGCTATACTACAGGACTAAGTTGTAACTACTCAACAAAAGCTCTTACAAAAAGTAGACTACCTTTGATAGCTTGATACCCTGTGTTGTTACTCGGCGAAGCCAGTGGGGAAATTCTGAGTTCATTAAAGGCAATAAATTCCCCCTGCAGCACAAACAGCCTTCCACGCAGTGAGCTTTGAAACAGTCCGTGGTTAGAAAGTTAGGCAGCTCCAAAATTTAAAAGCAAGGGTTCAGGACAGGCACAGAAGTCACATACTACTGCATACGATTCAGTACAATTGCAGGAGATTACACCTTTGTAAATATTTTTCCACAGAATAATAGAAAATTCTTACGAGCAATTCCAAGCCTTTTCAGGCTTAAATGATATAAATTTGAAGTAACTCCACTGGAATTCATAGAGCTCCATAGCTGTAAAATCTGTATCAGTGATCAGAGACTCCAACTTACTCATTTTTTGGCATATCTACCAAGTTTTATGTATCTGACTAGACTTCTAGGTGTAATTTAACCAAGAGAAGCAGCATTATTTGAATTTGTAGACTAAATGATTGCATGTCCTGGGAAATACTTCTAGCAGGTGCACTTTCATCTAAAGCAGATTTAGCTGGGGCATCCTTGTTAAGATCGTTGGCACCTGGCTCTTTATTGTGTAACAATCCAGTAAGAGTTATGGCAAAAGAGCCAATCAGTTTTGGAGCAGACAACATGCATTACACTCTGGGTGTGTGTAAACCCAACATATCCAGCTGCATTCTAAGCATTAAAGAGTTATATATACCCATTGGAAGTGTACCATGGTTCTGGCAGAAGTTCAAGAATCTCTGAACTTATATAACCCCCACAAGAATTGTTTAATATCCAAAGTGGGGGGGGGGGAATAGTATATCAGTCATTTTTTTGTTCTTACATAACAAGGCCTTTTTTAAGCAATAAAACTGAACCTACACTGTGAAAGCATTAAATTACCTTTCAAAGACAAAACTCGCAGAAAATCCATGCTGGAACATTCCCAGGAAGAAATTGGTCTAAAAGCAAATCAGAAAGTTAATGAAGTAAAGAAAGAGAAAAATACATAGTAATGGATTTAATATCAAATATATTTGAGAAGGGACATGACCCCAAGAGTAAATCAGACACTGTAAAACCGATAGCAGGCAGAAAGCAATTTAAAACAAGAGATTGCAATAATTAATTTGTGCATCCAATCAGTTAACAAGTACTTTATTGGTAGAAACTGTCCATTCCCAGTAAGTCAGTTGAAATGAACACATTCTATGCTGAAAATTCATGTCACTTTCAATATCCTCTTTATTTCACAAAAGTTAGTAGAGCTGATGCAGTGCAGATTCTGAAATCCCAAGTAAAAATACTGGCTGGGCGATGAGTGGATTGAGAGCAGCCCTGTGGAGCAGGACTTGAGGGTGTGGATTAACGAGAAGCTCAACGTGACCCAGCAATGTAAGTTTGCAGCCCAGAAAGCCAATCACATCCTGGGCTGCATCAAAAGAAGCAAGGCCAGCAGATCAAGAGAGATGATTCCCCCTCCTCCACTCTCCTCTAGTGAAACCCCACCTGGAGTACTGTGTCCAGCTTGGGAGCCTCCAGCATAAGAAGGACACAGACTTGCTCGAGCGAGTCCAGAGAAGGAGCACAAAGATGATCAAGGGCCTGGAGCACCTCCCCTATGAAGAATGGCTGAGAGAAGAGAAGGCTCAACAATACTCAAGAAAAAGTTACGCTAACTATATCCCATGTCAGCTTCCACCTATTTGTCCCAACATCCCTGAAGACCCTCTTACAATAAACGAGACCATTATCGAAACTGAGGACTGGCAGAGCACACGTCTGTGCCATTTAAGGCTTAGCAGGTGGTGGCCAATAAAGTCACCAACACTTCTTGGTGGCCAAGACAGAGGCCTTGTCTTTGACTAAGACAGGAGGCACCTATCCAATCTTGTTCCGTGCAACAGGCTGTCACTTTGGTGCTTTGTTTGCCTCAACCTCTAATGAGCCATTTTTCCATCAGTAGACTACTTATTAGCATTATTAGCACTGTTAGTAGGACGACAATGAGATACTACAATCATGCAGTTAAGATTCCAGCAGTTGTGGGTGACTATCCAAAGAAGCCCCCACCAGTGATATTCTTCCTTCCTTCAATTCATTCCAGTATCTGCCACTGTGATACACAATTATCAAGGCCATTCTAGCAGCTTCCATAACATTTCTAATAGCTACTGAAAATTTGCGTATTTTAATTCTTTTACATGAGACAGTTTCATACCATTTGCGTTTGGTGTCATATTTTGATACCAAGTACAGTATTTAAAGAGTAATCAACTCAAAAACACAGGTGGTTTATGCAAAAAAAAGAGGCATCCAATAACAGCTACATGGGAGTCAGTAAACACAGTCTGATTGGAAACGTCATTAATTAAATCATATTCACACCTTGTTCTGAAACACACACATCCTGTTCATACATAAACTAGTGCTGCTTTCTTATACTTCCACAGAGTGATCTTAAAATGACACACCAGGCAATCATGTAACTGAGGACTTAATCCTGGATCCAAGTGAATAGTTTCCATCAAGTCTGTACTTGCCACTCTTTATCCATCGCTGGATCCAACACAGTCCTTCCGATCGCAGTGGGGAGGGCTGTCCCCATCTCACTGCATCTGCTGCAAGTGCCACATGCAACCAAGAACAAGGGAGCGTATTTTTTTTTTTACTTTCTTTCAGAAACACTTGATCTTTTCATCTGTTTTGTTGTTGGTTTTTTTTCCCCAAAGGCAACACGTCCTACCAGCCACTGTTTCAGTGCTATAGCTTGGCTGTTGTTCAGTTAAGAGGGCTTAGAGATCTCGTGCAACACTGCAGCCTCCAGCTAATTGGCAAGGGCTCCAGAATTCATGCTGCTGACTTGCCTGAGTACTTCAGTTCCTCCTCCTCTCAACGCCATGGCCAGCAAGTAGGATCAGCCAGACTTCATATATGAAGAAACTGTGAAGCTGAGTCAAAAATCCTGTGTCTAAGGTAGACAGAAAAGATGTTTGTGTAGCCTGAGTGTTGAACACTGGACAAGTTTAAGCTTTATTTTGGATTTTATTTTCATATTTCCAGTATCTTTTCATGTAGATTTCATACCATGGCCAATCTGTGCCACTCTTTATCTCCCTTTTATTTAAATATGCACTGGACTCTGACTCCTTTGTCAGAGTGTCTTTCCAACTGGGAAGTATTACCTTTCCCTCAGAAAATTCTCATGCTTGTACGTTTAGTCAAGTGTATCCTGTACTCAGTGCTATACATCTACCAGTAACCAAAGGAAACCTTTAACCACAAATTTGAAAGTACTTGTATGTAATCAAGGCCAGAGATGCTGTGAGGTTTATCATTTTCTCAGCCTGTCCTGGTGTGAGTGAGAACAGAACTAATTCTGGACAGTGATTCTACTTTTCAGCTCATCCTCTTCTAAGTAACTGCACTTCCAGAAGTTAACAGCATATTTTTGCACACAGTGTTTCTAGAAGTGATGTCACTTGATGCTTACAGTTACTACCAAGGACTGGTGTGCAGAAATGCTCTTGCTTATACTTGCTCCTATGGAGACCAAGGTCACTGCTAAATCTTGTGTAAAGCAGAGGGATGGTAAGGGTCAAGCTCTCTTTTGCAATGGCTGGCATTAGAGGAGAACTTCGTCCTTTCCGCCTTCAATCCCAATCCATGTGTTCCTGAATCTAGTTCCCACCTGCCACTGAGTCTATCCTGGGACTTCCCCAGTGTCTAACCCACTGTATCTGTGGTGATGATGACATAACTGCCATCAGGGGGGTTGGGTTCGATACTGATCTTGTATAAATTTGATTCTATTGCTATTGTTTCATTAAAGCAGTTTTAGTTTTCTTTTCCAATCTGTAAGCCTCTCTTCCCTATTCCCTTTCTCTTCCCCTTTGCAAAGGGAGAGGGGTTAATAGATAGAATCTGTCATTCATCTACTGGCTGGCCCAGTCAGGCTCCATTTCCATTTTTCTCCAAAATAAAAGTAAAATCTTCAGCTTCATTAGTATCTTTTCCTTCCATTTAAATATGAAAAACTGGGTATTTTTTTCAGTCTTTCTTCCTGTTCTCACTTTCATCTGGTGATGCTGTCCTACTTGATATTTCAAAGAGGTCTGATCCTCTGAAGTCTCACTATGTGTTTTATTTCCTTTGGCTCTCTGTTACTCAATCTTCAACATTTTATTCTACCAGGTGCAGCAAACATGCTACTTTATCCATCTTTTGAACATTTGCTTCTAATGTATGCCTGGCTACCTGGTGGTGTGTAGCTGACACTGTCTTTAACATGCCTTGAATCCATCTGTCTGTTGGACCATATGGTTGTAATTTATTTGGCAGCCACGCTCCTCATCGCAAATGGAGCATCCTCAAGTCTCTTCTATTCCAGGAGATGCAGCAGTTCTTCATTCCAGCATTAGGATTATTGGGAAACGTATTTCTCAGACTTTCCCTTGCTGCTTCACAACCGTTCTGAGTCATCTTCAGCAGTCAGCAATCCTCCCTGGAGAGGTCCAGCAACACGAAACCTTTGTGCAAACCCTAATGCAAAGTGCGATCATTTATCATTTTTCCCGTGACACACAGGCCCGAGTCACAGTCAGTGAAACATCTGTCCTGTCGGCACCTAAGCAGCTGTGCTGGCTCTCTTGCTCTAAGTTGGAAATACTTCTGTCAATTGGTGAAACGATCATCAGTTTGGGATAAGAAGGGTCCATTTCACAACTTGCTCCATAGTCTAGAAATCCTCTAGTGAGTTTAATTGCTTTTGGGTTTGGACTGCTGATCGTGTAAGTCATACTCTTCCTGACACACATTTCGACACCTTCTCTTAGGCCATCATGCATTCACTCTATAATCTTGTCAAGGCTTTGTTTATTCCTGAATTTACCTAAGGATGAGCTCACGCTATCAACCCGGTCTGGGCATGTTCAGGCACTGTCCAGCTTTCCTATGTATATAGACTCGTGACACCCGACCACTTTCCACCTCAAACTTTCCCCTTCTTCCACTAGATCAGAGAAGGTTAGATATTGTGCTTGCATTACCATCTCATCTAAGCTCTGTCTCATTCTTACTTGAGATGATGGCCATTTCCTAAAGACTTCTTGACCATGTGTGCTGAAGCTCAAGAAGGTGTACTCTGTACTGACTGTACGCCCTTTTCCTCCAGATGAAGAGCCCGTTCCTCACTGCACAATCTGAGACAGGATCCTGGCAGTGTCTCTTAATGCTGCCAGCCATCACCCTGACCACAAAGCGACAGCAACTTTCCCTGGATCACTTTGCTAGTACTTAGATTTGCCATCACATACCCCATGTGAGGTGTTCCCCCTCCACAGTAAACTAGCCCACCTGTAAACCAACAAACATACCCTCTACTTTTTTGTCCCTGTAACTTTAACAATGCCATCCAAAAAAAGTGTTTTCTGTCATTTTTGGTTTGGGCAGGAAGATCTCATGGTCTTCCACTGCCAAACCAAAGACAGAGATGGAGACAGATCCCTACCTCCTACTGTGACCCCTTTGTTCAGCTGAGGTAGTGACCACTTGGTTAGCCCGAGGTTTGATGCATGACCCTTATCAGCCTTTCCTGACAACAGATGCATCACCAGGTATGCCACATGTATGCCTCCTGACATACCACAGGTGACCAGATGGGAGGGATAGACATTTGAAGCATGAATTGCTAACTTTTATAGTAATGTATGAGGAGATAACTGCTCCTATTTCAAAACAAAACTATTTAGTGCTTGGACCTTCCTTATGTTCAGAGAATGAAATTGAGAACCTTCAAACCTCTAGTCCTGAAAGGTTATCTCTCTCAGTTCACTTAAGCTTCAAGCCCACCCAGAAATGCCAAATCACTTGCCAAAGTGATAAATGTGGGCAGTGGGCCATCAACAGCTGAGATAAAAAAGTCCATCCTCTAACAGACAAGCTTTACTGGAACATACACAACGATGCAGAGCTAAGCAGTGAGATGTAGCCTCTGTTAATAAAATCTCACCAGTCTGCTGGCCAGATGTCTTGTGAGTCTTGAGAATCTGGAGATGGTCTACAGCAGAGATCATGCAGATTCAGCTCCTTTAAGTTCAAAGCATTCACAAGTTCAAAGCATTCACAAGTTCTCTTTTCTAGTCACCTTTTATAATTTTTTTCCAGTTCTTTGTTTAAAGCTGGGAACGTCTCCGCTTGCCTCAGCAGTCACTTTTCCTCCCTCAGTTGTTGCATTCCTTTCTTTATCTTTTCAAGGAGGTTTTTTTTGGGCTTTCCTTATCTCCCTCTGTTTTGCTTAGGGAGTCTTAGATAATGCAATGGCAACAGCTACTCTTCTTCATTAGGAGAGGGGGAGGAAGGTTCAACCATAAATTATGTTAGCTCTTGCTTATGCTGGCTGTAGGCTACTTGGCCTACAACTTAAAATAAATTATAGACTAATTTAAATTTAGCTTTTAGTTGTTTAAATCTAGCCACACTAACTCATCACTAATAATTCTTTACTTCATCAGTACTTCAACAGATATCAATAGCTTTTAAAATACAAGCAA
Source organism: Actenoides hombroni (assembly GCA_024336885.1). Taxonomy (NCBI): domain Eukaryota; kingdom Metazoa; phylum Chordata; class Aves; order Coraciiformes; family Alcedinidae; genus Actenoides; species Actenoides hombroni. Next base: position 5,027,269 of record WUAM01000263.1, read on the forward strand.
ACTGAGGCTATGGATTCTGTTTATCTGGGTTTTGGGGGTTTTTTTGTTGAAGTATTTAAAAGATTCCTGCTCTGCAGATACAAGATTTTCTTTTACATAAGCATCATTCACGTGTTGTCATATCACGTCATCTGGATGCTTTATAACTATTTCTAGCTAGCATTTCATCCAGTTCATCTAAGCTTTATTGACTTTTCTAGAATCATCCCCAAATTTGCTACTATCCTCTTCCTTTGTGTGGTGATTTTAATCAGTAGCAGTTTCAATCTGTAGCAGTTTCAATCCAAGTCATATGTCAGTGCTGGAAGCATTAACCAATATCCTCATTACTGGGCATCTTTGTAATTCCTGGGTGTTCTCTCACACAGTCCTAGGGTGGGTTTTTTTTACCTCTTCCTTTGAACGATTGTTCCTTGACACTATTCCATCCTTATTTGACACAAGTATGATCAATGTAGAGAACATTATTCATGCTTTTGGCAAACTGCTCATCTGTCCTAACCACTTGCTTAATTCTTTGAAAGTTGGTAAAAGTCATCCCTGCCTTTATAGGTTTGCTGTTCTTAATATACTTGAAGGTTTCTTGTTGCTTGTGCTAATGCCTCTGTAGAGTGATTCACATTATCCCATTTAATTAGGGAAACAAAACGAGTCTTTAATTAATAAGTACTGCAGACAACACAAGGAAAAGATTCAAATATGTAAACATGTGTTCAAAAACATGGAGAACAAGAACATGACTCAGAACAGCCAGCATGAATTTACTATGGGCATGTTCTGCCTGACTAATGTGATAGCTTTGTAGGATTAAATGACAGGGACAGTGGGCATGGAGAAAGCACTAGGATAGTTTATATGCTGACTTCAGCAAGGTCTTTCTCGCAGTCTTTTATAGGCAAGGTGGTGAGATATTGGCTGGAAAAGTAGATAATGGACAAAAAATTGTCTGGACTGCCAGGTTTAAATGGTTGTGATCAGTGGCACGAAGCCCAGCTGGCAGCTGGTTACTAGTGGCACCCTTTGGGGATTGATACTGGGGCCAATACTGTTTGATGTGTTTATTAAAGACCTAGAAGACACTCAGTAAATTCTCAGATGAGATCAAACTGAGTGGAGCAGGTGATATGCTGCAGGTAGAGCTGCTACGCAGAGAGACTGCAACAGGTTTGAGAAAACAGCTGGCAGGAATCTTATGAAATTCAAAGAAGCCAAGTGCTAAATCTTCCAGTGTAGATGGAACAATCCCATGCAACAGTACAAACTGAGATAAAATGTGGAAAAAAGCAGATCTGCCAAAAAGGACGTAGGTGTCTTGGTGAGCTGTATGATGAACACCATCAGCAGCATGGCCTTGCAGCGAAGAAGGTCAACACGTGCTGGTCTGTTCTAGCACCAGTGTAGTCAGTAGGTTCAATCAAGTAGTTCTTTCTCTGTTAGGCACTTAGGAGATCACACCTGGAAGACTGTGTCCAGTAGGGGTTCCCAGTACAAGAAAACCATGGATATACTGCAGCAAGAGCAGTAAATACGGCCATCAATATGGTCAGGGCTGGAGCACGAGATGTATAAGGAGAGGATGAGAAACCTGGTTTTATTCTGCCTGGAGAAATAAGGCTCAGTGGGGTATCTTCCTATTTTCTTCAGCTACCTACCAGCCTCCATCTGTAATTATCATACATCTACCTTGAGAAGTCCCAGGCTGTTTCCACTCTCTCTGAGCTTTTCCTTTGCAATCAAATGACTCCCATTCTTGTAACATGGAAACTTTTGCAATGGCAGCTGTGGTAGAAAGGAACTGGAAGGGCTGAGATGGTGCACCCCATCAATACAATTCAACAGCTTTTGAGAAGCAGGTAACTTCTCTGAGTCAGAAGCTGGGTTCTTCTCAGCAGTTCTTTATATATATCACCTATATATATAGTACCTAAACTAAAGATGGCTCAGGTATGTCTTCTGTAAAGAAATCATATTTCCTAGCTGGTATTTGTGGTTAGCCTGCATCCCCTCCCATTACCAGTGATCGGTAGCAGGAGGTAGAAGGGATAGTGCCATAGCTATAGGGGTGCCATAGCTATAGGAGTGCCATAGCTATAGGAGTGCCATAGCTATAGGACTTCTCCTTCCCACATTTCAGATCCCTCTTAGTTTTTTGACATTTTCCTCTCAGGCATCCCAGCATGATTTCTGAGTTACTGTGAATTACCACTGTGGTAACTGAGAACATTGATTCTTGTGCTGCATCAATAACTGAGAGCATTGATTCTTGTGCTGCATCCATTCTCTCACTGCTTTTATGGTCACTTTTTAGAAGAGACAGAGACACTATGTAGCTCTCATTGTTTACCTAAGTTGCTGGTTTCCTTTTTTTTTTCCCCTAGAATAAATTATATTAATATAACTCCTGTTAATTCAGCTACACTTTTAAAGGGAAAGAAGTAGATTTGCCATTTATACTCACACTCATACATTGTTCAAAACAAAAAAAAAAAAAAGCCAAACCAAAAAAATCCAGTCCCTTTAAAGTGGCCATTACAATTAGCAAATCAATTGTGTCCTGACAGGAAGGGACCGACATTATCCAAATAAAGTAAACAAGTAGTTTTCTCTGCAATGGAGCTACTGACCCCCTAGGGATTTACATCTCAAGGGGGAAATCTTCCATGGGGATTCTCTGATGTCTTTTAAGCACAGTAGCCTTCCCTTTGGTGAGGTCCCTAAAAAGATTTCTATTTTTTTACAGAAGGTCTAAGAACATAGTGACCTGAAGACTTCAATCCCTTTATTTTATTTGGTAGAAATCAATCACTAGATTGAAAAATTAATTGGGCAGACAAGCATTAAAGCACTAAGACACATGTCTTCAAACACCTTCACAAACAGAATACACACACATGTACATGCCTGTTACCATGTAAGTCTCATTTCCTTAAGCAAGCAAAATAAAAATACCTTCATAGAAATACATTTAAAATGTCCAATGAATAATACTCATCTTAGTGCTCTCATTAGAGAATATTATTTCCAACAGAACAATAATTTAGGAGGAAATATTAATATTTCGTATGAGAAGACTACCCACTACCTACTAACAGAGATGGCACACAACTATGCTATAAAACTCCAGGAAACAAGAAGAAGAAAAGCAAGGTAAATCACCACCTTTCATTTATATTATTCATCCACTTCCAATTATGAAAATCCATTGAAGGGCTGACAGTCCCAGCAGGATTACGAAGGGTCTGTGTCAGCACCTCCAGCTGTTCCAGCTCTCCCCAACAAACACACACAGTGGCTGCTCTCAATTACTCAACCCTGACTGCCACCACCCCCACTTCCAGCTCCCCACCAAGCTGGAGAGGACTCCGAGCAGCGATACCCAGCTCTGCCCTCACGACCTAGAACAAGACGGGACAAGCCACAGCACCACCTGTGCCTGCCAGCAAACTCATGCTGCTGGCTGCGCCCGCAAGGCAAGCATTAAAAATAGTTGGCAACACTGACAGCTCTACGTCAAAAAATGATGGGAGGCTCTTTAAGCTGGCTGGCCTGTGTTTCCACTCAGGAATCTCCAGGCTTTTCTGTGCCTGTGCAAAGAAGCAGCCCGCACGGCCGGCCGCTGCCGCCTCTGCCCCACCACGGTCAACGGAGGCCGTGGGTGGTGGCACCCCTCCAGACCAGCTCTCCTGCTGCCCCGGAGCTGGAAGGTTTGCTCTGCCTGTAAAATCAAAAAGCTGAAGGTGTTGAAGCATCTTTCAGTAAAACTGATGTGGAAACTGATACAGGCAGGGGAGTCACTGCAAATGTGTGCTGCAAACACTGCCAGATCCACCTGAACATGGATTGCATCTTCTTTATTTGTACCAATATCTAGCAATCCAACCCAGAATTTAGTCCATATAAAAGGATATTGGCAGATGGATTTCCACAGGTTATCTAACAGGGTGACTTAAAATTGGCTTGGTTAAATTCAAGTAGGTTTTGAGGCTAGAACAGGCGTAAATTGCTAGTAGGATCTTTCTGACTGCCAGAGTAGAAAAATTAGAAATTCCAAAGAATACTAATCATCTGAAAGAATTCTAAAATTATTCTAAGTGAAAATTATCATCTCTTTGAGAGATGAAAGTTATAGAGGCAAGCTTCATTAAAATGCATAATTAGGTATAGGAAATACAAAAGACTGATCATAAAGCAGCACAAACTAAAGCCCTGAACCACTGAAGGTATTCCTGAAGGATTATCCCAGAGTCTTAAAAAGATTATTTGGATTTGATCAAGAGATTTTAAACCAGTGAAGAAAATGAGTAAAATTTAGGCTGCAGTAATGCCAATGGGAGCTTTGTAATTTCAGTGTTTTAAGAACTTTGTTCTACATTTATAATGTGCAGTGAAATTAGCACATTGGCATTCAGGATGAAAGCAGACACATGCAACATTAATTTATATTTATCTGCTTTTCTGTAATTTCATAGCATAAAGGGTCTTCTTCCTCCAACCTTCCCTCAATCCGTCAGCTCCCTTCTACTCAGGTCAACACCAAAAGTTCAGTTCTATTCTTTTTCCTTTGAGAAGTCTAGGGCAAGAGAGGTCATGAAAAGAAGCTGCACTCCTGTATTTGCACCTCAATGCATACCCATGATGCCATGTTACTATCCCCCTTCCCTTCCCTTCCCTTCCCTTCCCTTCCCTTCCCTTCCCTTCCCTTCCCTTCCCTTCCCTTCCCTTCCCTT
>WUAM01000263.1:5033583-5045624 GCA_024336885.1 Actenoides hombroni
GCTTCTGCCAGCCCCGCTCCCAGGCACCCCAGCGGGGGCCAAGGTCACAACCAGGTAGGATTGCGGCAGCATCGCCCGGTCCCTCAGCGGTCCCAGCACTCACAGCACTCTCCTAAAAGGCTGCACTGTCTGCCACAGCCTGTAAATCCTCACAAAGCACTCGCAGCTCTGCGCCAAGCTCGGACAGGACACGTGTGGATGCTACAGGGCTGCCTCTTCACAGTGTGTAATGCTGGAAAGGGAGATGCTCTATTTTATTTAAGTATTTTTTTCCTTATCCTCAACCAAGAGATTCCTACTTTCTCTTTTGTTTAACATTCTGTCTTAATGAGACTATTTCTATTTTACACTAAAAGTGAGCAATTTCATCCTGCTGCAGAGTTGTCCTTTTCTTTTACATACATATATTAGGTCTCATTTGCAAGTATATATAAAAATTCCTTGGGGATGAAAATCAGTCTTATCTTAAACTACACAGCACACTCCACATATATTTTTCTAAGAATCAATGTGTACTTCCCTAGCCATCACTTATTAATAAGCTTACCATCTGTATTCACTTTAAATTCCACCAATTAATAGACTCAAGCCTGGAAACATTGTGGGTACAGCTTTCATAATGTGCAAAATCTGATAAGCAATTCATTTTACACCGAGGAATTTAACCCAATACCAAAGAGATCGTAAGAACAGATTTGTTGCAAAGACTTAAAATAAATTGATTTAGTTGGATGAGACAACTTTCACAGGCATTCATTTAAACACTAAACTTCACTAGCTGCAGAGAGTTAACAAATGTGCTACAAAGCCCTTTCGACTCCCACACAAGCTGACTCACACAAGATAACAAAACTATTAGTTCCTGAAAGAACTCTATTTTTCTTTATTGTTCCAATGACTTCCCCAGTTTTGAGGGGCACAATTTCAGAAGTGCATGTTATGGAGAAAGGGATGTTTGGAGATGGATGGGTGACCAGGTTATAAATCAAGGAAAAGAGTCCCGAGGACAAGTGGTTTATGTCACCATCCCAGCTGCAAAATTCATCTGAAACTCAGTAATTTATCCAGCTGCATCCATTATTTTTCCCAGTTGCTAGTAACCCATTCCAAAGCAAGCACAATCATTGCTGTTCAGTTCCTTCTTCTCACTGCATCCCTATCATCTCATCTTTCTCTTTTTGTTGCTGTCATTTCAAAACTTGTGCTACATGCCCTCAGTTCATTTGCCCACACTACTTATTTGTGGGTCCAAATGTCCTTCTCCATGACTCGTATTTTTTCTTCTCATAGTTTTTATCTCAGTTCCTCAACAGTGAAAGATTTTTTATTTTCATTTCTGCTGGATCAATATGGACTTGTCAAACACAAATTTGAAATTCATTATTTGGAAATGTCCAATTTAGATCAGATACGTGTTTAATTTTGATTTGTTTTCTATGTTTATTGGTATTCTCACAAGCAGTCCATGCAGTAATACAGTGTATAATACAGTTGAATGCATCATCACTAAAAGCAGTCACTGCAAAGCAGGTAACACAAATGCAGGCTCATGTCTTCATTCTGTTTTGTTTGACTTGGGTCCAAATATAGATAAGTAACAAAAGCAAAGCAACAGAATCCCTGGGTGTTCTAGTCTTCTAGGCTGTGTCTAAGCTGGGGCACCCTGGAGCACTTCCAGCCTCCTTGGGCTGGAATATGCACTCCAGAAATTTGGACTAGGGCAAAGAGCAGATCCTTCGCTCTTGACATCTCTTGTTTTCCCTGGAGTGAAAGCCAGAATGCGTGAGTCAGATCTAGCCATGACCTGAATCTTTGGGGAACTATGACCACAGGGATGCTGCTGTACCACACGCACCAATTAGTTCATACATAACATTAGAAAAATAAATCAAATTATTGAACTGTACAAGAGGGATTAAGTCTCGTACAGGTAGCTCAATGAGAAAGTCAGGAACGCCAAACAGCAGTCCAGAACAAAATTGCTCATAAGAGAAAGCCTGTGGGTTGGAAGGAAGGAAGGAAGGAAGGAAGGAAGGAAGGAAGGAAGGAAGGAAGGAAGGACAAAAAAAGTGCTCCAGTAGAGGTTTATGGGAAGGCATCAGAGAGGGGACTGGAAAGGGGGCTCCACAAAAGGGGCAGGGGAACCGAGGTGGCATCTCATGAGAAACAGGAGGAGAAATTCCCTAATGTGCCAGTCAGGTACAGAAAGAGCTGATAGTATATCTGAAATATGAAAAGAAGGAAGGGGTGGAAAAAAGACAAGACTAAATTTGGATTAAGATTAAATCTGAACTGAGAATGTAATGTGAATTGCTCACGTCTGGATGTGATTATGGGGAAATCACAGAAGGGGAGAGAGCAGATTTTTGGATCCATCCTGTCAGGAAGAATGGGAATTCTTGGATCAGTCTTGATGAGGCTGAAGAGAAACAAACAAAACTCTGTGCTGATCTGTACATTGATATGTAGAAAGAAGATTAACTGCAACTATCACTTGATCTATTGATTAGATGCCACCAGATGATGAACTGCAAGCTAATGGCAAGATATTACCCAATTCAGTCTAGAAGCAGTGGAGTAAATCAATACACAGCAGACACCCGACTTTTTGCTGGGTTTTGGGAGAAGAAACCCTGAAAACTGCTACAATCTTTTAGGAATGTACAATACAGATATGCAACTTAGGAATTACATTTTGCTCTTAGATTTCATGGGACAATTAAATGCTTTTTCTCTGCTGACTTCGGTGGAGTGACTGGACCATCATTCTAACAGTCTTAATCCCACAAGATATTCATTGTTCAAGCTACATAATGGATTTCTGCCTGAGAGGTAAAAAGAGGAAAGTCTGTACAGGGGATGCAGATAACACCTGGAACTTTTCCATCTCTGGAACAGACAGCTTAAGTCAACTGTGGAATTCTCATTAAAATTCTGGAGCGTGTGGCTTTCATCCTGTCCCTTATGCAGAGATTAGACTTTACTGGCCTTTAAATGTAATGAATTTTGACAATGTTTATGTCATTATTTCTAGAAGGTGGAAGAAGAATATTTTTGCACTTGTCAGTTTGAGTATTTGGGGTTACAGCGCTCTCAAGTTGAAAGCCCAAACTGTAGAATCAGCAGTATCAGTGACCAGATGTCATACACTTCACTGCTGAGAATGACTACGGTATTATTGTCTCTCCAGATTTAAAAACTCATTGAGATGATAAATATGAAAAGGAAGACATCAATTCAAAATATGATGGCTTCAAATTAATGTTATTCACTGCAATAAACAATGGGAAACAGGGATATACTGCAGCAAGGTCAGGGAAGAGACAGCAATATGGCTGGGGCTGAAGCACAAGATGTATGAGGAGAGGATGAGAAACCTGGCTTTGTTCTGCCTAGGGAAAAGAAGGCTCAGTGGGGCATCTTACTGCTATCTTCAGCTACCTGGTGGAAGAGTAGAGAGAAGATGGAGCTTCTCTCTTCTCAGAGATGAATGCTGATGTAACCAGAGGCGACAGACACAAGCAAGAATATGCAATGTTCCCATTAAAGATTAGGAAAACCTTTTCCACTACAAGGGTGCTCAAACACTGGACCAGGTTGTCCTGAGAGGTTACGGGTCCTCCATTCTTGGAGTTGTTCAAAATTTGACTGGATGTGACTCACTAAGTAACCTGATCTACCTGGACCTGATGTCCACAAATTTGTCTAATCTGTTTTGAAATCGCTGATACTTTCTCCACAGATTGCTGTAGCAAGTAAACCCAGAAGTTCTCTGCCTCTGAAGTAAAAATGTACAGTTTCATCTATTTTAAAGCAGCCTCCTATCAGCTTCACCAAGATCCCTCTATTTCTAATACTGAGGAATTTGCTAAAAAGTGGTTCTGCATGGAACTTACCCAACATCTCCATAGTTTTCTAAAGCTTGATCATACCCCCACAGCTTTCTTGTATCCTGTTTGTAGAGTCTCAGTCTTTATAGTTTCTCTTTGTAGGGAAACTACTCTATCCTCTTAATTAATTTACCTGTCATCTTTGTACCTTCTCCACTCTGCCTTGATATGTACAGACCAGAATGGCGTTCAGAACCCAAGATGTGGATGCTACGAAGTATCATACAGTGACAGAGTAACATCCCCTGCCTTATTCTGAATATTCTTCCTGATGATTTCCAAAATTGTGTCAGCTATTTCTGCTGCTGCACATCAATCCAATAAATACACCAAATTATTTGGTTCAGTTATGAAACAAAAAATGAGTAATCTCATCATGTTATGTATTAGTCTTTCTGAGCTATATGTACTATGAGCTTATTGATTCACCTCAGCCTCAGTCTCGATATCATCACATACTGTCAAGATTTGAATAAGTTTACAAATCCCTCATGACAATTAATATGTCTTCTTTTTTATTGTCAAGTGCTCGTGATAATCTTGAGCATCCTTCAGGCCTGATACAGCAGGAATGAGTACAGCAGATAGAGTATGAAGTGTGAATTGCTGCAATTTGGGGCTAATAACCAAAATGCTTGTTCCTAGTTAGATTATTAATAGTAGGACAGAAAAAAAAAAAAAAAAAGTTTTTTTAAACTGGTTATATGGTGGATCCTAATCAAAGGTGTCAACCCTGGAGGTGATTTTGGTATGACAAATTACGTAATTAGTATTAATTGGATAATGCAAAAAGAGGATTGGCAGTGCTGCCATTGGCATTACTGCCAGTGGTAAATCCTGCTCTGGAATGCTCTGCATCAGCTTGGTATCTGTTTTCATAAAAATTAGAAAAGATGCTGGGATAGTCTAAAACAACAATTGAGAAAGAAAATAAAAAGAGTCAGAGAGCTGAAATTATTAACCAAACAAAACAAAGTCTCAGCTAAGATACAATTACTCTCTAGGGATATAAACTGGGTAACATCAGGGCTGGAAAGGGCTATATAAATCAGAGCAAAACACCAACACAAATGGCCATGAATAAATTTACATCAGAAATTGAAGACTAGAACCAGAAGAAAGGGAGTAGTGGGTTGCTACAGGAGGATTTAATGCGCAGTGACTTATTAAAAATTGCCCTTTCTCATAAACATTGTGCAAATTTACTTGTTCCTGAGAGCAACCACCTTCCTCAGCTGGGCACAGCCTAGCACATTGACCTATTTTTCTGTCATAACAAGTTTCACAAACAAATAGAAGTTTCTCCTGTGGGTACTGGCCTTATAAAGAGGCCTCAGCAAACATTAAACTTCTAAAATTCCAGAAGCTAGATAGTGAGGAAAAAAAATCTCCCATGAAAGATTACAAGAAGGTACAAAAGATTCAAAACAAGATGGGTATTTTTAACTTAAGGACCATGGATTTTGTCAGTCTGCCAGGTTGCTGCTGTCTGTGTCTGCCCTGAACCTGTTTCTCCCTCCCTAAAAGTGATGTGGTGGTAGAGGAATTCTTTGCAGCAACAGACCTGTTCAGTCTCAGCTGGAGAACTTTGTTTAACTGCTTTCAAATAGGTGCTGAGAGAGTTCCAAGAAGGTGCACACGTGCGCACACACAAACACACACACACAGAGAGAGAACCAGTTTTGGAAAGTATCCTTTAATGAAAGGACAGGAGCAGGACGCCTGCTCACCCTGGGGAGAGAATCTGACATCTGCTCACAGATACTGACAACCAGGATGTCACCAAGAGAAAGACTCTCATGCAGTGAGACAACTTCAGTTCTTCCTTCCAACTGGAAAATGAGATGGTGAATTGCAGAATGTGATTTCTCAGGAAGATGAGAGGCCATTTTAGAGAGGAAAAATCAGGAATCTGGTTCTAGAAGTTATCAAACTAGAGACTCGATACGTGCCAAAAATAAAGGCCAAGTCCTGCTTTTCTTTAATTATTGTCATGCTGTCTGCAAAGTTATTTTTTCACTCAAATATTTCACAGGTCAAGTACAGAGACAAGCAGAAAGCTTGCCCTATCCCTCTCCTCACGCCACAGCAGTTACTCTGGAAACCAAGGAGAGCCTTTGAATGTAGATTTTATTCCTTACAGCTCCTGATAATGTTACAAGAAGTAAAATTCTGGAGCTTCTCAGAGAAACCAGCAGTTTATTTGATTCATTTTGCTCTCCTATTTCAGTGCCTCTCCTTCTTGTTAGAAGTCATTGCTGTAAAATTATTTCCACTGCAAGACTGCTTCATAATTTTTTCAGCCCTCTGCCTGGGTTTTTTAGTACATACAGCAGTCCTAACGAAAATGTGGGGAGGAAAATATTGGCCTAGATATGAGTTAAAGCCTATTATGTGGGAACATAACAAGATCAATCCACTTTGGAAAGCCCCATCTTCACATTTTTGTTTATTCGGTATTGCTCCATTCATCCACTTCACTAAAAGATTCCAGACAGTACAACAAATCATGATTATACCTCAGCTAAGTGCTTAAATTGACTCTTTCCCCATGGCCTGAGCATGAAATGATGATCACTCTACTAATCTATTTCACAAAGATCCTTCTTAGTGAGAAATACAACATTTATCTGAGAATGTGCAGAGGTTCCCATGAATCAGATAATTCTGTCTCTTGGCAACTTTTCAAAGGTTACCAGCTAGAAAGTCCAAAGGGTTATGAACCAGAGAAGGGCAAGTTCTCCCAGGGGAAGAAGGTAACAGCTTCAGGACACATGGATGTGCCCAACAGGGAGTGTAGCCACCTAGGAGCAACCAGGCTTGTTGCTCTACCTGCATCTCAAACCAGCCAGGGGACTTTTGTGCAAACATAAAAGTCTACTACAGAGACTGCATCTCATGGGATCTGGATGCTTCAGTGAGCCCACCAATCACTCAGGGAGCCAAGCTCTGGGGTGGAGTCTCTAGTCCTACCACAAAACTGTGATCAATACCAGTCATGGACCACAAACCCAATGAAAAGCAAACATTTTGACTTTCCATGTCCAAGTTACCCTTTGTCCTGTTGCCTTTGAAAGGATTCTCAGGAGTTGGGTCTGTTTCCCTGACTGCTTTCAGCTGTGATTTCAACCATTAGCCCTCTTTTGCTGCCCAGCGTGCCTTCCCTGTACTGCACTCAGCTGATGGGAAGCCAGCCTGCTGCTGAAGGTCCTGCCTTCCATTTGTGCCAGCCCAGACAACTTACAGCTAGTGAGGTTAACATGCACAGGCGTGCATCTCCTCTGAAAAGACACGGATGCCAAAAGCCAATGCTCAGCAGGTGTAAAACTCTCAGGCCTAGCCAGGAACCTCGGAGGAACCAAAAGGAGCCCCCACAAGCTGCTGGTGACAGCTCTCCTGCTGCACTCCCAGCCAGCTGGGGCTGCAGCCTTATGCCTGTCCACCTTGAGAGGCAAAGCCTATGCGAGGCTTCACGACAATCCTCCTCCTCCTCCTCAGAAATCTGATGACTGACTGGGTCTGGAGCAGAAAAAAAGGCCTATCAGGTGACTCCTTGGCAGAAGAGCAACCAGTGGAATCCCATCAGAAGTTTCCCAGCCTCGCACAGAACACGGCTCCCCAAGGAGCAAGATGGCTTCTGGAACTCTCTGGTGCCTCCAAAACTCTACATCCAACCAAGACTTCTTAACCCTTCTCATCCAAGCTCCTTGCTCCTTTACAGTCAAATTCTCCATCATCTCGTCGGACTTTCTCTGTGGTCATCAAAGTTGCTTTCCTTCCACAAGGACAAATATCAATGAGTGGTCATATAGCTGCCACTTGAAAATAAAATTCAAACCTCCACAACAAAGTGTGCTGACGAAACAGGCAGTTTGTTTAGTTCAAAATCTCAGTGAAAACAGCAAGCTCCTATGCAGAGAGCACAGGATTGACAGAAACAACAATCCTGTCTAGTGCCGTTTGCATTTTCCCTCGCAGAAGAGCAGACCTCGTGCATTAAGTGTCATTTACGACAGTCTAGTTACTCAGGGAAGTGTCCACTCTACTTTGATTTGGTGTTACCTCAATAAAAGCTGCTGATTTTTTTAAAAAAGGAATATCAAGAACTTGTGAGCTGAGATGGTCAAAAAAAGAAACAGTATCACTCGTTTAAAAAATAAGGAACAGTGCTTTCTTTTAAAGAACATTTTTTAAAATTATGACTTATTTTTAGCATTTCATGAACTTTGTTGTTAAGTATGCATTCCTGTTACTATCAAACATCAGGTTAAATTAACACAAGTCTCAATTTATTACTTAAATTATACTCAATAGTCGTAATATAGTTCACTTCCTTTTGGTTTTCTAATAAGTTCTTAGAACTCCTTACATACACAACCAGAATTAACTTAACTGAAGCTCAGCTTTAGCAGAATCAGTCTCTAGCAGATTTCTGTAACCTGTCCAAGTGTGTTTGCACTAGGAACATACCAACATGCTGCCATAGCAGAGATAAGAAGGGACATTCTCACTCCCAAAACAAGCACACTCGCTCAACTGAATCTCTCAGAACACACTATTTTTCCAGCCATGCTTATAATTTACTAAAATATCAGCATTTTTTTCACCATCACTTTCCATTTCTTCCCTTTTTCCATGAAGTGTGCTTTATGTATGAAGGAATGCCTACGGCCAAAAATTGTCACAAGCTTTTTGCTTTAATTCATCGTTCAATTAATGAATTATGTCTTAAGCTTCAGCACACACAAAACCAAACTGGTTTAACTTTAAAAACATATCCATAGAAATCTTGTAGTGCACTGTGAAAGAAACACAAGTAGCAAACTGTCACTGGATATATCACTGTGTTTTCCTTATTTTCATTTTCCTGGAAGAGTATAAAACTGCAGTCCTGCAGTTCATACCTAACAGTAATTTATAGGAGATAAAAACCATTTTAAGTTTCTTTCAGCTGTGCAATATAGAATTAACTACCTCGTGCTTCATTATTTCCTCATCTTCAAGGCTGAGAAAATTAAATCTCCCTTGTAACTCTTAAACTCCTGGACAGACACAATGCAATATACAAAAAACTTAAATTGCATAAGCTCAAGAATAAATAATAATGCAACTGTCACATGTATCCACATACTATGTAGTACCTGAACAATTAGGTGAAAGCAAATAACTTTCCAATTTTCCATTAATCTGTACACACTTTGCTTCAGCATTATCTGTTACAAATGATACAAGATCACGATGATGCATTATCAAAGTTCAGAGCTGGAGTATAGATGTTACAGTTGAAGGCACTACTATTGGGATATTATTATGTCTTGAAAATAATCATGCATATAGTGGACGATTCTGCTTTAAACTGTGTAGTTAAAAACAGTAGCAGGAAACAGTTTGATATCTCCATGATTTGAGTCCAAAATAAAAAACTCACACATTTCAAAAGTCTTTGTTTTCAAGTGAAAAAAGGTTCTAATAGATTGTTAATATACTGAGTACCTGCTGTACCAAGACTTAGCATTGTAGCTAAAATAATCTTAGAAAACACTCATTTGCCTTCATTATCACACAAGCTCTGCAGGTGACTAGAAGCACTATTTTTTGTTGACTCCTAAGCAATAACCTTGCAATTTCATTCTTAGAGCCTTGAAGAAGAAGTTCTGTGTATTGTATTTGAAGTCATGCTCCAACTTTTAAGAGCCACTTTCACCTCGTATCTGGCAGCCCACGACAATGAACTGAGACACTTCTGCTCAGGCTACAGCAGGCCTGAGGTGACACACTCCACTACTGTCCCCAGTGAACCAAGCAGCTCATCTCTCCTTTCCCTCTAGAAAGCATTAGGGGTTGAGTGTTCAGTATCCCAGCAAGGAGGTGAGATGCCCAGGTGCTCCCTAGCTGGTGGCTGTGCAAGCCAGTATGTCAAAGTCTCTGGGAAAAGCATGACTTCCAGATGGTCATGCCCAGCCAAAACAACCCTTGGCCCTACCTTTCCAAGCCTTGTGGCAAGCACTGGCTAAACCTCTGCAGCAAATGCAACTTGTCCCTGCTCACACAGCCATCAGCACACCTTTCCAGGGGCATTTTCATGAGCAGCAGTTCCCTACTTAAGTTTAAAAAAACAGAGAGGCCAAGGTTAAGACAAGCTTTACAGGGCAAAAATGGACAACCATTTATCGTTTTTTGTGTGTGAAATTTCTTGCAACCTTAGCTAGAGACACAAGGAAAATCACTTATTACATTACTTTTAGAACGTGGCATTTTCTTCTTAGTTTTGAGTTTAGTTTTTGTCAAAGATTTAGTTTCTTTGGGCTGCCTTGATCACTGAAGACAAAGTTTAAGCAACAGTTTCACTGCTTAGTGCTGGTTTTTGGAGGTTTGTTTGACTGAGTTTACTTTTACCTTACTCGTGTAACAAATCAGAGTCTGTTAAAGAATCTGGAAAAAGTGTAGCAGTGTCTCTAGGAGAATTTGAAATGAAAACTTGTAGACTGTACAAGACAAAGTTATTTTCGATGTAATTAAGCAAAAATATCTATTTTTTTCTAAGTTTCTGCTTGAATTGGAAGTGTTTATTTGAAGCTTTGTGTGTGCGTGCCTGAAACTCAAGCATGTACACAGGGATAGTTTAGACATCATCGTGGACAAACGGGGATGAGTTTATCACAGCTTATGCTGTAGTACAGCAAGACTGCCTCCACGTGTGCTGTAACTGAGATATTGGATGGATTTTTTTTTAGGAAATTCAAAGCAGCAACAGAGGCTAAATTCACTTCTTTCACTCCTGTCTGCAATTGTCTCGTAAAGACGGACAGTTTTATTAAAGTAGGACCGACTTCCTGTTTGTTGGCAGCTTTGTGCAATGAAGAGAGAACTGATCATAACCATTTCTCTGTAGGAAAATGAAGCTAGCTCCTGTTGAAAAAAGGGTGCCTGTTTCAGGGAGCTCCAGGAGAGCTGGCCCAGGCAGCACGCACTGCTGTGCAGAGCCAGCAGCTCACAGCCCTGAGCTGCCACAGCCAGCACACACCTCACAGCCCGGCTCGTGGAGCCAGTGCTGTCCTTGCTGCACTTCCAGCTCCAAAGGCAGCAGGCAGCAAAGCTGGTGCTTCTGCTCACTGCACTGTCGTGCCCTGACACAGCTACGAACTGGGAAGGTATTGACAGCTCTGGATTCAGTCTCAAATTTTTCTCATCTCAGTCTTTAACTTCCAAATTGCTCTGCGTTTGAGCTCGTGCCCGTCAAGCTGGCTTACTCTTCTGTATCAATGTGAAGCATGGCTAGTTTAGAAGGGCTGACAACAAAATCCTGTCAATGCAATGAAAGAAACCAAAACAACAAAAAACCCAAACCTACTTCTGCATAATCGTCTCTCTATAGCATGATTATTAAGGGAGTGGAGCATCGCCCTTATGAGGAGAGGCTGAGGGAGCTGGGGCTCTTTAGCCTGGAGGAGACTGAGGGGGGACCTCATTAATGTCTATAAATATGTTAAGGGTGAGTGTAGAGAGGATGGAGCCAGACTTTTCTCAGTGTCATCCAATGACAGGACGAGAGGCAATGGGTGCAAGTTGGAGCACAAGAGGTTTAGGGTCAACACAAGGAAGAACTTTTTCTCAGTGAGGGTGCCAGAGCTCTGGAACAGGCTGCCCAGGGGGGTTGTGGAGTCTCCATCTCTGGAGACACTTAAGACCCGCCTGGATCTGTTCCTGGGTGACTTGGTCTAGGTGATCCTGCTCAGGCAGGGGGGTTGGACTAGATGATCTTCTAGGTCCCTTCCAGCCCCTAATTTCTGTGATTCTGTGATTCTGTGATTCAGGATAAGGATCGAAACGAGAGAGCGAAAAGAGCAAGCAAGAGAGCTAAAGCAAGAGGAAATGTGTGTGTGTGGGAGAGGGAGAGAGACAAGAGAGTGAACCCTAAGTCAGAACCCTAACATTAAGTGTGAACCCTAAGTTGGAACCCGGGGTCTGAATCCTAAAAAATGCATTTTTTGCCTAAAAAACACGAACGTCTGAGGATAGCTTCCCCAGGAAAGCTGCTAGAGCTGAAATCTTACGTTCTATCTCATCAACTGCTTGCACTTTACTGACAGGACAACCAACTTGGCTCCTGAGCCCCTTAATTTAGGCTAGAGGAGAGGTTGTTTGGAAAAA